>CM054945.1:5263985-5278221 GCA_029168755.2 Tillandsia fasciculata
ATTCGGATCAACAAAATTCTTTAGTTAAACGTACCTGATCCTTTGAATTCTTCTTTCTTGAGATTGAGGTATACGATCCAAAATTTCTTCATCTTCAATCTTCAAGACTTAATACATTCACGAAATACGCCAACTCAAATTCCGTAACAGTCCCGTGGTTTTTTACTCCGGTTTGGAGTTTTTCCACGTAAAAATCTTGCGTGTTTATTTACATTTCCGCATTGGGTTTTATTGCGCAATGATTTTTGAGTGTTTATTGTTTACACCTATTCACCCCGCTCTAGGTGTTTTTTCCCTATTTAGATCCATATTACATATAACCCAACACATTTTGGGTTTTTGGTGGTGTTCTCGAGGCATCTTTTAACCCTATTTTTCTGTAGCAGTTTTTGGACAGCAGAGAGGTTTTTGTGGGATTCCTCGGCCCACGGGTGTCGGAACGAGTAGTGTAAATACTCGATTTGCATCTACTCGACACGAGGAACACAGCGGTGATTTTTTTGGGATTTTTGGAGGACATTTCGAAGGTGAGATTTTAGCTTCTTCTGGACTGTTTGCCGCAGGATTTTGACTGTGAGGATTTGCGGCTTACTACGGTGATTTATTTGTATCTTGGTCTACAGGGCATCGGGAACAGGACGTGCGAGTACTCGTTTTGCATCTACTCGTCGCGAGGATCGCAACGGTGATTTTTTTGGATTTTTTGAGGACTACAGAGGTGAAAATTAGTGTTTTCTGTGCTGTTTTGCAAAACAGCGAGTGCTATTTTGCAAAACAACGAGTGCTGTCTTTGGAGTTGCCCATTTACGCCGTGTGCGATCTGTTTTGCAGTAGTGCACTGATTCTGAAGGCTTTGCGGAGATAGAGGATATTGGACAATGAGGAGTCTTTTTCTGTTGTGGATTGTGCATTTCGAGGTGGGTGGTTGTTGTATACCTCTATTTTTGACATGCTCACTAGGAATATTAGAGAGTTTCCACCTATGATAGGATTATTGATTAGCACTTGTGGCTGGGATTTATGCATGCTTGTTGGATATATGGTTTACTATGTTAGCACTTAACCTTGCATGTGGAATCGAATAGTAAATTGGGACAAAGTGATTTATCCTGTTAGTGGGTACTACTTGAGGATATTATGGACATGCATAGGTGGATGGTTCATGTGAGGGTGAGTAGCGGTTTATGTGAGATTCATGGTTGTTGCTACTCTTTACTTTTCTTTCCAAATGAGAACACTTGCATGCCTGTATGGACATCTAGATAGGCCATCTTTTATTGCTACACTATCATGTTGGAATCTAACTTAGGAGAAACCATGTTTGTTCTTTCTCCTTTCTTTCTAGACTCTAGATATGTTGCTCGGGTTCGAGCAGGGGTTTGGGATAGTGTAGCCGGAGCCTGGATTGTGGGGTATTGCGACAACCGCGGATATTGGGCGGTTGACCGGGTGTCGGTTATTGGACTTGATTATAGATTGTGGGGTATTGCGGCAACCGCGGATATTGGGCGGTTGATCGGGTGTCGGTTATTGGACTTGATTGTGGATTGTGGGGTATTGCGGCAATCGCGGATATTGGGCGGTTGATCGGATGTTTACTTATGCATCAGATTGGGGATTGGGGTTCTTTAGTGGAGGGATTTGTTCCACTTGAGCAGAGTATAGTAGTGATCCAGTCCTGCTTTATGATACTTGTGACATGGTTACTTTCCTCGTGTGGGTAGCTACCCTCGAGTTCCCCTCCGGAGCGTTGGGGTCAGACAGTTATCGAGTTTTGCCATCACATCGGCGCGGCTTTACTTGCCCGATGATGAGGGCGGCAGCAGACAGTTATTGAGTTTTGCCATCACATCGGCGCGACTTTATTTGCCCGATGATGAGGGGGCGGCAGTAGGCAGTACAGTACCAGCTTTTACTGGTGGGGTAGATTGGGTTTATCTGGACGGTTTTGGGTTACTGATGCATACATATGGTTAGTCTATTTTGGGAGTGCATTTAAAGACATAGTAGTGGTAGTTTCCTTTTATCAGCAGTCTTTATTGCTTACTACTCTTCTTTCCCTTTTGCCTCTGGTAGACCTAGTGGGTGCGTCGGAGTTTGAGGCTTTACCCACTAGGGGAGGCTACTGGTTTACTAGTAGTTCTCACCCCCATTCTGTTTTTCTTCTTTTCTCTCCCTTTGTTTTGCAGAGTCTTCTGTGGGTGCTACTGGGCGGTCAGCGGTGGATCGAGGAGAGAGGACAGCGGAGTAGATAGATCGTCTTCCCGACAGTGAGTTAGTTGGACTTGTATCCATTTATCTCAGGCGGTCGTACTTTTATCTTTTGGGTCTGGCTTTAGCCAGCTGGTTGTATCATTTTGGTGAGCTGGGAGAGACACTTGTACTATTTCATAATGGTTCCTTATTTTACTTCCAGTTTCAGCCTGAGATGTTATATTACTTTTAGTTCAGCTCTGTATTATGCTCTTTTATTTTATCTCTTATATCTGAGCAGGTTACCAGCGCTTCGTGTACGCGGGAAATTTCGTGTGCACGGCGGATCTGTAGATGGGCCCGAGTTCTGGTTTTCACCCGGGGTGTGACATCTGCAGCCAACATAACCACTTTAAGAGATAAACTTGCAAAACCAAATGTTAGAACACAAAAACCACTGACCCGATCAAGCGAAAGTCTATAGCATGTTACCCATTCTAAAGCATTATGTTGTCTGTAGCCAACATAACCACTTTAAGAGAATAAACATGCAAAATCACTCATCCCAATCCTCTGCGGGAGTTGCAACTCAATCAGGACTCTCGCTAAAGTCACGTCTCTCACGACAGTCATCCTACTGTCCAACCAAGGCCTAGGGTTGCTAAGTCCTCAATGACCTACGACCTAGGCTCTGATACCATTCTAATCTGTCATGCCCGGGATCGAAACTGCTACCCGGGCTCGCCAATAGATCCGCCACCCATACAGGAAGCCCTGTATAGGCGCAGCGTCTAACCTGCAAAGTCAGATCTATAGCTATACATGTATTATAGTAGTAAAGAAAGTAGCTAAGATAAACCAACAACTGAACATCTGTCAAACATACAAAATCCAACTCCCAAAATATAAATACAACAAAAGTCCCAGACTATCCAATACAAATACATTAGTCTACAGGGGTACCACTATGTCTCTTCAAAATGCATGGAATGGAACTACTCGGCCATGCCCTTACCTCGATCAGCAGCCTCCGAACGAGCTGAAACTGGAATAGGTACCTTTGCAACAACACCACAGCGGGTGTGAGAACTATATCCAACAGTAGTTCTCAGTGGGTACCGTCTCCAAGACCAACGGTCAGCCCACTAAATCTACTAGAGGCATAAGATAACAATATGATAAAAGTGGAAATAAAAGCTGGAAAATAACTCTACAGCTATCATGCCTCTATCTATCATGCTCAAAGGATGATACTGATGATAAGTATGCATCTACTTGATATGCTCAATCAACCCAATCATCCTGACTGCCACATCGGGTCCAATCAAACCTGCGCCCACCTACTACCACACATCCACAAGAGGACGAGATTTACGTAGGGCGTCCCACGCGGACGACATCGACAAGTCACGATAGCAAAGTAACAGGCCTAGCTCCAGAGTGGCACTCGAGGGGCGCGACCCCATCGAGGAAAGTATCCCCGCATCTTTGTCGAGCTCAATATGGCTCTTGTAGGCTATAGTCCAAATTCATGATCAATCAGATCGGCAACAACATCGATCCATCACTAACAACATCAGCCGGAAACTTCATGGCTCGGGATCACCGTCTACCCACGATTCCCTATCTCTAGTACTGAACTGACCTCAGCTACCAGACTCCACTCGGCCCCCAGGCACGAGCGCAACATGCACCCTACACTATCCCGACCACTCGGCCCACTACCCTAGGCGAGGAGAAACACTGTGTCCAGGAAAGTAATAAAAAGTGTGTAGGAATGTTGAAATACAACAACTAGCCTAAGTGAGTAGTCTGGTCAAAATCATGCAACATATGACGGTGTGCTACTCAAAGTTCCACAATTCTATCGATATCATGATACAACAACAATAGCACCTATACTAGCATGCTGAGTCCTATCATACTAGAATTAATAAGAAGTCCGCGGTTTTGGAGGAAAATCCAACCCTCCTGGATTCGCATGTCGGTCCGGAGTCCAAAAGAGCTGAAACTGGATGGGCGCGATCCTCAGGTTCCCACGGTTCCAATGAACCAGAAATCACCGGAAAACTTCTCCCGGTCACTAAGATACAAGCCAAACACCGCGGTAAGTCCAAATCACCCAAAACAGTAATACCACCGCAAGTCTGTCCACAAAACAGCAAAATACCTCCTGCGAGATGCCCTCCAAAAGTTCTAAAAAAAATATGGCTGCAATTCTCGCGAAGTGTAGATAAAAATCGTGTCTATAAACACCAAATTCCGCCACCCGTAGGTTGAAAAAATGCAAGATCACTTCCCCGCTGTCTAGAAAAATGTTGCAGAAAAAGGGGGTCTGAAGAAGCTCCGAGAAACCCCATAAAAACCCAAAATGGACAGGAATAGTAAAATGGAAATCAAAGGCCTACCTCTCATGGAAACGTCACCATAAAAATCGATGAAAAACTCCAAAAAATCTGGTCAGGGGAGCCCGCGGACGAAGAGTCAACGGAAAAGACCAGTGTCGAAGAAACGTCGAAGCTCGCGAGATCGGGGAGGAAAAATATGAAACGATCTCCAAAAATCCTCCAAACCCCAAGAAGCGAAGAAGACTCGAAGAAGAAACTCTCTATCGAAAATGGCTCCAAAATTGGATCCAAAAACCTCTCAAAAGAAGCCCAAGAAGAGCTATTTATAGCTTAAAAGACCAAAATGAGTCAATTCGGGTCAAGGGCCACATTCGGGCGCCCGAATCCGACCCACACAGCACCCGGACATGCGGCGTCCATCCAAGAGCTCCCGCCCAACGCCCGGATTGGCCAATGGTAGCGCGCCACGTGGCCAGGCGCGGTCAACGCGCCGCGCCCCGCGCCGGGTCTTCCGGGTCGTTTTCGGCCAATCGGAAAGTGCCATGTGGCATCCCCGCCAATCACGACGTGATTGGCGCGGCCCAGCCATTCCGTGCTACCACGTGGCCCCGCGCACGTTTTCGCTGGTCCCGGTGCTCGCGCCTGGGGCCTTGTACCGGCCTGCAACCAATTGGGCCCAATAGGCCCGTTTAGCTCGAAAATAGCCGTTTTTGACTGTTTTCGCGCACTGAGTCCGTTTTTGACATCCGCTTGACACACAACGCACTCGATACACCAAAAATAGGTATTTTCTCACTGCCGACCACACAGTCAAGTCACACGGGGCCCCAGGACACCACAATCGGAGATCGGAACCGAAAACACCATCGTTGTCGGATATCGGAGTCGCACCGTCTTCCCCGTCGGAGCAAGGTAGGCTTTCGTTTCCTTCTTCTTTTTGTTCGTTTGATTCTTTCGTTCGTTTCGTTCGTCGGGGTTTTGGCATTGGCGGAATTTCTTGACGGGGTTCGTGGGTGGAGTCGTTGACGGAGATGCAGTCGCCGCCGGGATGCCCTAGCCGCGCTGCCGCCGAGATGCCCTAGCCGCGCCGCCGTCAGGATACACGAGCCGCTACCGGATGCGCGCTATCGCCGCGTGCTGCCGGATGCGCGTCGCCAGGCGCTGCCGCCCGTGCACTCGCCGCCAGGCGCTGGCTGGGGACACACCCTGCCAGGCTGCCACTCGCGCGCCGCTGCCTCGCGCCGCCCGCGCGCCCGCAGCACGCCCGTGCCGCTCCAAGCCCGTGCCGCTCGCATTGTGTCAGGCCACGCACCCGCACCCGGCTGTCATGCCGCGCCCGCACCGCGCGCGCGCAGCCAGCATGGGCGCTGCCGCGCGCTTCCTGCCTGCGTGCTGCCGCGCGCCGCCTGCATGGGTGCTGCCGCACGCCGCTCTGTAGAGGCTGCGGTGCGCTGCCGCATGCTGCCCGGGGACCTTGCAGCTGCGCTGGGCTGCCGCAGGCGTCGTGGCTCGTGAAGCCGCCACCGCCGATGAGAGATTTTGGGCATTTTCTTATTGACGGAGTTTCTCATTTCCGTCAGGCGATTTTTCGCTGGATTGTTTCTCGTTGCGAACTTCGTCAGGGCTACTGTAAGGGCCCAGTTCGTCGTCGGGTGACTTGTCGACAGGAAAATCGCGTCGGGAGACGGTTTTCGCAACGCGGAGCTTCATCAGTTAGTCGTTTTGGGATAGCGGGATATCGTTTTTGGGCGCGGTCCTTTCTATCGTCATCGGGGTGTCGGCTGTTGTTCACAGTATACTTGTAAAATCTTTTTTTTTTGTATTTTGTTGTTTTTACACGATTTCTCCTATGGATATAATTTAGGGGTAATGTTTACGGTGTTTTTATACTCCAGGTTACTGTTTGTCGCAGTGACAGATCTAATGGACTGTTTGTCGACATCCGAACAACGGTAAAATTGTTCGGGGCATAGTTTTGATCGGTTTGATGATCAGTGCGACAAATCGGACTCCGGAGGTGGTTCTGGTAATCCGGAATAGAAGGAATTTTTGGCACAGTGGTCGGGACCACTGAAATTGCCGGTCGGGAAAAATATTGATTTGTTTTATTTGGACATGTTATAGGTCCGGGTAAGGTTCGAAAGGCTTAGGAGGGTCGCAAGCACGATTGGTTATCTTCTTTGAGGTGGGTATCCCAATTCGAATAAGAGAATTCCGTTGAATGAGTTTTTAATTCAACCCTTCTCTTCTTCTCTATTTTTGGTTAACATTATTTGTGTTGACAGTAGGATACAGACTCAGTCATGGATAGGGTGACTGTAATGAACCAGAACTTGGTATATAAATAAATGTAAATAAAAATGGTATGAAATACTATTTTTATTAAGTTTAGAAAAGTAAAGGATGACCTGGAAGTGAATTGGGCCCAAATCGGGATTAGAATGTGAGATCTTGAATCTTATATGAGAAAGTGGGCCCAGATTGTAAGTGGAAAATTTACAGTGTCGGAAAATTCCGAGAAAATTACGGGAGATCCGAAAATATGTTTTATGGCCACAATAAAAGTTTCGCATTGATCGGACACCTGGATAGTGAGAACGGGCTCCGCCAGCGAATTCAAATACAGTAGGACTTTTGGTAAACCAAAAGGGCCCGAACTGAAAAATTAAAGTACCGGGAGGTAAATTAAGTTAAACTGTGGTTGCCCGTCAAATTTGAGCGAAAACGGGCGAGAAACGGGCGAGAACGGACGAAAACGGGCGAAACTGGGCTTGGGCCCAAGTTTCGGGCGCCCGAAAATGAGTTCCGGGCGCCCGGAAAGTACTGTAGCAATTGGTTTTTTTTTGGGCTGCAGCGAACCGGGCTGCACTGTAGCGAACCCGGTTCACTGTAGCAGCCCGGTCCAGGTGAAGATGCGCCCGGAAGTTACTGTAGCGCGCCCGGAAGTTACTGTAGCGCGCCCGAAAGTTACTGTAGCGCACGGATCCCGAGGCAGTGGCACGGATCCCGAGATAGGTGGCACGGATCCCGAGGCATGGGAGCGAATCCCGAGGCACGGGCGCGAATCCCGAGGCACGGCAGCGCGCGCGGCGCGCGGCCCGAGGCGCGCGGGGTAGGTGGGGAACTCCACGTGGCGTCTCCCCATTTGTCGCAGCGGCCGAGGCGGCAGGCGTGTGCGGGGAAGGCGCGGCGGGCCTAGCGCGGTGTCAGCGGGGGAGGCCACATGTCGGCCTCCCATTGGTCGGTCAGCGCGACGTGACGCGCTGACGAGACGCGACGCTGCAGGCGGGCGTCAGAGCAGGTATGGGTGCGGTCCACGTGGCGGCCAACGATTGGCCGCCGTTGTTCGGTGGTCGCGGTGCACGGGTCCAGGGACACATGTCGTCCCCTGATTGGCCGAGCAATGGTGATGTGGCGCCCAGCTGGCGCGGCATGGACGCGTGGACCGCGGCGGGCCGGTTACTGTAGCCGCCCGAAAACTTTCGGGCGCCCGAAAAGATGCGCCCGAAGGTTCGGGTTCGGCCTATTTAGGCCCAAACGGCCCCATTTTTCCTCCTTTCCCCCATTTTGGCTTCACCCGAGCGCACCAGGAGGAGAACCGGGCGATTCCGCGGGGGGTTTTCGAGGGCGCACGAGCGCGCCGTGGACTCCGTGGAGCGCGCAAGATGTTCCAAAGAGCCTATTGGACGCGATAGACGTCACGACATTGTCGAGGTAGGCCCGTTTGTTGTTCTTGCGGTATTTTTGGCACAATTTTAAGGTTTCCTTTTGGATTTTGGATTTGACCCCTTTGCCCACGTGCATGTTAGGGACCCAACTTTCTGTGCTGCGCAAGTTTCGCGGGCGTCTTGGGCGCGCCTCGTTTTGCGTGCCGCTCGAGGGAGACATGCACCGTTTTGAGTGCGGATTCGACAAATATGTGCAGTTTTGGGCGCAAGCTCAAAAAACGTGCACCGTTTTGCGTGCAAAGTTGAAAAAGGAACGTGCACCGTTTTGCGTGCCAACCCGAGGTACGTGCTTTGTTTTGCGTGTAGGTTGGACTAACGGGCATCGTTTTGCGTGCAGACTCTAACGTTGCGTCTCATTTTTCGTGCAGGGCCGGAAAAACGTGCACCGTTTTGCGTGCAATCCTACAGTAGAATGTGCACCGTTTTGTGTGCCAATACGGGGTACGTTCTCTGTTTTGCGTGCGGGTTGGACCAATGCGCACCGTTTTACGTGTAGATTCTAATAATTTACATCGTTTTTGTGCAGGGCTAGGAAAAATATGCACCGTTTTGCGTGCAACCCTACAGTCAGACGTGCACCATTTTGCGTGCAGTCTCGAGGTACGTGCATCGTTTTGCGTGCAGGTCGTGTTGTCGTGCACCGTTTTGCGTGCCGACTTTAATATTGTGCATCGTTTCTCGTGCAGGGTTAGAAAAGGCGTGCACCGTTTTGCGAGCAACCTTAAGAGAAGCATGCTCCGTTTTGCGTGCAAACTCAAGGAATGCGCACCGTTTTGCGTGCAAGCTCGAGGAAACAAGTGGAATCGCGCGAAGACCAATTGCAAGTGTCTACAAGCAATTGGGAGCAATCTACAAGGTGGGGGATTTTGCCGAAATTGGGTGACCTCTCCCCTTGCTCCTTTGCTTTTCGATTTCGAAGCATGATAGTAGCCTGTTAGAGGCGTTAGGTAATTATGATTAAGATTGCCTGTGTAGATGAATTCAGATGAAAAAGAGCAACTGTTGGTTGCTAGAGATAGAGGAATAGATGTGCATGTGCAAAAAGACACAGAGGAAAAGTGCAACTGTTGGTTGCCAAAGATATATGATGAATATGCATGCGTAGGTAGTTACTATTTGATGAATGAAATGAAAATAATTGCATGCATGAAAAAGATTAGCCATTTATGATTGTGATCATGTTAGGGTATAACCCTAGGAATCATGTGACATAAGGAAAGGGAACATGTTGGTAGTAAGACTAGGAGAAAACCTAGTTTCAGGGTTCACTGAGTGACATCAAAACTTAGGAGCTTATTCTAGGATTGGACAAGTGGCATTATCTTAGGTGATAACCTAAGGACACTATGTCACGCCCCGGAACCCGGGCTCGCCAACAGATCCGCCGTGCACACGGGATTTCCCGCGAACACGAAGCGCTGGTAACCTGCTCTGATATAATATGAACAGTAAAAGAGCATAACATCGAGCTGAATAGAAGAACCACATAGTATTTCAGACTGGAAATACAAATACAACTGTAATAAGTACAATAATCTCCCAGCTCACCAAAATAGTACATTCAGCTGGCAGAAGCCAGACCCAAAATAAAAGGAGAATATCACAGTCTGAGTGGAGGGTACATTATCTGTCTAATAGCTCTCAGCCTCACAGGAGATCTATCTATTCAGCGATCCCCTTACCTTTATCAGCTGCCGATGGCCTAGCGGCTCCCGCAGACGACTCTGCAAAAGAAAGGGAGGAGAAAGGGACAGAAAAATAACAATGGGGGTGAGAACTACCAGATAAACCAGTAGCCTCCCCTAGTGGGTAAAACCTCAACTCTGACGCACCCACTAGGACTACTAGAGGCAACAGGAAAGAACAGTTGTAAGCTATAAAGACTGCTGATAAAAAGGAAACTACCACCACCATGCCTCTAAATGCCAAGAAAATGTATGAATCAGTGTATAAATGCCTGTCTGAATGAACTCAATCTAGTGTTACCAGCAAAACTGGTACTTCCTGTGTGTGCCTTGCCAAATCGGGTATAACGCCGATGGGGAATAGTATTTGCCAAATCGGGTATGCCGATAGGGGATAATGTTGGCCAAATCGGGGGTGCCGATAGGGATAATGTTGTAACACACTCCGGAGTGGCACTCGAGGGGAGCGACCCACACGAGTAAAGTAAATATCAGTAATAAGTATCAGAGGTGTCATAAATCAGCAGGACTGGATCATGACTATGATCAAAGTGGGGAAACCATCCACTAGGAAAACCAGATCCCCAACTGACGCAATAAACCAGACTCAACCCCAATCTGATGCAAGGATAATCATCTGGTCGACCGCCTACTGTCCGCGGTCACCGCAATACCCCACAAGTCCACAATCTAGCACAACCTTGGCTACACTATCCCAAACCCCTGCTCACACTTGAGCAACAACATCTGAATGCAAAGGACAACAATAAAACATGTTCAAATCCCAATATGATAGTGTAGCAATGAATAGTGGCCTTACCTGATGTCCGGGCATGCATGCAACTGTTTTTATTTTTAAAAGTTGTAAAATAGAGTCAAAGGTTTAAAACAATTGATTTACTGAATAAAAGTCATTTGCATGCGAGATCATAGCCTTTGTCTCAATCACAGTGTCCCAATATAAGTTATCATATCATTTGTGGGGTTATATTAATTTTTAGGGGAGTTTATCCCAGCGGTCCTTGTCATTTGTCATATTAATTTGTCCCAATGGTTCTCATTAATTGTCCTGTTAGTTGTCCTGTTAGTAGTCCTGTTAGTAGTCTGTTAGTAGTCCTGTTAGTAGTCCTGTTAGTAGTCCTGTTAGTTGTCCCAAGGTTCTCATCAATATCATGTTACTTTGTCCCAATTGTTCTCATTAATTGTCATATTTTAGGGGATTTCTAGTAATCCCAGTGAGCTTGTCAAAAATGAGGTAAGCAACAACCGCCCACCTCGAACAGCTCAAACAACACCCCAGGTAGTCTCCTGGTTGTCCACAGTCCTCAATCCTGCAAACCAATGCTCCCGGTATAAATACAAAACCCAAAAAGCACAATATTTGCTGTTTTTCAGACAGCACGGGAAAAGAGGAATTTTTCACCTCTAAAATGAGCTCCTAAAATCCCAGAAAAATCACGGTTGCGTTCCTCGCGAAGAGTAGATCAAAATCGACTCTTTAAACGCCTCGATCTGACGCTCCTACGTCAAGATAAAAATCGGAGAAGTCGGTGCTGTCCAAAAATCATCACAGTAAAAAAGGGGGTCAAAGAGGACCTGAAAACTGTGCCAAAAGTACGAAACGGAGCAAAATGATCAACACGGAAATCGAAGCCCTACCTCTTACGGTCGCGCTGCCGCAAAAATCGTCCAAAAATTCCACCCGGTTAGCCCGCAGTGAATTTTCGACGGAACTGCGACGGGAAATGGGCCTAAAAAGAAAATCGTCGCAGTGCGCCGCGTCGCAGATAACTCACTATCTGTAACTCCTAAATTCTGAGATTGTAGAGAGAGAAAGAAGAGAGAGAGAGGAACAACTTTTATATTGAACACTTTTTCTGTTTCTCTCTCTAAGGGCTCGGAATCCAAGGTGCAAAGAGAGGGGGTGGGGACTTCTATATATAGTGGGCCAAAAGGGAATATTCCCACACGGGATCTGATCCAAACACGAAACACCGAAACGGACCAACCAGGAAGCGCCACGTGTTGCCCAAACAGGAAACAGCCGGTGCAAGGGCCACTGGGAGGCTGCCACGTGTCCACGTGGTGCACGTGGTTGCTCCGCGCTCCGGGTTTTCGGAAAATGTCGGCCATAGGATGCTGCCACGTGTCACCCATCCAGAAGCTTCTAGAAGCCGGCCAGCCAATCGGGTGCCGCCACGTGGCAAGGGAAGAATTCGGTGCACCCGGTGCACGCCTGGCCCATGGACCGCGCACCGAGCCCCCTGCCCGCGCCTGCCGCGCCTGCCCGCGCTGCCCGCGCCTGCCCGCGCCGCTCTCCTCCGCGCTCCGCCGCTGCCCTGCCGCTGCCCGCCGCCGTGCGCCGCGCCCGCCGCCGCTCGCGTCGGCCGCCGCCGCCGGAACAGTAATTCCGGCCGGCGGTTACTGTTCCGGTGAACAGTACCAAAGTGCCGAAAAATAAAGCGAATATACCATTTTGACCGTTTTCGCGCGCTGAGTCCGATTTTGCCGTCCGTTTCGCCAAATTCTCATCCGAAATTTTGCCGAAAGCTCCCGAAAAATCCCATTTGCTCCGATTTTCGCGCAGAGTCAATTTTAAATATCCAATTTCGATTCTACAAGCTTCGTTGCACTGTACAAGCTTCCTACAGTCACTATTTAAGGTTGCGCAGTTCTGCGGGAGTCCGGATCATCACATCCTCCCCCACTAAAAAGAGTTTCGTCCTCGAAACGAGACTTAAACAATAATCCTCAGTCCGATGTCTCGAATAAGTAGGGGTGAGCATCCCTCATCTCTGACTCGAGCTCCCATGTAGCCTCGCGCTCGTCATGATTGCTCCATTGGATCTTCACATAGGGAATGGCCCGATTGCGCAATTCTCTCACCTCCCGATCCAGAATTCGCAGTGGGCGCTCCTCATACCTCAAATCCTCGCTGATCTCAAGCGGTGTGAAGTCGATGACGTGTGATGGGTCAAAAACATACTTCCTCAAAGTAGAGACATGAAATACATTATGGACACCAGCAAGCCTCGGAGGAAGTGCAAGTCGGTAGGCCACTGGCCCGATACGCTCCAATACCTCAAAAGGTCCAATATATCGGGGCTAAGTTTTCCACGAATGCCAAATCTCCTGATTCCTTTGGACGGCGAGACTTTCAGGAATACATGATCTCCAACCTGAAATTCTAAGTCTCGTCGCCGAACATCGGCATAACTCCTTTGTCGGCTTTGGGCGGTTTGAAGATGCTTCCGAATCACTCGGACCTTCTCTTCTGCCTCTATCAAGACATCTGGTCCCAAGGTCCGCCTCTCGCCCACGTCACTCCAATAAAGCGGTGATCGACACTTGCGTCCATACAATGCTTCAAACGGAGCCATCTGAATGCTCGCTTGAAAGCTATTGTTGTACGCGAACTCAGCCAAGGATAAGTGTCGAATCCACCCTCCGCCGAAATCTAAGACGCAAGCCCTAAGCATGTCCTCCAGGATTTGTATCGTCCGCTCTGACTGCCCATCAGTCTGCGGATGGAAAGCCGTACTGAACCTGAGTTCAGTCCCCAAGGCTGTCTGCAAACTCCCCAGAAATGCGAAACAAACCTCGGGTCTCTATCGGATACAATGGAGGCGGGTACTCCATGTAATCTCACTATCTCATCCAGATATAACTGGGCTAGTCGCTCGAGTGGCCACGTAGTCTGCATGGGCAGAAAGTGCGCCGACTTGGTAAGTCGATCTACGACTACCCAGATAGCGTCTGCTCCTCCTTGTGCCCTAGGAAGTCCAACCACGAAATCCATCGTAATGTGGTCCCATTTCCACTGGGGAATTGGGAGACTCTGTAACTTGCCAGCTGGCACTCGATGCTCAGCTTTCACCTGCTGACAAGTTAAACACTGAGCCACAAATCTCCGACATCCCTTTTCATGCCATTCCACCAGAAATGTGCCTTGAGGTCCTTATACATCTTAGTCCCACCAGGATGTAGGGTATAAGGTGTATAATGGGCCTCTCGCAGAATCTGCTCTCGGATCTCCGCATCCGCTGGCACACATGCTCGGTTCCTGTACCTTAGTACTCCCGAGGCATCTACCGCAAAGTCCCCCGACTGATTACTCGGAATCTGATCTCTAATCCTGGTCAAGTGGGGGTCCTCACTCTGTTTCTCCTTGATCCTTTCTAGCAGAGTGGGCTGCAAGACTAAAGATGTCAGTCTAGCAGAGTCCCCAGGGGACACAACCTCTATCTCGAGCCGTCTCATCTCCTCTAATAGCGGTGCCTGG
>CM054945.1:5278321-5322660 GCA_029168755.2 Tillandsia fasciculata
CCGGAAGTGTGGTTCTTAGCCGAACTTCGTGCGGATGCCCAATTTTAATATCCGATTCGCGCGAAACTACCTCTAAACCCTCCACGGGGTCCGATCACCCACGTGATCCAAATGAGCCCGAAGTCCAACACTTGAGCCAAATTATGCCCAAAACACCTCCAACACACCATGTAAGCCTCCAATAGCCACCCCAACGCACTGCAGCAGCTCTGCGGAGATCGGGTCATCACATCTTCCCCCACTAAAAGAAAGTTCGTCCTCGAAACTAAAGTCGTTCCTCAACCACACCAGCCAAAAAGGCTACTCAACTACTGCGAAACATCCGCCTCACGCACAAAATCAAAACCATAGAGGCGAAGACAACTCTCGAGCAACCCAGGTATACAAAACCTCGGGCCTAGCTTCCCACGAAAACCATCTCGCGGCAAAATCAACCGCCGCGAAAAGGAGAAACCAAGTCAGGCCAACCCGTCCTAAGTACCAAACCAAGTCCTGCCACTAGGTTAAGACCATCAGGTCTACCGGTACTATCGAGGACTCAACTGCACCGGGCAGGACCATCCACACACCCCTACGTGCCAAAGATCGGGAATATGAACCTCCCGAAACACTAGGTAACCGTCCTACCCTAACCCATGCAAGAAGTACATGCACACCCAACAAAGGACAAGGATGCTCAAGTGCAAAACAATGCAAGACCAAAGTCAGTAAACAAAACAAAATAACACCTGCCAACACAGGTCGGTGCTGCAAAAGTCCTCCACCTGAGCGGCGTAGACCCGACCGCTCTGAGCAGGCGACCGATGATCGCATGGTAGGAAGATGGTGAACCGCTCGCTGGAGCATACAGCCGCTGAGCCGACAACTGCTGCTGAGGCGGAAAAAGGAGCCGATGCTGGTGAAGGTGCCGCTGCAGTCGAAAAGGGGCACGAAGCTCGAATGTGGCCTGGCTGTCCACACTTATAACAACGACCCACCTCTGATCACAGGTGTGCGACAAATGGGGTCCCCCGCAGAAAATACACCTGTCTCTGTCGCGAAGCCGTGGCTGTCCCGACTGATGCTGTCGCTGTGCCTGATGCTGAGACTCCGGCTGCTGCTGCGATGACCTCTGGGGTCCACTGGGCTCTCGCTGCTCCGCACGCCCACGGCTAGATAACTGAGGCCGCGGTGGTCTCCATGAACTAGCCTGTCCCTCGTCCTCTGGGCTGGTCGCTTCCTGTCCGAACTCTGTGTGACCGCGGCCTCCGTCTAGCCACCTCCTGACCACCTCTCTCCACCCACTGTGCATGCTCTGCGGCTGCCTCCAAGGTCTGAAATCTCTGAGCATGCACAAGTGTGTAAATCTCTGGACGAAGGCCTGCCTCAAATAACTCTACCTGGTGCGGACCGTCACGGGCGACGAAAGGAACACAGTTCAGCAACTCCATGAACTCCTGGAAATAGTCATGAGCCGACCGTTCGCCCTGCTGCAGATTCTTCAAGTCATCCTCCAACTTCTTCTTCACACTGGTAGAAAAATAGGTGTCCAACACCATCCGTTTGAACTCCTCCCAGGGCAACTGCCGAGTGATCCGAAACTCCAGTGGCTCTACCCGCTGCCACCAAAAGTCAGCATCTCCGTCCAAACAGTGCACCGCCATGTGCACTCGATACCTCGGGTCGATGAAGAAGTCCCGAAAAAGTTTCTCCATCGCAGAAAGCCATCTCCCACAGCCCGGGGCTGAGCATCCCGCCCCGAGAATCTAGGTGGTCCCCGCTTAACAAACGTATAGAGTTTGTCAGCAAAATCCCGCTCATCCTCCGCAGTCAAGGCTGAATAGCTCCAGGAGCCCCGCTACTCGAAGATGGTGCCGACGGCACAAAAGGTGCAACAAGAGGCACAGGGGCCTCAGGAACAGCTGGGGGTGGTGCCTCCCTCTGAGCAAGCAGCTGCTCAATCCTCTGCTCCTGGCGGCGCTGACCCTCCGCCAACTGGGCCACCAAAGCCCTCAACTCAGTAAGCTCGGGGGGTGTAGGCTGCTCTGGCTCAACAGGGGGTGAAGGGACACCCGAGTGGGAATCCGATGTGAGGAGGCATCCTGCCACAAGAAACCAAACATCAGCAACAAAACCCCACACGACCCAATCTGGCGAAAGTCAAAGACATCCCCCTATTTCTGTAACCTTATGTTGTCTGCAGCCAACATAATGGTTCAACAGAAATAGACTATGTCGATCCCTCTTCACTCACAGGAAGAGTTAACTATAAAAATCACCGACTTTCGCAAAATGTCACGCCACTCACGCCCTATCATCCCAGGGTCTGTCCAAAAGCCTAGGGTTTCCTAAGTCCCAACTGACCTATCCCTAAGCTCTGATACCAACTTAATCTGTCACGCCCCGGGTGTAAACCAGAACCCGGGCCCGCCAACAGATCCGCCGTGCACACAGAATTTTCCACGTACACGAAGCGCTGGTAACCTGCTCAGATATAAGAATACAATAATAGAGCAATAAAAAGAGAGCTGAATGAAATACTACATCGCAGACCGAACAGGAAGTAAAAATACAAAATGACTGTAAAATAAGGTACAAGTCCCTCTCCCAGCTCACCACAAATATACAAACAGCTGGCTAAAGCCAGACCCCAAAAGTAAAAGTACAACCGTCTGAGATAGAATACATAGGAGGTGCAAGTCTAGCTAACTCACTGTCAGGTCCACTGTCTAGCTACTCAGCCGTCCTCTCTCCTCGACCCGCCGCTGTAAGCCCAGCAGCACCCACAGAAGGCTCTGCAAAACAAAGGAGAAGAAAAGAGAAAGAAGAATGGGGGTGAGAACTACTAGTAAACCAGTAGCCTCCCCTAGTGGGTAAAACCTCAAACTCTGACACACCCACTAGGTCTACCAGAGGCAAAAAGAAAAGAAGTGTGGTAAGCAATAATGACATGCTGAAGAAAGGAAACTACCCCCCCCCCCCCACTATGCCTCTAAAACACAGTCCTAGACTGGAATAACCTTATGCGACAATAACCAACCGTCCCAGATGAACCCAATCTGTACCGTCCTCATCATCGGGCAAGTAAGCCGCGCCGATGTGATAGCAAAACCGTCCATAACTGTCTGGCCCCGGCCTCCGGAGGGGAACTCGTGGGGAGCGACCCACACGAGGAAAACACCACCGGGCAATAACCGCGCCGATAAAATAAGTACCAAAAGCAGGAGTGGGTCACAACTGTAAAGCCCCAGTGGAACACACCCTCTACTAAAAGAAACACAACTCCCCCAATCTGATGCACAAATGAACATCCGGTCGATCGCCCAAAATCCGCGATCGCCGCAATACCCACCATCACAATCATGTCCCACATCCAACATCCGGTCAACCGCCTACTATCCGCGGTAGCCGAAATACCCCCAACCCATAATCAAACACAACTTGTCACCGACCCTCAGGTCCCCGCTACACTATCCCAAACCCCTGCTCGAACTCGAGCAACCAGACTCAAAGGTCTAAAGAAGAAGGAGGAAAAGAAAACAAACATGGTTTCTCCTAAGTCAAGTCCCAGCATGAAAGTGTAGCGATAAAAGATGGCCTATCTAGATATCCATATAAGCATGTAATTGTCCTCAAAAGCGATAAAAGAAAGTATGACAAATAGTGGTTCCCATATACTATGTCCACCAAATTAAACTCACATAAATTATCCACCTATGCATGTCACATATCCTCCAGTAAAACCACTAACCGGATAAATCATCATGAGAATAGTAATTATTCAATCATAATGCTCCAAGGATGATTACTCTAATATTCCTAGTGAGTAAGTCAGAAAAGAGGGATATAGCAACCACCCACCTGAAGTGCAAACTGTCCAAGTCCGTACAACTAGAAAATACCAAAACTCCAAATCCTTGCTCCCACAATTTTAGCACGCCCGCAATACTCCTGGTACAATACAAAGCTCACTAATTACACTAGGCTCCCAATTATAGCACTCATAACCACATACAACCTCGAATTCCAAACTGTTAAATTATCACCTGCAGAAAGTGCCCAGAAAATTCCAATAAAAATATCACAGTGATCCTTGCGTCGATAGCTTCGAAACGGTACCTTGCACGCCCAAATCTGAGTTCGGTAAGTCAAGATAAAAATCCGGCAAGGGGGTACACTCATACAAAAATCTGTGCTAAAACTGTACACTGTTCACTGAGAAAACAGTAATTTTCACCTCGAAATAAATCTCACAAAAATCCAATAAAAATACGAGCGCGTTCCTTGCGATTCGTAGATGAAAAAATTGTACAAGCTCGTTTCCGTCTGACGCTCGTGCGCAAAGATATGGCCAAAATACTCCGCTGTTGTCAAGGAAGTCTACACAGAAAATGGGGTCACTGTTTGCCTCGGGATCCGTGCCAAAACCTCGAAACGGGAAAGTGCGACCTAAACAAAAGATGAAGTCCTACCTCTTAGGAGTCTGCCGGTGCAAGAATCACAGCAAAAAGATCTCGGGGTAGCCCCGGGGAGCAAAAACACTATCGCTGCGCCGAAGAAGAACACTAGAAAGCAACGTCGCGCAGCACCGTAAAATGGGGAACCTCGGGATTCGTGCCTCCTAAAATCCTAGAACTTGGCAGGAAGATCAAGCACTTAGAGGTGAAAAACACTCCTTAAGGAGGCTCGGGCAGAGGAGGTGCGGTTTGGGAGAAAAAAGCCAAAGAAGAGGGCTCGGGTTGGCTATTTATAGAGCTTGGAGGAACAATTGGGAAAATTCCCATTTTGTCCAAGATTCGGGCGCCCGGCCCATTTCGGGCGTGAACAGTGCGGCCCGGCCCGGGATTTTCCGGGCGCGCATAGTGCGGCCCGGCCCAGTCCAGCCCGCACACGGGATCCCGTCTCGTCCAACCGACCGTCCGACCCGGCCCAGCGCGCGACACGTGTCCCCAAACACGAAACAGCGAATCCGCCCAACCTCCTCGCGCCGCGTGGCCCTTCCTCAGTCAACGCATCCGCTGGCGCCAGCCAATGGCTGGACGCCACGTGGCGCACGCGTGCGCCACGGTCGGCGCCGTGGCCGCCACGCCCGCCGGCACCGCCGCCTGCCGCCTGCCGCCTGCACGCCTGCCCCGCCGCTGCCGCCCGTACGCGCACAGTAGCCCGGCCAACCCTCGCTTGCCACGTGTCCAACCCCCGCGCTCGCTGCACCCGGTGCACAGAACGCCATGCACCGGACCAATGACAAGATGCCACGTGTTTTCCGCCCGGTCCACCAAACACTCCCCTGTTCCGTAGACCGGGACCAATGCACCGTCCAATCATGTCATGCCACGTGGCACCCCTCTCCGGTGCACGCCGGCCGCGTGGACCGCGCACCCGCGCGCCCTGCCCGCGCGCCCTGCCCGCGCGCCCTGCCCGCGCCCACGCGCCCTGCCCGCCGCCGCTCTCCGCCTGCCCGAGGCCGCGCCGCCGCCTCCGCCGCTGCCGCCGCCGCAGTGCTGCCGGCGATCGCCGGAATTACTGTTCCGGCGGTGAACAGTAACCCGAGTTCAAAAATGACCAGTGGGTAGACCATTTTGACCGTTTTCGCGCGCTGAATCCGAATTTGACGTCCGTTTTGCCAAATTTCAACTCTAAAATTTGCTGGAGGCTCCCGGAAGTGTGTTCTTAGCCCGAACTTCGTGCGGAGCCCAATTTTAATATCCGATTCGCGCGAAACTACCTCTAAACCCTCCACGGGGTCCTCCGATCACCCACGTGATCCAAATGAGCCCGAAGTCCAACACTTGAGCCAAATTATGCCCCCAAACACCTCCAACACACCATGTAAGCTCCAATAGCCACCCCAACGCACTGCAGCAGCTCTGCGGAGATCCGGGTCATCACATCCTCCCCCACTAAAAGAAAGTTTCGTCCTCGAAACTAAAGTCGTTCCTCAACCACACCAGCCAAAAAGGCTACTCAACTACTGTGAAACATCCGCCTCACGCACAAAATCAAAACCATAGAGGCGAAGACAACTCTCGAGCAACCCAGGTATACCAAAACCTCCGGGCCTAGCTTCCCACGAAAACCATCCTTGCGGCAAAATCAACCGCCGCGAAAAGGAGAAAACCAAGTCAGCCCAACCCGTCCTAAGTACCAAACCAAGTCCCGCCATTAGGTTAAGACCATCAGGTCTACCGGTACTATCGAGGACTCAACTGCACCGGGCAGGACCATCCACACACCCCTACGTGCCAAAGATCGGGAATATGAACCTCCCGAAACACTAGGTAACCGTCCTACCCCTAACCCATGCAAGAAGTACATGCACACCCAACAAGGACAAGGATGCTCAAGTGCAAAAAATGCAAGACAAAGTCAGTAAACAAAACAAAATAACACCTGCCACCACAAGGTCGGTTGCTGCAAAGTCCTCCACCTGAGCGGCGTAGACCCGACCGCTCTGAGCAGGCGACCGATGATCCGCATGGTAGGATGTGACGCCCCACTTCCCAGGGGGTCACCCATCCTAGAACTACTCTAGCTCTAGCACGCTTAACTCTCATGTTCCCTTGGATCTTGCTACCATCCAAAATGCTATAGCCGGGTTAGAGATTTAGTCCTATTATATCATTTATATAGAGGACTAATCCAAATTTCGGGGGTGTCACATTCTTCCCCCCTTTAAGCCCTGACGTCCACGTCAGGCTCAAGCGCACTCACAAGCACCAGGCGATGTGAGACTCGTCTCGCTAGCCTTAGCCGACTTGTGAGGAGCTGCACTCCACTCACAAGGTCATTCGGGGAGCCTCGCTCTACCCGCTATATAACCCGGCTCAGCCGAGACTCATCTCCATTTCCGGCTGGTGAATGGCTGATAAACTGTGACGCCCCACTTCCCAGGGGGTCACCATCCTAGAACTACTCTAGCTCTAGCACGCTTAACTCTCATGTTCCCTTGGATCTTGCTACCATCCAAAATGCTATAGCCGGTTAGAGATTTAGTCCTATTATATCATTTATATAGAGGACTAATCCAAATTTCGGGGGTGTCACATAGGAAGATGGTGAACCGCTCGCTGGAGCATACAGCCGCTGAGCCGACAACTGCTGCTGAGGCGGAAAAGGAGCCGATGCTGGTGAAGGTGCCGCTGCAGTCGAAAAGGGGCACGAAGCTCGAATGTGGCCTGGCTGTCCACACTTATAACAACGACCCCACCTCTGATCACAGGTGTGCGACAAATGGGGTCCCCCGCAGAAAATACACCTGTCTCTGTCGCGAAGCCGTGGCTGTCCCGACTGATGCTGTCGCTGTGCCTGATGCTGAGACTCCGGCTGCTGCTGCGATGACCTCTGGGGTCCACTGGGCTCTCGCTGCTCCGCACGCCCACGGCTAGATAACTGAGGCCGCGGTGGTCTCCATGAACTAGCCTGTCCCTCGTCCTCTGGGGCTGGTCGCTTCCTGTCCGAACTCTGTGTGACCGCGGCCCTCCGTCTAGCCACCTCCTGACCACCTCTCTCCACCCACTGTGCATGCTCTGCGGCTGCCTCCAAGGTCTGAAATCTCTGAGCATGCACAAGTGTGTAAATCTCTGGACGAAGGCCTGCCTCAAATAACTCTACCTGGTGCGGACCGTCACGGGCGACGAAAGGAACACAGTTCAGCAACTCCATGAACTCCTGGAAATAGTCATGAGCCGACCGTTCGCCCTGCTGCAGATTCTTCAAGTCATCCTCCAACTTCTTCTTCACACTGGTAGAAAAATAGGTGTCCAACACCATCCGTTTGAACTCCTCCCAGGGCAACTGCCGAGTGATCCGAAACTCCAGTGGCTCTACCCGCTGCCACCAAAAGTCAGCATCTCCGTCCAAACAGTGCACCGCCATGTGCACTCGATACCTCGGGTCGATGAAGAAGTCCCGAAAAAGCTTCTCCATCGCAGAAAGCCATCTCCCAACAGCCCGGGGCTGAGCATCCCGCCCCGAGAATCTAGGTGGTCCCCGCTTAACAAACGTATAGAGTTTGTCAGCAAAATCCCGCTCCTCCTCCGCAGTCAAAGGCTGAATAGCTCCAGGAGCCCCGCTACTCGAAGATGGTGCCGACGGCACAAAAGGTGCAACAAGAGGCACAGGGGCCTCAGGAACAGCTGGGGGTGGTGCCTCCCTCTGAGCAAGCAGCTGCTCAATCCTCTGCTCCTGGCGGCGCTGACCCTCCGCCAACTGGGCCACCAAAGCCCTCAACTCAGTAAGCTCGGGGGGTGTAGGCTGCTCTGGCTCAACAGGGGGTGAAGGGACACCCCGAGTGGGAATCCGACGTCGAGGAGGCATCCTGCCACAAGAAACCAAACATCAGCAACAAAACCCCACACGACCCAATCTGGCGAAAGTCAAAGACATCCCCCTATTTCTGTAACCTTATGTTGTCTGCAGCCAACATAATGGTTCAACAGAAATAGACTATGTCGATCCCTCTTCACTCACAGGAAGAGTTAACTATAAAAATCACCGACTTTCGCAAAATGTCACGCCACTCACGCCCTATCATCCTAGGGTCTGTCCAAAAGCCTAGGGTTTCCTAAGTCCCAACTGACCTATCCCTAAGCTCTGATACCAACTTAATCTGTCACGCCCCGGGTGTAAACCAGAACCCGGGCCCGCCAACAGATCCGCCGTGCACACAGAATTTTCCACGTACACGAAGCGCTGGTAACCTGCTCAGATATAAGAAATACAATAATAGAGCAATAAAAAGAGAGCTGAACTGACAATACTACATCGCAGACCGAACAGGAAGTAAAAATACAAAATGACTGTAAAATAAGGTACAAGTCCCTCTCCCAGCTCACCACAAATATACAAACAGCTGGCTAAAGCCAGACCCCAAAAGTAAAAGTACAACCGTCTGAGATAGAATACATAGGAGGTGCAAGTCTAGCTAACTCACTGTCAGGTCCACTGTCTAGCTACTCAGCCGTCCTCTTTCCTCGACCCGCCGCTGTAAGCCCAGCAGCACCCACAGAAGGCTCTGCAAAACAAAGGAGAAGAAAAGAGAAAGAAGAATGGGGGTGAGAACTACTAGTAAACCAGTAGCCTCCCCTAGTGGGTAAAACCTCAAACTCTGACACACCCACTAGGTCTACCAGAGGCAAAAAGAAAAGAAGTGTGGTAAGCAATAATGACATGCTGAAGAAAGGAAACTACCCCCCCCCCACTATGCCTCTAAAACACAGTCCTAGACTGGAATAACCTTATGCGACAATAACCAACCGTCCCAGATGAACCCAATCTGTACCGTCCTCATCATCGGGCAAGTAAGCCGCGCCGATGTGATAGCAAAACCGTCCATAACTGTCTGGCCCCGGCCTCCGGAGGGGAACTCGTGGGGAGCGACCCACACGAGGAAAACACCACCGGGCAATAACCGCGCCGGTAAAATAAGTACCAAAAGCAGGAGTGGGTCACAACTGTAAAGCCCCAGTGGAACACACCCTCTACTAAAAGAAACACAACTCCCCCAATCTGATGCACAAATGAACATCCGGTCGATCGCCCAAAATCCGCGATCGCCGCAATACCCACCATCACAATCATGTCCCACATCCAACATCCGGTCAACCGCCTACTATCCGCGGTAGCCGAAATACCCCACTACCCATAATCAAACACAACTTGTCACCGACCCTCAGGTCCCCGCTACACTATCCCAAACCCCTGCTCGAACTCGAGCAACCAGACTCAAAGGTCTAAAGAAGAAGGAGGAAAAGAAACAAACATGGTTTCTCCTAAGTCAAGTCCCAGCATGAAAGTGTAGCGATAAAAGATGGCCTATCTAGATATCCATATAAGCATGTAATTGTCCTCAAAAGCGATAAAAGAAAGTATGACAAATAGTGGTTCCCATATACTATGTCCACCAAATTAAACTCACATAAATTATCCACCTATGCATGTCACATATCCTCCAGTAAAACCACTAACCGGATAAATCATCATGAGAATAGTAATTATCAATCATAATGCTCCAAGGATGATTACTCTAATATTCCTAGTGAGTAAGTCAGAAAAGAGGGATATAGCAACCACCCACTTGAAGTGCAAACTGTCCAAGTCCGTACAGCTAGAAAATACCAAAACTCCAAATCCTTGCTCCCACAATTTTAGCACGCCCGCAATACTCCTGGTACAATACAAAGCTCACTAATTACACTAGGCTCCCAATTATAGCACTCATAACCACATACAACCTCGAATTCCAAACTGTTAAATTATCACCTGCAGAAAGTGCCCAGAAAATTCCAATAAAAATATCACAGTGATCCTTGCGTCGATAGCTTCGAAACGGTACCTTGCACGCCCAAATCTGAGTTCGGTAAGTCAAGATAAAAATCCGGCAAGGGGGTACACTCATACAAAAATCTGTGCTAAAACTGTACACTGTTCACTGAGAAAACAGTAATTTTCACCTCGAAATAAATCTCACAAAAATCCAATAAAAATACGAGCGCGTTCCTTACGATCCGTAGATGAAAAAGTTGTATAAGCTCGTTTCCGTCTGACGCTCGTGCGCAAAGATATGGCCAAAATACCCCGCTGCTGTCAAGGAAGTCTACATAGAAAATGGGGTCACTGTTTGCCTCGGGATCCATGCCAAAACCTCGAAACGGGAAAGTGCGACCAAAACGAAAGATGAAGTCCTACCTCTTAGGAGTCTGCCGGTGCAAGAATCACAGCAAAAAGATCTCGGGGTAGCACCGGGGAGCAAAAACACTATTGCTGCGCCGAAGAAGAACACTAGAAAGCAACGTCGCGCCGCACCGTAAAATGGGGAACCTCGGGATTCGTGCCTCCTAAAATCCTAGAACTTGGCAGGAAGATCAAGCACTTAGAGGTGAAAAACTCTCCTTAAGGTGGCTCGGGCAGAGGAGGTGCGGTTTGGGAGAAAAAAGCCAAAGAAGAGGGCTCGGGTTGGCTATTTATAGAGCTTGGAGGAACAATTGGGAAAATTCCCATTTTGTCCAAGATTCGGGCGCCCGGCCCATTTCGGGCGTGAACAGTGCGGCCCGGCCCGGGATTTTCCGGGCGCGCACAGTGCGGCCCGGCCCAGTCCAGCCCGCACACGGGATCCCGTCTCGTCCAACCGGCCGTCCGACCCGGCCCAGCGCGCGACACGTGTCCCCGAACACGAAACAGCGAATCCGCCCAACCTCCTCGCGCCGCGTGGCCCTTCCTCGGTCAACGCATCCGCTGGCGCCAGCCAATGGCTGGACGCCACGTGGCGCACGCGTGCGCCACGTCGGCGCCGTGGCCGCCACGCCCGCCGGCACCGCCGCCTGCCGCCTGCCGCCTGCACGCCTGCCCCGCCGCTGCCGCCCGTACGCGCACAGTAGCCCGGCCAACCCTCGCTTGCCACGTGTCCAACCCCCGCGCTCGCTGCACCCGGTGCACAGAACGCCATACACCGGACCAATGACAAGATGCCACGTGTTTTCCCGCCCGGTCCACCAAACACTCCCCTGTTCCGTAGACCGGGACCAATGCACCGTCCAATCATGTCATGCCACGTGGCACCCCTCTCCGGTGCACGCCGGCCGCGTGGACCGCGCACCCGCGCGCCCTGCACGCGCGCCCTGCCCGCGCCCACGCGCCCTGCCCGCCGCCGCTCTCCGCCTGCCCGAGGCCGCGCCGCTGCCCGCCGCCGCAGCTGCCGCCTGCGATCGCCGGAATTACTGTTCCGGCGGTGAACAGTAACCCGAGCTCAAAAATGACCAGTGGGTAGACCATTTTGACCGTTTTCGCGCGCTGAATCCGAATTTGACGTCCGTTTTGCCAAATTTCAACTCTAAAATTTGCCGGAGGCTCCCGGAAGTGTGTTCTTAGCCCGAACTTCGTGCGGAGCCCAATTTTAATATCCGATTCGCGCGAAACCACCTCTAAACCCTCCACGGGGTCCTCCGATCACCCACGTGATCCAAATGAGCCCGAAGTCCAACACTTGAGCCAAATTATGCCCCCAAACACCTCCAACACACCATGTAAGCCTCCAATAGCCACCCCAACGCACTGCAGCAGCTCTGCGGAGATCCGGGTCATCACAGATTGGGCTGGATCAGTGGATGATCGGAAAAGCACGAGTGGTGCATGCTTCTATCTTGGCCATTGCCTTGTTGCATGGCACAGTAAAAAGCAGAACTGCATAGCACTCTCGACTGCCGAAGCGGAGTACATTTCTGCAGGAAGTTGTTCAACCCAATTGATTTGGATGAAAAGCGTGTTGAGCGATTTCCGGATTTCAGCATCTTCGGTAACCATTTTATGTGACAACACTAGTGCTATTAACATTTCAAAAAACCCTGTGTTGCACTCTAGAACAAAACATATTGAACTTAGATATCATTTTCTTAGAGAGCTAGTTGAATCAAATATTCTTCAACTGTCATATATTTCAACTGAGGATCAATTAGCTGATATTTTAACAAAACCTTTGGATCAAAAACGTTTTATTCACTTGCGTAAAGCAATTGGCATGCTTTCCTTGAAATAACCTTTTTGAAACCTTTGCTTAGATTAGGTTTTGTTTTTGTTCTTGTTTTTTGTTTTGTTCTTTATCTATGCTTGTGCATAGGACATTAATTGAGCATAAATCATAATTGACTTTAATTGCATCCTTTCATGCATTTAGAAATTTATTATGCTTTTGATATCATAATATTTCGATGTTGCAATGATCATTTATGTTAATTAAGTCATCTTTTAAGTGATCAAAGTCAATTTCTCTCTCAATGATCTCTTGGTATAGTCATTATCTTATTTGATTGCTTAGTCGAGTATGAATGCGAGATCAATTTTTGGTTGAATACCTTATATATTAAATAATTGATAGCCAATTGAGGGGGAGTCAAAGAAAAGTAAAATGCTCAAAAGATGTGGAAAGAAAAAGAAGAAGAAAAAGATACCCCATGTATGCAAAGCAAATTTTTGTTTTAAAAAGTGTTGATGAAATGCATATTGAAATACTTGACTCAGTCATATTTCATGGTTGGTATAAGGTGGGATTTTTGATAAAAGATGCTCAAAGAGCCACTCCTTCAACAGATTGTCTAGATATATTATCTAACTTATCTGGGATTTCAAACATCTATTGATCTTTATATTTCATTTTCTTTACCAAAATTGATGATTTGATAAAGGCATTACGCATAAGATCAAGATAGATGTGATTGAAGTTGTTCAACTTTAAGTGTTTTAATTTTCATAAATTTTCGTTTCATTTTTGAGTAATTTTGATAGATTTGGTATAATCTATTTCTTGTTGTATGAAACGATGATTTTTGTTTAAAGTTGATATGGTAAAATGCTTACATACTTTTTCTGAATTTTATGGAAGAGAAAAAGTTGAAGCCGATCCGGATCGGGCTAAGTGATCCGGATCCCGAACGCAGGCTTCTTCCTGCGGGTAGCCGATCCGGATCACATTCTCGATCCGATCCGGATCACGGCTAGGGTTTTTAATAGAACGAAGAGATTTCGATTTCTTTTACCCTAATCTTTTGTTCTCAAGTCTCTAGAGCTTCTCTCTCTAGAATCTTTGCATCTTGAAGCCTTCCTAACTCAAGTTCTTCGAATCCAAGTAAGTTTTATTGATCAAAATCTCGTTTTTCACAGTTTTTCTCTTTTTTCTTCAAAACGTGAGTACAAATCATGGAACTTTTTCGTTTTTGAATGGTTTTTGGTCAAATTTCTTTTGAAATAAGAACTCTGGGTAGATTAGTTTTGATTTTATGCTGGGTTTTCACCTGATTAACGAATTTTTGGGCTTCGATTTCTAAAAATTCTGTTTTAGGGCATAAAAGAGAAATTTTTGAAAATCATGCGATTGATCTATTTTTAAAATTTTTTTTGCAAAACTAATTTGATTCTTAGCCTCTCTACATGATTATGATTGTTTGGGTACAATTTTTCAAATTTTTGAAAATTGACGATTTTTTATGTGTTCTTGAGTCGGTGTTCACAGAATACATTTCTCACTAGCGATCAAAATGGTGATCACATGGGTTATTTTCTTACTTGCTGCCATGGTCCATGCTAAGGACACTACAAAGCCTAAGAAGGCTAAGAGGACTAAGAGAGCTCAGAATGATTCCGATACAGATTCAGAGACGGATTCTATTGACTGGGATAACCTCGAGATCGAGAAAGATGTCCCCATTATATCCAAGGGAAAGGCGCCTGCTGAAGCTTCAAAGGCAAAGCCTCCTCCTACTGCTGCAGAAAAAGGAAAAGCTCCCGTGGACCCAAGTCCAATCGGAACAAGAATAAAAACCGGTACAAGAAAAAGAGGCAGTGCTCGGGGCATTTCAATTAACGAACCAATTGCTAGCCAGCCTCCACCACAGGAATTCATCAGCTCCACGAGAATCAAGGATTTTGAGAAAAGAGAATGCATTGGTGAGAGACATGTCAATGTCAAACCAATGATGGAACGATCTGCAGCCTTTGGGACTTTATTTGATCAAGTTGGTCTTGGTCCAATTTGCAACTTCCCTGAAACAACTGGGTATTGTCCACACTCAGTTCGAATGTTTTATCAGAATGCTGCAAGTCTAACTGATCATGATGACGGACGTCGAGAATTTCATACTTTGGTTAAAGGTATCAAAATCAAAGTCACTCCCCAACTGATTGGAGAAGTGCTCAGTATGAAAGCCAGAGCAGATGGACTCAAAGCTTCAACGACAACTCCTGGAGAGTTGTGGTCAATGGAATTTGTCTTCCGGATACTTTGTCTACCGGAAATTCTGTATTCTCCAAAGAGCTTCGAACAGAGTATAAGTATATAAACTTCATTGTCTGCTACAACATTCTTCCCAACATGAACACGAAGGTTCTTCGATGGGATAGGATGTTATTCCTTTATCTTCTTGGAAACCCGGCCGCATTGATGGGAGCAAATTTGAACATTCCTTATCTCATTTGGTCTAGGATGACGCGGTATGTCGAACACTCTCACCCCACAGAGAGACTACCTTATCCCATGATAATCATGCGCATCCTTAAAAAGTTTAAAGTCGATACAAGCGCGAGCTCATACATGTACAGTTTGGGCACCATTAATGAGACAACAATTGTAAAGTCTCTATCGACAAAGCAAGATGATCCTCCATCTCCTCCAATCCGACAAAGAGCTCGAACAAGCAACTACTTCTACAGCCCCTGTTCCTCCATCACAGCAGGCACCTCCATCCACCTCTGATGATGATGCCTCTGTCAGCTCTATATTTAAAGAACAACAGCGACTCTCCAATGAACAAGAACGGATGTCACAGGAATTCACTGAAATGAAAGGAGAAATTCAAGTAGTGAAAAAGGAGCTGGAAATCATCACTGCCTCTCAAATCACTTTGACCAAGTCCGTCTCTTCAATGAAAAAACTGATGAAGAAAATGTTTGCAAAAATGGGATGCACCACCTCTGATGACTCCGACTCTCAGGAGTGAATTTTTTTTCTTTCTTCTAACTTTCTTTTGCTCTTTGCAGGTTTTTCACTTTTCATGTTTGTTTTTTTTTAACTCTCTTTTGTTTTGTAATTATTGACTATGTTTTGGCTTTGTTTGTGACAAAAAGGGGGAGAGAGTTTAGAGAGAACTTGAACAATGACATGAACAATGAACAATGATGATGTGAAAACTGTGTGAACAATGAACAATGATGATGTGAAAACTGTGTGAATGTGTGAACACATTAAGGTAAGTATGACTTCAACTTCAACTTTGCTTTTATTTGATGATTTGATGCATGTCCCTACTAACTATTCGACTAACTATTTGGGCATGTAATATGACTAACAAGTTGGTGTTGGACTAACATTTTGTGACATTTGGTTTTTGAATGCTTAGAAGATATGTTGGTTTTTGTCTATGATTCTCTTACATATCTGAATTCTCAAATGTCATGATGAGAATAAACTCTATCTCTGTACTTGGTTTTGTATGTTTCAATTCTTGAGGTATCTAACGATTTCTTTTGTCAAGAATGATTTCTTTGTGCAGAGAGTACAGATGTCTAAGTCTAGAGTCTGTTTTAGGAGTTTATCTCATGTTTTTAAATTTTTGGATCTCCATTGTAAATTTTTGTTGTATGGTGATAGCAACAAAAATATCTTTTTGAATTTTCTTTTGTGGATTTGTGTTTTGTCACGAAACCGCCAAAGGGGGAGATTGTTACGGAATTTGAGTTGGCGTATTTCGTGAAAGTGTTAAGTCTTGAAGATTGAAGATGAAAGAACTTTGGATCATATACCTCAATCTCAAGAAAGAAGAATTCAAAAGGATCAGGTATGTTTAACTAAAGATTTTTGGTGATCCGAATACTTCTTGTAGTGTAGAAACACCTGGAAGAATGTTTAATTGCATAAAAATCAAAAACTGGACATGGGACATGTTCAGGATCCGGATCGAGCCTTGCAATCCGGATCCCGAAGGGTGTTTGTTCATACACTGGTTCAATCCGGATCGCAGCATCTCATGATCCGGATCCCGAACACTAGTTTTACCTTTTTGCTTGCACGATCCGGATCAGGATTTGCAATCCGGATCCCGAACGTGATGTTTGGTGAAACTGTATGAACGATCCGGATCGGGGACTTCGATCCGGATCCCGAACTAGCGTTTTTCTGGAAACCGTCTTTCTTGCTACTGCAATCCGGATCGCCCAATTCCGATCCGGATCGCCGTCCGTAAAATCTCCAGAAAAGGCAGTTTTTGATCCTTATCTTCTTCCAATGGTTTCTAACCTATAAATAGACCCTATGATTCATTTTTAGGGTATGGGACTTAATAGAAAAATATAGCCGAAAGAAAAAGATCCACATATAGAGAAGAAAGGAAATCAATAGAATTTATTCTATGTTTCTTCATCTATATTGATTGATTTGATTCTAGGTTTTCCAAACTCAGATTTTGAGTAGAATCAAATCAATGAATACTTAGATGGTATTTCCGATCTATTTCTAATCTAAGTATTCGGCGGATCATCACCACCCAAAAACAACGATTTACCCAAATCGGCGCGTGGACTCGCGTGGCCTTGTGGATTCAAGGTGCAACCGCTTTCGTGGATTCGGAGCGAGGTACGTTCGTGGATTCGAAGCGTGCTACTGGGTGAAGACCGTGGATTCGGTCGGACGTCGTGGACTCGACGTTGGACGCTGTGGATTCAGCGTTGGACGCAGATCGTGGATTCGAGACGCGTTGTGGAGCGAGCGGAGAAGATCGACTAGGAGCGTATGGTAAAAGGTTGAGTCGTCTGTGAGTACGTTATATCACCTTGTACGTGTGTTAATTCTAGTGGATTTCGCCGTGTTATCGGTCCCGTGGTTTTTTACTCCGGTTTGGAGTTTTTCCACGTAAAAATCTTGCGTGTTCATTTTTATTTCCGCATTTGGTTTTATTGCGCAATAATTTTTTGAGTGTTTATTGTTTACACCTATTCACCCCCCTCTAGGTGTTTTTTCCCCTATTTAGATCCATATTAGTATAACCCAACAGAGACAGCCCCGATCCTCCGACCGTTGTATCTTCTGCGGCGGTCAGCATGCCGCCGTCACTTGTGACCAGAGATGGGGTCGATGCTTTCGTTGTGGACAGCCGGGGCATGTGCGAGCCACTTGCCCCCTTACTACTTCCTCGGCACCTTCTTCGGCATCGGTTCCATATCCCCCTCAGCAGCAGCGGCCACCAGCTCAGAGGCCTTATACTCCAGCGAGCAGGCCGTCCACTTCTTACCCTGTGGATTCTCGACCTCCAGCACAGAGCGGGCGGGTGTATGCCGCCCAGTTAGCAGATTCTTCAGCGGCAGACCAGGTGGTGGCAGGTATTACTCTACTCTTTGGCATTCGGGCTCGCTCTTTATTCGACACTGGAGCATCTCATTCTTTCATTAGTCGAGCATTTGCATCACTTCATGGTCTAGAAGTAGAGTCCTTGTCACATGCATTAGAGGTGCGGGTGTCACGCCCCGGGGTCGAAACTGCGACCCGGTCTCGCTAACAGATCCGCCATCTGTACGGAAACTGCCGTACAGACGAAGCGTCTAACCTGCAAAAGATAGAACTACAGCTAAACAAATATCAGAGCGGGTAATAAAAGCTGTAATATAAAATCACACTACTAAAAGTTGAACATAAATACAAGTCTATCTCCCGAATACAAGATGATACAAAAAGAAACAACCTATACAACATCTACAAACCCACAGGGGAGATAGCTAAGACTAGAAAAATCAATACATGATCAACTCCCACAGTCCGGGATGGTACATCTACCTCACTCTAAAGTAATAATGCTGGTAGGGAACTATCACGCGACTCCCTGTCCTCGGTTCGTCAAGCCAGCTCGGCAGGAACGGAAGAAAGCCTCAGCAACCTGTCACCGACAGAGGGTGTGAGAACTACATCCTACAGTAGTTCTCAGTGGGTACCGTCTCCAAGAACCACGGTCTGCCCACTAAGTCTACTAGAGGCATAAGATAACAGAATGAAACTGAAATAATGAAAGAATAAGCTGGAAAATATCTACAGCTATCATGCCTCTATCTACTATGCTCAACGAGAAAGAACACAGATGATGGTATGCATCCACTCAATACTGACACTATGTCATAAGTACTATGCTCAAAGGTATAACCGATCTATGACACATGATATGCATACTCTCTCACATAACACCCAATCTCTAATGACTGCCACATAGGGTCCAGTCAAACCTGCGCCTGTCGACTAGGATCGCACCTACCCACCACCACACATCCACAACAGGACGGGATTTACGTGGGGCGTCCTGTCCGACTATCTCAAGCGAACTCTAGTGTATCAACTAGTCGCATCATCGCAGCCTCGTCAGGCTCGGTATCATCATCGCACCCGGGGCGTAGCTCGAGGGGAGCGACCCCACCGAACTCAAGTAACTCAAGTATCTCAAAACTGGCAAAAAGCCAGGCTCAGCAGGCTATAGTCCACGATCAAACCGATCGGTATCACGATGCTCAACACAACTCAATCTCACAACACTATCTCAGCTATGTCGGAGTACCCTCTACGACTCAAGCTCACAGAGCTAACTACACAGCTGCAAGTACCACAAGGCTGGGACCGCCGCCACTCCCAACGGCTCCCACAACGACACCCCACTCATAAGCGAGAGGAGCCGACTGACGCGGCAAAGTCCGAAAATCCCGATAGACCGGTGCCTAGAACCCCAATCAAACAAGAACAGACTCTAGGCTCAGCCTATCGAAGTTCTCGATCCTTTACCGTTCAGGGATTCGGCCCCTCTCGGTTAAAGTGGAAAACTATCTCAACTCAAACTCATAACTCACGGCTGGAGATGCTCCACAGCCCAAAACCACAAAGAGTCCGAAAACCCCGGGAGCCTACTACCTACGACCCCAATCAAACAAGAATAGGCTATAGGTGTAGCCTCCCGTTGTTTTCGGCCCAAGAATGAAACCAGCCCTTAGAACCCAGATCCCTCACCCAGGTCGGGTGAGGGAATTTAGTAAAAAGATGACCTTTATTAAAAATATCATTTCTCCTCAACCCCCTTGGGGTGAGGATAAAATTTGCCCTTTTTGAAAACTATCTTGAATTGAGAAAACCAGCTTTTATGGATTTTAGTTCTTGAGAAAATCAGTTGAAAACAAGTTTGTTTCCCGAACTCCCAAGGGTGACGCCTTTGCCCAATCAAACAAGAACAAGCTCCGGCGACCCCTAGGAATACGGAAGAAAAACACTGGTTTACTAAAATCATGAGAGTTCAAAAGCATTCTGGGTTCAAGGTCCTGATAACTCACGTACCCCACGATCACAACGTGGTAGTGACGAGAAAACGATGCAACAACTAGAAACCCGGGACCACCGTTTACTCTAAACGGTTCCCAAACCACCAACACTGGCCTAACACAGCCACCAGACCCCACTCAGCCCCCAGGCCCGAGTGAAACACCCATCCCACAAAACTCTGACCACTCGGCCCACTACCCGGGCGAGGAACCCTATGTCCAGAAGGAAATGCAGTGTGTGGAATGTCTAAAGCATAATAGAACCTAGCCCAGATTAAGGTTCTCTATTGGTCTGGTTGAATACATGCAACATATGACGGGGGTGCTAGTCAAGTTCCAAGAAACACTTAAACTAGCATGCAATCCTATCATAATAGAATTAGAAGGAAGTCCGTAGACTTGGAGAGAAAACCAACCCACCTCAGATCACCACCAATTGCTTGTCGACACTTGCAATTGGGCTCAGCGGGCTTACCTTGTCTCCACGTGGCCCGCACGCAAATCGAAGCACGATGCCGGAACATGCACGCAATACGGAGTCACAAGGTCGCGTCCCAGACAGAAGCTAAAACTGCACAGAAAACTGCCAGTAAGAGAGAAATCGCAAAATCAGTAAAGATCGATCGAAAATCGAGCACCGGCGGCGAAAAACGGCCTGCGCCGGCAAAACAGCCTCCACGGCGAAAAACCACGACCGACGGCGAAAAACAACGCCCGACGGCGAAAACAGCCCGCGGCGGCGAAAACAGCGGTCGACGGCGAAAAACAGCGGTCGACGGCGAAAAACAGCGGTCGACGGCGAAAAACAGCTCGCGGCGGCGAAAACAGCGGTCGACGGCGAAAAACAGCGGTCGACGGCGAAAAACAGCTCGCGGCGGCGAAAACAGCGGTCGACGGCAAAAAAAACGGCTGTCGACGGCGAAAAACAGCTCGCGGCGGCGAAAACAGCGGTCGACGGCGAAAAACAGCTCGCGGCGGCGAAAACAGCGGTCGACGGCGAAAAACAGCTGTCGACGGCGAAAAACAGCTCGTGGCGGCGAAAATAGCGGTCGACGGCGAAAAACAGCGGTCGACGGCGAAAAACAGTTCGCGGCGGCGAAAACAGCGGTCGACGGCGAAAAACAGCGGTCGACGGCGAAAAACAGCTCGCGGCGGCGAAAACAGCGGTCGACGGCGAAAAACGGCTGTCGACGGCGAAAAACAGCTCGCGGCGGCGAAAACAGCGGTCGACGGCGAAAAACAGCGGTCGACGGCGAAAAAACAGCGGTCGGCGGCGAAAAACAGCCTCCGACGGTGGAAAAACGGCCTCCGTCGGCGAAAAACAGCATCCGATGGCGAAACCGGCCTCCGTCGGCGGAAAAACGGCTTCCGTCGGCGGAAAAACGGGGCCGGCACGCAAACCGAGGCGCCGACGAAGTCCCAGGGCACGCCAAGCGACGACGACGGAAGCCGCGCGACCCAAGGAACCGGCCGCGAGGAGCAGGGGCCCGCCGCGCGACGACGGAGTGCGCCGCGCGGCGCCCAGCGGCGCTGCGCGCAGCGGTGCGCGCCCGCGCAGGCCCGCGCGCGGCCCGGGCGGCCCGCACAGCCCCGCGCGCGGCCCTGCCGCGCGCGCCTGCCTGCGCGCGGCCAGGCAGCGCCGCGCGCAGCTTTTCGCTGCGCGCGGCGGCAGCGGAAAAAATTTCAAAAAAAATTTAAAAAAATTCAAAAAAATTAAAATAAATTTAAAAACCTTTTTTATCACCAAAATTTTTTTTCAAAAATTCTCAAAGCACAAAAAAAATCCCCAAAAATCTATTTTTGCTCTTAAAAAAAAAGAAAATCCCATAAAAGTTCCCCAAGCTCCATACAAAAATCCAAAGCTCAAATAATTCCCAAAATCCATTTTCATGCTTTAAAAAAAATAAATTAACAAAATCCCAAGCTTCAAATACAAAAACCCACAATTTCCCAAAGCTCAATCTCTTCTAAACAAAATCCCTAAGCAAGATTAAAATAAAATACCACATACCTTAAGCAAAACAAAATCCCCAAGTTCTTCTCCAACCTTCTTCTCCTTCCTTCATCTTCCTTTTCTCTCTTTTCTTCTTCCTTTCTTTCTTTCTCTTTCTCTTCTTTCTCTGCTACCACGAAGCTACAGAGGAGGTGGGGGTTGGGGATGATGGTGACGTGGCAAGTGGATAAGAACACCCACTTTAAAAGCTACAGGCTAGCTTAATTAACCCAACTTTTAATTAAAACTTAATTATGTAAGTAGAAGCTTAATTTTAAAAGCATAATACCACTTACCACACTCCACATCTCTCATTCCACCTCACAGCCACCAGGCAGAGAAAACTCTAAATTAGCAACTCTCACTAATTAAATCAATATAATAATCCAAAAAGCCCAACTCCAACTCACTTTTTGCCTTCGGGCTCTCCGCCGCTGTTCGGAACCACCCGAACTCTGCTGTAAATCGAAAATACACGCGCTCACAGCTTTTTCTCTTCAAAAAGCTCATCCGTTGAGTCGGGGTGCTCAAATCAAAAACCGGCTCCGAAACTGCCAGTTCCGACTCACTTTTTACCTCTGGATCCTCCGCGTCAGTCCGGAAGCTCCCGAACTTCGCTGTAATCTGATAATACACCTGTTCCAAGTGTTCCCGAATTTCCGGCGCTCCACTGTGAAGTCGGTAATTCCCAAATCTCATCCACAATCGGCATACAAAGCCCGGAAAAACCCCGAATCGAGCTGGAGCTTCTGCGTTGATCCAAATCAACCCGGGATCAACTGTAACTCAGATGCAACATGTCCGAGGCAATCTCACCACTCCAGGCCATCATATGTGGTCGGCGCGCTGTCCGAAGTCCCAGTACTCTACAGCGGGTTCCTGATCACGTTTTGCATGTCGAGGAGCGTTGTTTGGCATGCCCGGTGCAGTTGGGGCCTTGGATTTTGCCTGCAGACTTGCTTGTCTTGCAGCAGCTCCATGATTTTGACTTGGTGTTGGGGATGGATTGGCTATCACGGCATTCCGCCACTATCGACTGCAGAGAGAGGACGGTGACTCTTCGCGAGCCAGGACAGGAGGAGTTCATCTTCAGAGGCTGCCAGAGCACGCTGTTCGCAGCGACCATTTCCTCGGCGAGGGCTAGGAGGATGATGAGCAGAGGTTGCACTGCCTTTTTGGCCACTGTGGTGGGGGTGCCTACGGCGGCACTGGGACTCGAGGATATCCCTGTTGTCCGAGAGTTCTCAGATGTGTTTCCCCCTGAGTTGACGACGATGCCGCCGGAGAGGGAGATTGAGTTTGTGATTGATGTAGTCCCTGGGACTGCACCAATCTCAAAGGCACCCTATAGGATGGCGCCAGCTGAGTTGAGGGAGTTGAAAGCCCAGCTTCAGGATCTTTTGGATAGGGGCTTCATCAGACCCAGTGTTTCTCCGTGGGGAGCGCCTGTGTTGTTTGTGAAGAAGAAGGATGGGTCACTGCGGTTGTGTGTGGATTATAGGGAGTTGAATAAAGTGACCATCCGGAACAAGTATCCCCTCCCCCGGATTGATGATTTGTTTGATCAGCTGCAGGGAGCATCGGTGTTCTCGAAGATTGATCTGCAGTCCGGTTACCACCAGCTGAGGGTGAGGGCCGAGGACATCTCCAAAACGGCTTTCAGATCGCGGTACGGGCATTATGAGTTTACTGTGATGCCTTTTGGGTTGACAAATGCCCCTGCCGCATTCATGGATTTGATGAACAGGATATTCCAGCCGTTTTTGGACCGGTTTGTGGTGGTGTTTATAGATGATATTCTGATCTACTCCCGGAGTGATCTGGAGCACGAGGAGCACTTGAGGACCGTGCTGCAGCTTCTGCGAGAGAAGAAGCTGTATGCTAAGTTCAAAAAGTGCGAGTTTTGGCTCCGGGAGGTTGCCTTTCTGGGTCATGTAGTTTCAGCTGCTGGAGTGGCGGTGGATCCGGCCAAGGTGGATGCTATTCGAGATTGGCCGAGGCCGACGACTATCACCGAGGTGCGGAGCTTTCTTGGTTTGGCGGGCTACTATCGGCGTTTTGTGGAAGGCTTTGCGAAGCTTTCCTCTCCCCTCACTCGTCTGACCAGGAAAGGAGTTAAGTTTGTTTGGAGCGAGACTTGCCAGAGCTGTTTTGAGGAGCTGAAGCAGAGATTGATGACCGCTCCAATCCTTGCCCTCCCAGTTATGGGGGAAGGATTCGTGATTTACAGTGATGCCTCACATAGTGGTCTGGGGTGTGTGTTGATGCAGCATGGTAGGGTAATTGCCTATGCTTCACGGCAACTGAAGGACTATGAGAAAAATTACCCTACTCATGATCTTGAGCTGGCAGCGGTGGTGTTTGCTCTGAAGCTGTGGCGTCATTACTTATATGGAGAGCATTGCGAGATATATACTGATCACAAAAGCTTGAAGTATCTGTTCACCCAAAAGGAGCTGAATTTGAGGCAACGCCGGTGGTTGGAGCTGTTAAAGGATTACGATCTGAGTATCCTTTACCATCCCGGCAAGGCCAATGTTGTGGCGGATGCTTTGAGCAGGAGGACGAGTCTGAGCTTATTGATCTCGCAGCAGGCGCCGTTGATCGAGCAGATGAGGCGATTACAGCTGGAGGTAGTATCCCCTGGGGTCTCTGCTAGACTCATGTCTATGGCCTTGCAGCCCACTCTATTGGAGAGGATCAGGGACACTCAGAGTGAGGACCCCCACTTGACGAGGATCAGGACGCAGCTTCAGGCGGATCAGACAGGGGATTTTTCTGTGGATAGCTCGGGAGTACTGCGGTACCGGGACCAAGTGTGTGTGCCTATGGATCAGGAGATTAGAGATCAGATTTTGAGGGAGGCCCATTATACACCTTATACCGTCCATCCTGGAGGTACTAAGATGTATAAGGACCTCAAGGCACAGTTTTGGTGGCCCGGAATGAAGCGGGACATTGGGAGATTCGTAGCTCACTGTTTAACTTGCCAGCAGGTGAAAGCAGAGCATCGCGTTCCTGCTGGCAAGTTGCAGAGTCTTCCAATTCCCGAGTGGAAATGGGACCACGTCACTATGGATTTCGTCACTGGATTGCCGAGGGCGCAGAGCGGGGCAGATGCGATCTGGGTTATTGTGGACAGACTCACCAAGTCGGCGCACTTCTTACCGGTTCAGATGACTTGGTCACTGGAGCGTTTGGCACAGTTATATCTGGATGAGATAGTGAGGCTTCACGGCATACCTGCTTCGATTGTGTCAGATCGAGACCCGAGATTCGTATCACGTTTTTGGGGGAGTTTGCATTCTGCATTGGGGACTCAGCTCAGGTTTAGCACCGCTTTCCACCCACAGACCGATGGACAGTCAGAGCGCACCATACAGACCCTCGAGGATATGCTGAGAGCGTGCGTTATGGATTTTGGAGGAGGGTGGTACCGGCACTTGTCTTTGGTTGAGTTCGCGTACAACAACAGCTATCAGGCGAGCATCCAGATGGCTCCGTTTGAAGCGTTGTATGGACGCAAGTGTCGGTCTCCCTTATATTGGAGTGACGTGGGTGAGAGGAGGACTTTGGGACCGGAGTTACTTTTGGAGGCAGAGGAAAAAGTCAGGATTATTCGCCGCCACCTTGAGACAGCCCAGAGTCGTCAGAAGAGCTACGCCGACACGCGACGGCGAGACCTAGAGTTTCAGGTTGGTGATCATGTCTTCTTGAAGGTCTCGCCCTCGAAAGGGGTCCGGAGATTTGGAGTACGGGGAAAGCTCAGTCCCCGCTTTATTGGACCCTTTGAGGTACTTGACAGAGTTGGTCCTGTGGCATACAGAGTTGCCTTACCCCCGCGCCTGGCCGGAGTTCATGATGTCTTCCATGTCTCAGCTCTGAGGAGATATGTTTTTGACCCATCGCACGTGATTGACTTCACTTCGTTGGAGATCGGCGAGGACTTGGTCTACGAGGAGCGCCCGTTGCGGATTCTTGCTCGTGAGGTGAGGGAATTGCGCAATCGGGCCATTCCATATGTGAAGATCTTGTGGAGCAATCATGAGGAGCGAGAGGCTACTTGGGAGCTGGAGACAGAGATGAGGGACGCCTACCCTTTCTTGTTCGAGGCTTCTAGTTGAGGTACGTCTATCTTGTTTTTCCTTGTTTCGGGGACGAAACTTTTTTTAGTGGGGGAGGATGTAGGGCCCTGAACTCCATGCAGCTTTTTCCCGCATCCACTGTGCAAACACCTGTTGATGGTGTATCGGCCCATAGTGCATCAAAGGGATGCCACAGATGGACCCTGTGAGCTTTGGTTGTTGTGTTTGGCCTTCGGCTGCTTTTGCCGAATTTTAGAAAAGGATTTAGGCCAAACGGAGGTTGGATTTGGATTCAGTCGTTTGGAGCTTGTCTGCCTATCCGCGAGCCCATTCGGGGTGTTAGAGTGGTTTGCGCGCTTATTGGAATTTTGTTTGCGACCCGGCGCGAAAAACGGATTAAATTTACCTTTCCGGGAGCCTCCGGCAAATTTTGGAGGCGGATTTTGGCGAAAAGGACGTCGTTTTTGGAATCAGCGCGCGAAAACGGTCAAAGTGGGCTATTTACTTGTTGTTTTTGAGCTTGCGGGTACTGTTCACGCCGGAACAGTGTTTCCGGCGATCGCCGGCGGCGGGCGGCGGCGGCGGGCAGCGCCGGCGGGCGGCGGCGCAGCCTCGGGCAGGCGGCAGGCGGCGGCACGCGGCGCGGGCAGGGCGCGGGCAGGCGCCCGGTGCGCGGGCAGGCGCGCGGTCCACGGCGGCGGGCGTGCACCAGGGCGGTGCCACGTGGCGGCTTGCGGTTGGCCGGCGCAGCAGACGCGGTCCACGTAATTTGGGCCTGGGTGCACGGTAGACCGGGTGGACACGTGGCATGAGGTGTTTGGGTCGGTGTTGTGCTCCCGGTCCACGCAATCGGTGGAGTGGGTGACCGGGGCAGGTGGCCGTACGGCGGGGCAGGTGGCCGTACGGCCGGGGCAGCCGCGACGTGCGCGGTGCACGGCGCGACGTGCGCGGTGCACGGATTTTCGGGGCCACATGGCGCGACGCCACTGGCTGGCGCAGGTGCGCCGGGTGCAGCGGGCCCAGGGTCTCGGTGAGGTGGGCTACGTGGCCGGCCCGTAGGGATTCGGGCGTGAACAGTAATGGGCCGGCCCATTACTGTAGCAGCCCGAAAGATTTCGGGCGCCCGAAAGTGGGGACACAGCGGGTGTTTCTCCAAAAGATTTTTCAGCCTATAAAATCCCCAACCCGAGCCCTCTTCTTTGCTTTTTTTCTCTCAACCCTCTCACCTTCTGCCCGAGCCCCCTTAAGCAAAGTTGTTCATCTCCTTGTGCTTGATCTTCCTGCCAAGTTCTAGGATTTTAGAAGGCTCGAATCCCGAGGTTCCCCATTTTACGGCGCGGCGCGACGTTGCTTTCCTGGGTTCTTCTTCGGCGCAGCGACAATGTTTTAGCTCCCCTGGGCTACCCCGACATCATTTTGCTGTGATTCTTGCGCCGACAGACTCCTAAGAGGTAGGACTTCATCTTTCGTTTTGGTCGCACTTTCCCGTTTGAGGTTTTGGCACGGATCCCGAGGCAAATAGTGACCCCTTGTTCTGTGTGGATTTCCTTGACAGCCCTGAGGTATTTTGGCCGTATCTTTGCGCACGAGCGTCAGACGGAAACGAGCTTATACAACTTTTTCATCTACGGATCGCAAGGAACGCGCTCGTATTTTTCTTGGATTTTCTAGAGGATTATTTCGAGGTGAAAATCACTGTTTTCTCAGTGAACAGTGCACAGTCTTTAGCACAGATTTTGTATGCTGTACCCCTTTTGCCGAATTTTTATCTTGACTTACCGAACTCAGATTTGGGCGTGCAAGGTACCGTTGCGAAGCTATCGACGCGAGGATCGCCGTGATATTTTTCTTGGAATTTCCTGGGCACTTTCTGCAGGTGTTAATTTAACAGTTTTGATTCTGATGTTGTATGTGTTAATAAGAGTTATATTTGGGAGCCTTAGTGTAATTAGTGAGCTTTGTATTGTACCAGGAGTATTTCGGGGGTGCTGAATTTGTGGAAGCAAGGATTTGGAATTTTGGTATTTTCTAGCTGTACGGACTTGGACAGTTGCACTTCAGGTGGGTGGTTGTTGTACTCCTCTCCTTTGTTATGCCCACTAGGAACATCAGAGCACCCCCACATTGTTGATGCTGATTTATTGATTGATAGTCTTGCATGCTCTAGGGGAATTACTGTGACACCCCCGGAATTTGGATTAGTCCTATATATAAATGATATAATAGGACTAAAATCTCTAACCCGGCTATAGCATTTTGGATGGTAGCAAGATCCAAGAGGAACATGAGAGTTAAGCGTGCTAGAGCTAGAGTAGTTCTAGGATGGGTGACCCCCTGGGAAGTGGGGCGTCACAGTTGGTATCAGAGACATTCACCAGCCGAAAATGTGAGATGAGTCTCGGCTGAGCCAAGGTTATATAGCGGGTAGAGCGAGGCTCCCCGGCTAATGACCGTTGTGAGTGGAGTGTAGCTCCTCACAAGGTCGGCTAAGGCTAGCGAGACGAGTCTCACATCGCCTGGTGCTTGTGAGTGTGCTTGAGCCTGACGTGGACGTCAGGGCTTAAAGGGGGGAAGAATGTGACACCCCCGGAATTTGGATTAGTCCTATATATAAATGATATAATAGGACTAAAATCTCTAACCCGGCTATAGCATTTTGGATGGTAGCAAGATCCAAGAGGAACATGAGAGTTAAGCGTGCTAGAGCTAGAGTAGTTCTAGGATGGGTGACCCCCTGGGAAGTGGGGCGTCACAATTACTTAATTGTTATTTGATTCATGTGGAAATTGTTGGACTGCATGTTTAGGGGTAGAATAATAGTTGAGGACTATAAAATTGCTAAATATTCTTATGAGACTGTCACTTTAGCTTATGTCACTCTAAACTGATTACTCTTGGAAAATGGACGACATATTGAGACAATGCATGATTAAACGGGTCACTTAATGTCACGCCCCGGGTGTAAACCAGAACCCGGGCCCGTCTACAGATCCGCCGTGCACACGGTATTTCCCGCGTACACGAAGCGCCAAACCTGCTCAGATATAAAAGAGATAATAATAAATGAGCAATAAAAACAGAGCTGAACTAAAAACTAATACATCTCAGACTGAAGCTGGAAATAAAATACAATACATCTGTATAAATGATACATCTGTCTCTCCCAGCTCACCAAAAATAAATACAACCTGCTTGTCACGCCCCGGGGGAGTGCTTTAGCGGAAACGGCACATTTTTTTTTTTTTTTTTTTTTTGAAAGATCTCCCCTCCCCGACGCGTGTCCAGACCCGCCGCACATACAGGATCTCTCTGCAAACGGACAGAGTCTCCCCTGTACGTGCACGGCGTGTGGTTGAGTACATTTCCCCAAACAAGCATAACCATTCAATCACAACATTCAACAACATACAACCAGTGTTCTAAGTATTTAAACGAATGGCCGATTCAGTTTGGAAAGGATAAATCCACAGTTTTAAAAGAGTGCCCACCCGACACTTATGTTTTGAAAACGAGTTTTCGAAACCAACATAAAACCACAGGGTTTTGAAACCAGTGCCCACACGACACTTAAATTTGAAAAACGATTTTTGAAAATCTTTCTTGGGATTTGTCTCCCCTTTTTTTTTTTGTCAAATGGCCAACAGAAATGCAAGGAAAAGTAAAGCATCACAGAATCACCAAATGCCGACATCCACACCGATCCCACAAGGGTATCGAGAACCTCACACATAACTACAATGTAAATGAAAAGCTGGAAAGAAAGATAAAATACAGTCCGGGGTCCCCAACGACCCAGCTGCGTCCGTCCCGTCCTCACCGTCGCCTATCTCTCTCCCCGTCTGGTCCCTGTCACGAAATGGGGAGTCAGTGACGAACAATAATAAAGCAGGGAAATACAGTAAAACAAACCGTGATGATACCCGGAGCAACAACCCTCTCAGGAGGGAAACGACCACCTGTACACCTGTATCCCGCTAATACCCGGCCACGTCGGACAACTAAACCGACGGACCATACCGTACCTGCAGAAACCCGACCACGTCGGACAACTAAACCGACGGGTCGCACCGCTCGCACCTCGGCGCCTCAAACCCCACAACTAATAAGGGGCCCCACTACGTCACCTCGTGGGTATACACGGGTCATAGACCACTTTTCCGGAAAAGCGCACCCCTGCGGTGGCCAAACCGCGGGTGCGCGTGTCGCAGCCTCGAGCACAGTAACCGTGAAGCAATATATAGATGTGTGTGCGTGACATATGAAAACAGGAAGCATAATCACCCATAAGTAAAGCCATAGGATACACCGTCTATATATTAAAGCAGAGTAAACATAAAGCTACCGACGATTTGTAAATGCTTTTTCCTGATGTTCTAACCCAAACGTGGCATATAACTTTAAAGCATATGAACAGTAGAACCATCGATAGTTATTTGGAGTTTTCCCCTATCGTTCTAACCCGAGCATGGCATATATATAGTAGAGCAAAAGAACAGTAAGACTATAATGAATTAGTTGATGCCTTCCCCCCAATATCCTAACCCAAGCACGCGGTAGATTGACCCCTCCCAACTTAATAAAATTAAATGCAGGGACTTAGAACGACAACCCACCTCAAACACGAAGGAAGAGGCGTGTAGAAACTCCGACAAAACCCTCACCGCGTGCCCGAACAGCTGTAATAGAAATTCATTCGTTAAAAATATCGTTGCGGTTTAAAACACTCAAAAACGGGGCGAAACGGACTAAAAACGGAGCTCCTGGGCCTTTTTTCTGGAAGCGGGTGCACGGGTCCAACCGTGAACCGGGTCCACGGCGGCGGCGGCATGGGCGTGGGCCGGGAGCACGCGGCGCGGTGGACCCAGCGCCGTCTTGGGCCGGGCCGCGCACGGGTGCGGGCGCGCGCCGGGTCCACGGCCCCGCGTTGCGGTGGCGTACGCCGGGTGCACGCCCGGGCGTGCACCGCGCGGGCCTGGCGCACCGGGCCGTGCGCCGGGTCCGCGTCCCCGGGCCGCAAGGGCGTGCGCCGGGTGCACGCCGGCCCGGTGGACCGCGCGGCCTGGCGCACAGCTCCGTGCGCCGGGTTCGCGGCCCCGGGCCGGTGCGGCGTGCACCGGGTGCACCCGGACGGGTGGACCGCAGCCAGAAAACCTCAATATCGCGTCCGTTTTCGGCTCCGGTCGCGACCCCGCGATCACGGCGGCTCCGGCGATGACTCCGTGAACACGGTGACGGCGGCGGCGGCCTCCCGTTTAACCACGGCGGCGGCGGCCTCCCGTTTAGTCCCCGAAATCGCCTCGCACGCGGCACAAGACGAAGGAAAACCCCCCGACAACTCAAGGGATTTCCCTCCCCTTGCCCGAAACAAGAATCGACACAAAACGAAACAAGAACGAAACAAGAAAGCGAAAACACGGCTCACCTTGTTTCCGTCGGCGCCGGGCGAAGGAGAGGGATCGTCCTTTTTGCGTTCGTCGGATCTTGCGGGGAGGCGATCGATTTCCTCCTTCTCCTCGTCAAGATCCCGGCTCTCGCGTCGCCTCGGTACGGGTGGGGGAAAAGCCTAGGGTTTTCACGCGTACGAAAGGGGAAAGAAAGGGATGGGAACCCAAATCCCCAATCCTTATTAATTTGCTGTTTTGGCACAATCGGGTCTAAACCCACGGTCCAATTTCACAAACCCCACCTGGACCAAATTAAATTAAACTAACCTCGATTAATTTCCCCTAATTTAAAAACGGATTAGATTTAATTGCATCCAATGAGTTAAATTTAACCGAATTAAATTAAATTACACCACATCGGATTGAAAAGAATTTAATTTGAATTAATTTAAAAATAAAAGAATCCGGGTCTGGTTTACCTCCAACATGACGCGCTGGACACACGGACCGCAGCAACTTCGGAAATTTATTCCGGGAGATTCCGGGGTCGGAAATCCGATCCGATCGCGCCGCCAGTCTCACCTTCGCGAGCTTTATTCTCTAAAAATACCCGCGAGCCCCGACGGCCTGCCCAAGAAATACGAAAAAAAAGGTTGACCCCGGACCCCTTAGCCGAAAGGCGGTTCGAAGAAAATCACAGGAGAGACCAAAAGGGACCAAAAATCAGCGGTTATTACACCACTCACCTCTAAGAACGAGTTTCGTCCTCGAAACTCAAGCCCGGGTGGGAGTGAAAAGGTCGGGGTAGCACTCCCTCATCTTAGACTCCAGTTCCCAAGTTGCTTCCCGCTCCTCGTGGTTGTTCCAAAGTACCTTCACGTAGGGGATAGTTCGACTTCGCAGCATCTTGTTTTCCCTTGCCAAGATTCTCACCGGGGTTTCCTCAAAGCTGAGGTCCTCCTTAAGCTCGAGTGCTGAGGCGTCCAGAACGTGTGACGGGTCAGGAAGGTATTTCCGAAGCATCGAAACGTGGAACACGTCGTGGACTCGGTCGAGGTTTGGTGGTAGGGCGAGGCGGTAAGCTACTGGGCCAATGCGCTCTAGGATCTCGAAAGGCCCCACAAAACGTGGGCTCAGTTTGCCCCTTAGCCCGAAACGCCTGATTCCTCTGGATGGCGAGACCCGCAAAAACACATGCTCCCCCACTTGAAACTCCAAGTCACGGCGCCTCTGGTCTGCGTAGCTCTTCTGTCGACTCTGGGCGGTCAGCAAGCGCTGTCTGATAAGGCGCACTTTCTCTTCAGTTTCCTCCACTAAGTCGGGTCCTAAAAGTTTCCGCTCTCCCAAGTCGTCCCAGCAAATCGGGGATCGGCAGCGCCTTCCATATAATGCTTCGTAGGGCGCCATCTGGATGCTGGCCTGGTAGCTGTTGTTGTAGGCAAATTCCGCGAGAGGTAGGTAGCGTGCCCAACCGATTCCCCAATCAAGCACACAAGCGCGGAGCAGGTCTTCGAGGGTTTGAATCACCCGCTCCGACTGTCCGTCCGTCTGAGGGTGGAAGGCTATGCTGAACTGTAGTCTGGTGCCCATAGCCCGCTGAAGGCTCTGCCAAAACTTCGAGACAAAGCGCGTGTCTCTATCCGAGGTGATCGATGCCGGTACTCCATGTAGTCTCACGATCTCGCTGATGTAGACTTGAGCTAGCCGTTCGCGGGTCCAAGTGGTGTGAATTGGTAGGAAGTGCGCTGACTTGGTTAACCGGTCAACTATGACCCAGATCGCGTCGTGGCCCTGTTGTGATCGTGGGAAACCTGTGACGAAATCCATAGTAATCTGGTCCCATTTCCACTCTGGTACCGGTAGGGGTTGCAGCTTCCCGGCAGGTCGCTGATGCTCGGCCTTTATCTGTTGGCATACTAAGCAGTGAGCCACGTGTCGAGTCACGTCTCCTTTCAGTTTAGGCCACCAGAAAGTCTGTTTAAGGTCCCTGTACATCTTCGTGCCCCCCGGATGTGCCGCATAAGGGGCTCGGTGTGCCTCCGCTAAGATTTCATCTTTCAGCTCTGGTGAATCCGGCACGCAGATCCGTCCGCGGAACCATAGGGTACCGTCGTCTTTCACCGCAAAGTCAATCTCTTGGCCCTGGGGAATCTTATCTCGTATGCGCTGTAGGTGTGGATCGGTCTGCTGTCCCTCCTGGATCTTCTCGAATAACGTCGGCTTGACCACCAAGGTTAGAAGTTGCATAACTGTGCCCGCAGGCACTACCTCCAACTGCATTCGCGCGAACTCCGCGATCAGGTGGTCCTGCTTCGTCAGCGCGCTCTCCGACGCCCCTTCCTGATGCCCTTTCCTGCTCAGTGCGTCTGCTACCACATTTGCCTTCCCGGGGTGATATTGAATCGTCAAGTCGTAATCCTTCAACAACTCGAGCCACCGCCTCTGTCGCAAGTTTAACTCTTTTTGGGTAAAGATGTACTTAAGACTTTGATGATCTGAGAAAACGTTGCAGTGAACTCCGAAGAGGTAATGCCTCCACAGTTTTAAAACGAAGACTACGGCAGCCAACTCCAAGTCGTGTATCGGGTAGTTCTTTTCATAGTCCTTCAGTTGCCTGGATGCGTAGGCAATCACTTTCCCCTGTTGCATCAGAACACCTCCAAGACCGATCCTTGATGCATCGCAGTACACCTCATAATCCTCTCCGGGTGCTGGCAGTACAAGTATGGGTGCCCTGGTTAGCCTCCTCTTGAGTTCCTCAAAACTCTCCTGGCATTTGGCCGTCCATATGAACTTCTCCCCTTTTCTGGTCAACCGATTTAAAGGAGTAGCAATCTTTGCGAAACCCTCAACGAAGCGTCTGTAGTATCCCGCCAGTCCTAGGAAACTACGGACCTCTGTCACCGACGTCGGCGGCTGCCAGTCCACCACTGCTTCCACCTTCTTGGGATCCACGGCGATTCCCTGTGCCGAGATCACATGTCCCAGAAAACCGACTTCGCGCAGCCAGAACTCACACTTCTTGAGTTTAGCGAACAGCTTCTGTTCTCTGAGTGTTTGCAGGATCGTTCGCAGATGGTCCTCGTGCTCCTCGTCGGTAGTGGAGTAGATCAAAATGTCGTCGATGAAGACTACCACGAACCGATCCAGGAAGGGTCTAAAAATCCGGTTCATCATGTCCATGAAAACAGCGGGGGCGTTCGTAAGCCCGAAAGGCATCACCGTGAACTCGTAGTGGCCGTACCGAGTCCGGAAGGCGGTCTTGGGAATATCTTCATTTCGAACTCGGAGTTGATGATAGCCCGACTGTAGGTCAATTTTGGAGAAGACTGTCGCTCCCCGTAACTGATCGAAGAGGTCGTCGATTCTGGGCAGGGGGTATTTGTTCTTCACCGTAACCTTGTTTATCCCTCTGTAGTCGATGCAGAGACGCAGGCTTCCGTCTTTCTTCCGCACGAAGAGTACCGGTGCGCCCCAGGGTGACACACTCGGTCTGATGAACCCTTTATCCAAGAGGTCTTCCAATTGTGCTTTAAGCTCCTTTAGCTCCGCGAAGGCCATTCGGTAAGGCGCCTTCGTAATTGGCTGCGTGCCTGGTACTAGCTCGATAGGGAACTCCACCTCCCGCTCCGGAGGCATCCCGGGCAGTTCTGCGGGGAAAACGTCGGGGAAGTCCCGCACCACCGGGATGTCTGAAGGGGTCGACGAGGGTCGGGTGGCCAGATCCACCGATGCTAAATAGGCCACGCATCCGCCCTCTACCAACCTTCTGGCTCGCGCCGCTGAAATGACCCCCGGGAAGGTGATGCTCTTGCCCGCCATATACACATGTTCAGGAAAACCCGGTTCTTGCAATCGAACTTGTCGCTTGTCACAGTCAATGAGCGCCTGGTACCTCGTGAGCCAATCCATGCCTAACACCGCGTCGTACTCCTTCAAGGGGATTACCACCAAATCCCATGGGCAAGCCAGTCGCCCAAGCTTAATCGAGCAGGCGGCCACGAAGCTGACCGCCTCCAGAGTCCCCCCCGCCGTTTGCACCGTCAAGAGACTTTGAAGGGGGGTCTCCTCGAGATCATGCATAAAAACGAAATCACGAGAAATGAACGAGTGTGTTGCTCCGGTATCGAAAAGAGTTCTAGCACGGGAATTCGAAACGGAAGTAGTACCTGCAAGAGCGTCCTCCGGTGGATTAGTCCCTTGGCTGGTCATTGAGAAAACCCTCCCGCCTGGTTGTGGCTGCCGCTCCTCCTCACGCCGTGGTGCGGGGGGTCTGGAAGTTGACGCCATAGGAGCTTTCCCCCGCCCTGAGGGTTGTGGCGCGGGCGTATAAGCTCCCGAGGGTGCAGGTCCCCCGCCCAAGGGGCAGTTGCGGCGGAAGTGCCCCCGCTTGCCGCACCTGAAACAGTGGTCGCTCCGTTGGGGGCACTCTCCCGCAATGTGCCCTCCCCCGCAAATAACGCAAGGCCTATTTCCCGGCCTCGGCCCTCCTGCTGGCGCGCCCCGGGGTCCCGCCTGCGGTCTCCACCGTTTGGAGGCTCCGCCCCCACTCCAAGAGCCTCCTCCCGAGTTCTGCTGTTGCCGCTTTCTGTCCTCCAGTCGCGCCGAGTTCTCCCTTCTGGCGCGGGTGATCGCAAAGCCCCGCTCTACCGTAGTGGCCCTGTCGACCACTTTCTGGAATGTATGCAGGTCAGCTGCTTGCACCACCTCAAAGATATTGCTCCGCAAGCCGTCCACAAAAAGTTGCGCCTTGTGAGCCTCGTCCCTTATGACGAACGGGACGCAGTTCGCTAGGCGGACGAACTCTCGTTGGTACTCCATGACCGTCCGGTTTCCCTGCTGGATATGGTTCAGATCATCTTCCAACTTCTTCTTGACGCTGCTGGTGAAGAAGGCCTCGAACAGCTCTTTCTTGAAAGTTTCCCAGGACGGGAAAGCGGTACCCTTAGCAGGATCTGGGCGTACCGTCTTCCACCATAAACGGGCATTCCCCTCCAGGCAATGGACTGCCAGGGGAACCCGCTCATCATCCTCCATGAGTAGGTCTTCAAAAAGTTTCTCCATCGACCCCACCCAGTTCTCAACGACCCACGGATCTGTCGTGTCCCCTTCGAACGTGGGCGGGTCGTGCTTCTTAAAGTCCTTCAAGTTGGCCCGCACTCGATCCCGCTCGGTCATCACAACCCCCCCTCCACTCGTGGCGGCGGCGGCCGCGATAGGGGTAGGCGTGACCACTGTTTCCTCCAGAATAACCCGGCTAGTTGTCCCTGGCGCCGGCCCCGTGGTCGCCGCCGGCGGTGGCGCTGTCGGTGGTGCCGCGGCCGGTGCTGTCGGCCCCGGCGGAGGGACCGGGGCGGCCGTCACTGGCGCGGCCTGCTGCTGATGCGTCAACTGACGCACATGATCGGTGAGGGTGGCCAATTGCCCCGCCATTTCTCGCAATTGCTGCCGCAGGAGCTGGTTCTCCGCGGCCGTCGATGTTGTCGCGTCTGCCTCGGCGTCTCCTGCCGACGACCTGGTACGAACCATGGCTGTCACACACAACATGGGTCTACGTCAGACTTTACCTACAACCACAAACCACTTATCTCAAGAAAAGACTCCAATGTTTCCCCCCCCCCCCCCCCGATCACTCACGTTCTAAAGTCCTATATCCTACCCATTTCATTCACTTATAGATATGTGAGGCATTCCCACGGATGTCAGCATTAACTGTTGTGATTGGATGAATTGTCTCTGATACCATCTTAATCTGTCACGCCCCGGGGGAGTGCTTTAGCGGAAACGGCACGTTTTTTTTTTTTTTTTTTTTTTTGAAAGATCTCCCCTCCCCGACGCGTGTCCAGACCCGCCGCACATACAGGATCTCTCTGCAAACGGACAGAGTCTCCCCTGTACGTGCACGGCGTGTGGTTGAGTACATTTCCCAAACAAGCATAACCATTCAATCACAACATTCAACAACATACAACCAGTGTTCTAAGTATTTAAACGAATGGCCGATTCAGTTTGGAAAGGATAAATCCACAGTTTTAAAAGAGTGCCCACCCGACACTTATGTTTTGAAAACGAGTTTTCGAAACCAACATAAAACCACAGGGTTTTGAAACCAGTGCCCACACGACACTTAAATTTGAAAAACGATTTTTGAAAATCTTTCTTGGGATTTGTCTCCCCTTTTTTTTTTTGTCAAATGGCCAACAGAAATGCAAGGAAAAGTAAAGCATCACAGAATCACCAAATGCCGACATCCACACCGACCCCACAAGGGTATCGAGAACCTCACACATAACTACAATGTAAATGAAAAGCTGGAAAGAAAGATAAAATACAGTCCGGGGTCCCCAACGACCCAGCTGCGTCCGTCCCGTCCTCACCGTCGCCTATCTCTCTCCCCGTCTGGTCCCTGTCACGAAATGGGGAGTCAGTGACGAACAATAATAAAGCAGGGAAATACAGTAAAACAAACCGTGATGATAACCGGAGCAACAACCCTCTCAGGAGGGAAACGACCACCTGTACACCTGTATCCCGCTAATACCCGGCCACGTCGGACAACTAAACCGACGGACCATACCGTACCTGCAGAAACCCGACCACGTCGGACAACTAAACCGACGGGTCGCACCGCTCGCACCTCGGCGCCTCAAACCCCACAACTAATAAGGGGCCCCACTACGTCACCTCGTGGGTATACACGGGTCATAGACCACTTTTCCGGAAAAGCGCACCCCTGCGGTGGCCAAACCGCGGGTGCGCGTGTCGCAGCCTCGAGCACAGTAACCGTGAAGCAATATATAGATGTGTGTGCGTGACATATGAAAACAGGAAGCATAATCACCCATAAGTAAAGCCATAGGATACACCTCTATATATTAAAGCAGAGTAAACATAAAGCTACCGACGATTTGTAAATGCTTTTTCCTGATGTTCTAACCCAAACGTGGCATATAACTTTAAAGCATATGAACAGTAGAACCATCGATAGTTATTTGGAGTTTTCCCCTATCGTTCTAACCCGAGCATGGCATATATATAGTAGAGCAAAAGAACAGTAAGACTATAATGAATTAGTTGATGCCTTCCCCCCAATATCCTAACCCAAGCACGCGGTAGATTGACCCCTCCCAACTTAATAAAATTAAATGCAGGGACTTAGAACGACAACCCACCTCAAACACGAAGGAAGAGGCGTGTAGAAACTCCGACAAAACCCTCACCGCGTGCCCGAACAGCTGTAATAGAAATTCATTCGTTAAAAATATCGTTGCGGTTTAAAACACTCAAAAACGGGGCGAAACGGACTAAAAACGGAGCTCCTGGGCCTTTTTTCTGGAAGCGGGTGCACGGGTCCAACCGTGAACCGGGTCCAAAACATCCCGTACATCATCTGGAATAGAATGGCACGATATGTTGAGCATCCTCACCCCAGCGAAAGAATTCCTTTTCCACTGATTATAATGAGGATATTAAAGAAATTTCAAGTTGACATCACCTCTACAACCTATCATCAATGTCTGAACATGATAGATGAGTCCACAATTGTCAAATCCCTTCACAAGTTGCCACATGTCACTCAAGCTTCTGCATCTGGGAAGAAGCCTGACCCAAGCACGGCTGCATCACCATCTCATCAAGCACCTGGCACAGATAATGACGCATCTTTGAATTCGATTTTCAAGTTACAGCAACGGCTGTCTATTCAGCAGGAACAAATTTTGAAGGAACAACAGCGGATTACCAATGAGCTAGAAATATCACAGCAGCTCACATCACCATCACGAAGAAGATAAATTCAATGGACAAGCGGATGCGAAAGATAATGTCCAAGATTGGTTGCACAAGTTCTGAAGATTCAGACTCTGAAAACTGACCTTTTCTTTTTGTGCAGGATTTTTTTTTTAACGATTCTTTTAGTTTAGCTTTCAGTTTGTGCATACTATTAGGACTTTATGTTTTCTTTACTCTCCTTACATATTGTAGCTCATGCTACGTTTTGGCTTTGTTTTGTGACAAAAAGGGGAGAGAGTGAGAGAGTTAGAAAAAACTCTGAACAATGAATGATGTGAACAATGATTGTGAATATCGATGATATCAAGGTAAGTATGAATCTCAATCGATGATATCAAGGTAAGTATGAACTTCAACTCAACTTTGGTTTTTCTTTTGTGATTTGTGACATGCTTCTATACTAACTATTCGACTAACTATTTGGGCATGTAATATGACTAACAAGTTGATGTTGGACTAACATACTTTGACATTTGGTTTTCAACTGCTTAGAAGATATGTTGGTTTTTAACTATGATTCTTTCACATATCTGAATTTTTCAAATGTCATGATGAGAATAAACTCTATCTCTGTATTTGGTTTTGTATGTTTCAATTCTTGAGGTATCTAACGAATTTTGTTTGTCAAGAATGTTTTCTGTGTGCAGAGATTACAGATGTCTAAGTCTAGAGTCTGTTCTAGGAGTTTATCTCATGTTTTTAATTTCTGGAACTCTTTTGTAAATTTTTGTTGTATGGTGATAGCAACAAAAATATCTTTTTGAATTTTCTTTGTGGATTTGTGTTTTGTCACGAAACCGCCAAAGGGGGAGATTGTTACGGAATTTGAGTTGGCGTATTTCGTGAATGTATTAAGTCTTGAAGATTGAAGATGAAGAAACTTTGGATCGTATACCTCAATCTCAAGAAAGAAGAATTCAAAAGGATCAGGTACGTTTAACTAAAGAATTTTGATGATCCGAATACTTCTTATAGTGTAGAAACACCTGGAAGAGGTTTTAATTGCTTATTCATCAAAAACTGGACATGGGACATGTTCAGGATCCGGATCGTGGCTTTCAATCCGGATCCCGAAGGGTGTTTGTTCATACACTGGTTCAATCCGGATCGCAGCACTCTCTGATCCGGATCCCGAACACTAGTTTTACCTGTGTGCTTCTTCGATCCGGATCAGGAATTGCAATCCGGATCCCGAACATGATGTTCTGGTAAAACTGTATGAACGATCCGGATCGGGGACTACGATCCGGATCCCGAACAGGCAATTTTCTGGAAATCGTCTTTGTGCTTCTGCAATCCGGATCGCCAAATCCAATCCGGATCGCCGTCGGTAAAACTTTCCAGAAAAGGCTGTTTTTGATCCGAATATTCTTCCTAGGGTTTCTAACCTATAAATAGCCCTTATTCATTTCTAGGGCATCCGCAATAGATCAGCTGTTAAGAAAAGATAGCCGAAAAGAAAAATCCACATATATAGAGAAGAAAGGAAATCAATAGATCTATTCTATGTTTCTTCATCTATATTGATTGATTTGATTCTAGGTTTTCCATACTCACATTTTGAGTAGAATCAAATCAATGAATACTTAGATGGTATTTCCGATCTATCTTTAATCTAAGTATTCGGCGGATCATCACCACCCAAACAAACAACGATTTACCCCAAAATCGGCGCGTGGACTCGCGTGGCCTTGTGGATTCAAGGTGCAACCGCTCTCGTGGATTCGGAGCGAGGTACGTTCGTGGATTCGAAGCGTGCCATTGGGTGAAGACCGTGGATTCGGTTGGACGTCGTGGACTCGACGTTGGACGCTGTGGATTCAGCGTTGGGCGCGGATCGTGGATTCGAGAAGCGTCGTGGAGCGAGCGGAGAAGATCTACTAGGAGCGTATGGTAAGAGGTTGAGTCGTCAGTGAGTACGCTATATCACCTTGTACGTGTGTCAATTCTAGTGGATTTCGCCGTGTTATCGGTCCCGTGGTTTTTTACTTCGGTTTGGAGTTTTTCCACGTAAAAATCTTGTGTGTTCTTTTATTTTTCCGCATTGGGTTTTATCGCACAATGATTTTTTGAGTGTTTATTGTTTACACCTATTCACCCCCCTCTAGGTGTTTTTTCCCCTATTAGATCCTTATTAACCTAAACCCAACATTATGGACTATACAGTAATTCTACTAATGTAGGACTATGGATGATAGTTTATTTCATTGTGTAGCATGCTATATTGTAGGAATTGTTATTCCTTTTATCATATGTTAATATAGTTATATTGGAACTTGACATAGCACCCCCGTCATATGTTGCATGTGTAACCAGACTAGTAGAAAACTCTCACTTGGGCTAGGGTTATTTATTGTTTAGACACCCACACTGTTTTTCTATTCCTGGACATAGTGTTATCCTCGCCCGGGTAGTGGGCCGAGAGGTCGGGACTTTCTTGTAGTGTGGGATGCTTTGGCACTCGTGCTTGGGAGCAGAGTGGAGTCTGGTAGTTATAGTGGGTTGCTTATCTGTGCCCGGAGCCGTTGGGTAGACGGTAGTCCCGGGCCGTCGAGTATCTTCCGGTCCGTGTTGTTGGGAACCGTTGGGGTTGACGGTGGTCCCAGGTCGTTGAGTGTTGTCCGACCGGTATTGTTAGCCTGAGTTGTGGGTCGTTCCTGGCTGTGGAGTACCTCCAGCCAGTGTGCTTGTGCTGCGAGCTGTTGGAGAGGCTAGTGTCTCGTGTTTCGTGTTGGCCGATCAGCTGAGTCGTCGAGAGTGCTCCGACGGTTGTGCGAGATATTTAGGGGTCTTGAGTCCTATCGTTCTGAGAGTGAGCGTGGTTTTGTCTATAGCCTGCTTTTGCCAATGTTTGTTACTCTATGCCGCGCCGTTTTCCTCAGTTGGAGTCGCGCCCCTGAGATGCCGCTGTGGATACGATGGTTGGCCTATTGAGGCAGTTTTCCGCAGTGGAGGCAACGATGGGCCTGTTGAGGCAGTTTTGCGCGAGGGATGAGTTAGTCGGACAGGACGCCCCACGTAAATCCCGTCCTCATGTGGATGTGTGGTAGTGGGCAGGTGCGTTCCTAGTCGACAGGCGCAGGCTTGACTGGACCCTTTGAGGCAGTCAGTTCGATTGGGTCGATTGTGTCACGCCCCGGGTGTAAACCAGAATCCGGGCCCGTCTACAGATCCGCCGTGCACACAGTATTTTCCGTGTACACGAAGCGTCAACAACCTGCTCAGATATAAAAGATATAATAAAAGAGCAATAAAAACAGAGCTGAACTAAAACTAATACATCTCAGACTGAAGCTGGAAATAAAATACAATACATCTGTATAAATGATACATCAGTCTCTCCCAGCTCACAAAATAATAAATACAACCTGCTGGCAGAGCCAGTCCCAAAGGTGAAAGTACAACCGTCTGAGGAAAACATGGGTACACCAACAGTCCAGCTAACACGCTCATCCTGCCTCGAGATCTATCTACTCAGCCGTCCTCTCGCCTCGACCTGCCGCTGAAAGCCCAGCAGCACCCACAGAAGACACTGCAAAACAAGGAGAAGAAAAAGAGGAAAGAAGAATGGGGGTGAGAACTACTAGTAAACCAGTAGCCTCCCCTAGTGGGTAAAACCTCAAACTCTGACGCACCCACTAGGTCTACCAGAGGCGAAAAGGAAAGAAGAGTGGTAAGAAATGAAACTGCTGAAAAAGGGAAATCTACCACTACTATGCCTCTAAAATGCAGTCCTAGACTGGAACTAACCGTAAAACAATAACCAACCGTCCCAGATGAACCCAATCTGTAACCGCCCTCTCATCGGGCAAGAAAGCCCGCCGTGTGATAGCAAAACTCCTGCTGCCACGGGATCATCTCGGGTAAATAAGCCTCGCCGATGGGGATAGCTGTTACGGCATTTTGGTGTTGGCATATTTCGTGAGTCAAGTCAGTGAGTTGAGTCGGAGTCTTAAAGGGATCAAATTGTCAATCAGCAATCAAAGACTTAGAGAAGATTCAACAAGAGCTCAAGTTGACACTCAGTGTCTTGAGTCTTGAAGATTGAAGATGAAGAATTGTGGATCAGTTACATCAATCTCAAGAAGAAAGTATTCAAAAGGATCAGGTATGTTTAACTAAATAATTTTGGTGATCCGAATACTTTCTTATAGTGTAGAAACACTTGGATGAATTTTTAATTGCATAAAAATCAAAAACTGGACATGGGACATGTTCAGGATCCGGATCAGACTCCAATCCGGATCCCGAAGGGTATTGTTCATTGGCAAATCCAATCCGGATCCAAGCCATTCTGATCCGGATCCCGAACATTGGATGTTTGCTGAAATTCATGAACGATCCGGATCGGGCCTTGCAATCCGGATCCCGAACCCTTGGATTTCTGGAATCGTCAATCTCGTTACGACGATCCGGATCGCAGTAATCCGATCCGGATCGCCGTCCTGAAAATTTCCAGATAAGGTATGTTTTTGATTCTTATCTCTTTCCAAAGGTTTCTAAACTATAAATAGACATTTAGGGTTTCTCAAAAACGTGGGAGCACGGCCGATCAATTTATAAAACACTTGAGAGCAACCCTAGAGGCTAGGTTTTTATCGTTCTTCTTTATAGCCTCTTTTAGGTCAATTCGATGGTTCTTTCAAGAACATATCTTTTGTCGAATTGATCTAATCTTTGCTTAGAGATTTTTTCCCATGGATCTTCATTGATAATCTAAGCAAAGGATCACCATCGAAGCCAATATTCTTACCGGCTGAGTTTGCGTCGTGGATTCGACGTGGCACCGTGGATTCGGTGTGTTGAAGGCGTTTCGTGGATTCGAAACGTGTGCTCGTGGATTCGAGTGGCGTTCGTGGATTCGAACGTGTGCAGTGGACGTGCAAACGGTGGAGCGCAAGGTCCGAAGAAATTGAAGGAGGGGTTAAATCCGTGGAGACGGTAATCACCTTGTTATTCTTCTTTTCTTAGTGGATTGTTATTGCGTGGATATCCAACCGGTCAGCGCAAGGTCCGAAGAAGCTGAAGGAGGGGTTGAGTCCGTGGAGTCGGTAATCACCTTGTTATTCTTCTATTCTTAGTGGATTGTTATTGCGTGTTGGTCCCGTGGTTTTTCTCCTGGATTGGAGTTTCCACGTAAATCTCGGTGTGTTGATTTTTATTTTCCGCATTGTTTTTTTATTTTTGCACTGAGATTGGTTTTTATAATATTACACCTATTCACCCTCTAGGTGTTTGATGTACCTATTTAGATCCTTGTGGATCCTAAATAACTCTACAGTACTT
>CM054945.1:5322760-5395153 GCA_029168755.2 Tillandsia fasciculata
GCGGCACTCGGCCACGCGGGGGCCGCCCTCAGGTGGGACGACCCGCGCTGGCTGGGTGCCTGCGCGGGGGGGGCCGTGCGCAAACCGAGGGCGCGCCGCACGGGTCGTGCCGGTGCGGGGAGCTCGCCGCACGGAGTCGGGGCTGCGTCCATCACCTAGTTTCGGTCTGGAGTCGGAGTAGTTTTCGGACCCTTAGTTTTGACTTGTCCTTTTCTCCCAGCATTGCGTACGCCGACGGTAGCGGGTGCACGGACACGGACGAGTCGGCGCAGGACGACACGCACGAGGTGGGTACATCCCGGGGATTTTGGGAATAGGAATTAATAATGAAAATAGTTTTTGTTTGGGGCAAAGGTGAATTGTTAGTCTCCTCCTGTTTATGTACTAACCCTGTTCGATTATTATCTTACCTACTATTGATCTGAGGCTCTGGTTTTGCTACACGCACACCGGCGGTTTGGCCACCGCGAGGGTGTGCTTTTCCGGGAAAAGTGTACGTTTGACCCGTGTACCCCACGCGATGGTGGCGTTAGGAATGGGCCCTCATAGGTGGGGGGTGTGAGCGGTGATGTCGAGGTAGGTGCTCGGCGGCCGAGGCAGGTGCTCGGCAGGGGGCACCGGGGGTAGGGGCCCGGTGTGTGGTCGGGAAGGGTGCCCGGGTGTTACTATCATACGGGTGCTCTATTGTAGGCGGTGGTTGAGAGAGACGGTTGCTCCGGTTGCAGTGGTTTGCTATGTCTTTAGTCCTTGATTATCATACTATTACTGGTCACTGACTTCCCACTTCTCGTGACAGGTTCTTCCAGGGGCGAGTGCTAGGGCACCGGTGAGGTCGTGAGGGTGCTGTACTGACATCTAGAGGCTTCAGACACAGTGACTCTTTTTCCTTTTCTCTTTATTATTTCGGTTAGTTATTTGTGGATTGCGACACCCCCGTGGGGTCGAAGTGGATGTTGCCCTTTCCTTCATTAAGATATGCAAGTGAATGTTATTCTTTTCCTTACTGGGCCGTTTGAACAACGAAAAGCAAAGAAAACCGTTTGCGAAACCTGTTTTAAAACATAGGTGTCGTTGGGCACCGGATTTCAAAACCTTGTGGAATTTATGCGTTTTCGACTGGTTTTACAAAAGTTGGCACCGGGTGGGTGCCGTTTTCCAAAACTCTGTGGATTTATGTGGTTTTCGAAATGGCTTTCAAAAATGATGGCGTCGTGTGGGCGTCGCTTTTAAACCTTGCGATTATTTATCCTTTCAAACGACGGCCTTTATTTGAAATGTTGAAACTAGTAGACCATGTGAGATGATCTATTTGATTGTGTTTGAGACTCCAACTAGTGTGGTTAAAGACTTTGTGTTACATTCTGTAGTGAGGACGCCGTGCATATACAAAGGAGACTCTGCCCGTTTGCAGAGTGAATTTGCATATGCGGCGGGTCTGGGCACGCGCCGGGGAGTAATGGTGTTCAAAAAAAATATGTAGCCGGTTTAGGGGCATTGGTTGCCCCTCTTCCGAGCGTTGCGAACGAGCGGGAAGATGACGTATGGTAAAAGGTTGAGTCGTCTGTGAGTACGTTATATCACCTTGTACGTGTGTTAATTCTAGTGGATTTCGCCGTGTTATCGGTCCCGTGGTTTTTTACTCCGGTTTGGAGTTTTTCCACGTAAAAATCTTGCGTGTTCTTTTATTTTTCCGCATTGGGTTTTATTGCGCAATGATTTTTTGAGTGTTTATTGTTTACACCTATTCACCCCCCTCTAGGTGTTTTTTCCCCTATTTAGATCCTTATTACATATAAACCCAACAAGTGGTATCAGAGCGGGAATAGGGTTGTAAACAATGGTTGAAGGTGGAAACATCAATCGACCCCCTTTCTTTGATGGAACAAATTATGCGTACTGGAAAGTACGGATGAAAGCCTTTTTAATTTCCATCGACGAAAGGGTGTGGCAATCAATTGAATTAGGATGGTCTAATCCAACTGAAATTATTTCTGATGTTCGCACCTTAAAACCTAGGTCGAAATGGACCAAGGAAGAGATAGATTTATCTTCTTACAATGGCAAGGGAATTAATGCTCTATTTAATGCTTTGTCACAAACTGAGTTCTCTCGCGTCTCGGCATGTGAGACTGCGAAAGAAATCTGGGATGTTCTTCAAGTTACGCATGAGGGAACTAACCTTGTGAAGATTCAGAAACTGCAAATGCTTACGAGCAAGTTTGACTCTATCTCTATGGCAGAGAATGAATCTTTCACTGACTATTACACACGATTGCAAGACATCGTAAACTCATGTGCTAACTTGGGAGAGAAGATTCCAGAATTTAAAGTTGTAAGAAAAATTCTAAGAACTCTTCCTGAACGATTTCGCCCGAAGGTCGCAGCCATTGAAACAATTAAACACCCGGACGAAATGCGTGTAGAAGAATTAGTAGGTGCTTTACAAACTTATGAAATGACTTTTCCTACTAACTATTCTTCTGGAAAAGGCATCCTCTTCTAAGTCTTCAGGTTATGCATTGAAATCAACTAAAGAAGAAGACGCGGATTCATCCTCCTCGGACGATGACGAGAACCTTTCTATGGAGGACTTTGAGAAGCAGCTCGCTCTCTTGACAAGGAAGTTTCGCCGCAACTTTCGAAGGGGTAATTCAAGCAAAACTCCATCCTTCGGAAAGTCGAAGAAAGGCAAGGGTTCTTCAAGCTACAAGTCAAGAAAGCAAGAGAACTTCTCAAAGGATAAGAAAAGTTCAGAGGGACAAGTTCAGTGCTTCAAATGTCGAGGCTACGGCCACATTGCAACGGAGTGTCCCAACAAGAATCCGGCAAAGAAGAAAGCGATGCAAGTCGTCACTTGGGATGACAACTCCACGTCAAATGAGTCATCCTCAAGTGATGAAGAAGACAACGCGACAGCTTCCACGCGTCCACCTCTTCACCCTTCATGTGCTTAATGGCAAGTACATCCGATTCCTTGTCCAACTCCTCCCTGTTGAAAAGATTGCAACGGACGATGAATCGAGAATTCTGAAGGTGAAGATTTTGCTCTTGCCTACCATAAGCTTTTGAGGGATTCAAAGAAACTGGCAAAGCAAAACAAGGGGTTGAGAGGGAGATTGCAGGATCTCGAAGAAGAAGTAAAAAGGGTAACTTCTCTCTCAAACGATCTTGAAGTGGAAAGGGATAATCTTAGTAAAAGCAAATGTTTCCCTTCAAGAGTCCAATGAGCTTTTCGAGAAGAACATAGAAATTGGTGAACAAAGCGAATTACTTCTTGAAGCTCTACGGCGAGGCTCGACAGGAAAAATTGGAAATGACAAAGACCATACGCCAACTAAAGGATGACTTAAAGAGATTTTCTTCTGGAAGGAGTAAGTTGGACAGACTTCTTGGTCTTGGTCAAACAAATAAGTTCGGCCTCGGATACACTCAAACTGGAGACATTCCAAGTTCGAGTGGGACAGTTTTGTGCCTCAGTCGGTATCTCCTCCTCCGACACCGGAATTCACGACAAGCAACGACAACAAGCCTACTTCATCCTCCTCGGGATCGTCAAGAACTAAGGTATGTTTTCGTTGTGGCATTTCAGGGCACATAAGGAGAAATTGCAAGACGGGAGCCAAACGCACACCTCAAGCACCTCTTGCAATGACTACCAAAAAGGTGATTCCTCAGAAATCAATGCAAATCATTTGAAGGAAAAGAGCCTTGGTAGTTCACCGCTCAAGACGACATCATCAAGGAGCAGCAATTCTTCAAGCAAGACGCTTTCACCTAGGAGAATCAACTTCACGACCATTACCGACGCATTCCAAAAAGGTTTGGGTGCGCAAAGGTGAAATTTTCCCTTGTCTTGTTACCAATGTTTCCTTGCATGCATATGATAGTTCGTCTTGGTATCTGGATAGCGGGTGTTCCCGTCATATGACCGGTGACAAAAACTGTTTTCAAACTTTGAGAAAATCTCCGGAGGACTTGTTGTTTTCGGAGATGGTCGGTCTTCCAAAATTGTTGGAAAGGGAACGGTAGCTATTCCAGATGGCCCGGTTCTAAATAATGTGTTATTTGTTCATGGCCTTAAGACTAACCTCATAAGCATAAGTCAACTTTGTGATAATGGTTATTCAGTTAATTTTTCATCTGATGAATGTACTGTAACTGACAAGAACCATGCTTTCTTTTTAAAAGGGGTTAGATCAGAAAACAATTGTTATGTAGTTCCTACTAAAATTTCTGAAAAATGTAACCTAGCATCTTTGAAAAATGAAACACTTTGGCATGAAAGGCTAGGTCACATAAACTTTAAGGAACTTGCTAGAATTTCAAACAAAGATGTGGTCAAGGGGGTTCCTAAACTTTCTTTTGAACAAAACATTGTGTGTGGCGGTTGCCAAAAGGGAAAACAGTCTAGGACTGCACACAAGAACTTGAACCACATAGGTACAAAACGGCCTTTGGAACTTTTGCACATGGACTTAATGGGGCCAACTCGTCAACCATCTTTGGGAGGTAAATGGTATATTTTCTTATTGGTTGATGATTTCTCTAGATATACTTGGGTAGCATTTTTAAAAGAAAAAGCTGATACTTTTGATTCTTTTCACGAGATTTGCCATCGTATTATGATTGAAAAGAATGAAAAGATTACTCGAGTTAGAAGTGATAGAGGTGGAGAATTCATAAATTCCAAATTCATTGATTTTTGCACTTCTAACGGCATTAAACATGAATTCTCCGCACCTTATACACCTCAACAAAATGGTGTAGTCGAGCGCAAAAACAGGGTCGTACAGGAGATGGCACGTGTTATGCTTCATAGCCGGAACTTACCTTTATATTTTTGGGCTGAAGCGGTGAACACTGCTGTCTATGTTATTAATCGAGTGTATTTGCGCCCGGGGACTTTGAATACACCATATGAACTATGGTTTTGTAGAAAACCTAACATCAAATATTTTCGTATCTTTGGGAGTCGGTGTTTTATTTTACGTGATCGCGAAAATCTTGGAAAATTTGACTCTCGAAGTGACGAAGGGATTTTCTTAGGTTATTCTACAAACAGTAGAGCATATCGAGTTTTTAACTTAGAATCTAAGACGATCGTAGAATCGATAAATGTTAAGGTAGATGAAGCTTTTCACTTTGAATCTGAAAAATCTACCCTCGATATCTCTCTTGATGATGATACACCTGCTAATGCATCTTCTTCTAACAATTCTTTCGATAATAATGATGCATCTAACGGTTCTTCAAGCTTATCTGATGTGCAGGAATCATCTCGTGTACCTCCGACTACTCCTTACCTCAAACGTTACGCATCTCCAAGGATCATCCTGAATCGAACATCATTGGAGATCCACAAGAAGGAGTTAGAACACGGAGACAATTGGTTTGCGGATTTGCATGCTATGTATCTCAAATCGAACCAAAGAATGTTGATGAAGCTCTCCAAGATGACTACTGGATTAAAGCAATGCAGGAAGAGCTCCATCAATTTGAGCGAAACAAAGTCTGGGAATTAACGAAGCCTCCGAAGCAACACAATGTGATAGGTACCAAATGGATCTTCAAGAACAAGAAAAATGAAGATGGTACTATCATCAGGAACAAAGCAAGGTTAGTTGCTCAAGGCTACTCTCAAGTAGAAGGTATAGACTTTGATGAAACTTTCGCCCCTGTAGCTAGACTCGAGTCCATTCGTATCTTATTTGCGATTGCTTGTCATTTTAAAATCAAATTATTTCAAATGGACGTTAAGAGCGCCTTTTTAAATGGGTTTTTAAATGAGGAAGTTTATGTGGCTCAACCGAAAGGTTTTGTGGATCATAAACTACCTAACCATGTTTTTCGTCTGAAAAAGGCTCTTTACGGTCTGAAACAAGCACCGCGAGCATGGTACGAAAGGTTGACAAAGCACCTTTTGGAAAAGGGCTATACTCGAGGGGGAGCTGACAGGACTCTCTTTGTGAAGCATTATCAAAACAATTTCATAGTTGCACAAATCTATGTCGATGACATTGTATTTGGAGCAACAAGAGATAATGATGCTTCTAAATTCGCGGAGACCATGGAAAGCGAATTTGAGATGTCCATGATGGGCGAATTGACTTATTTTCTTGGATTACAAGTTAAACAAAACGATGAAGGAATTCACTTGTGTCAATCCAAGTATGCAATGGAGTTGGTCAAAAAGTTTGATTTAGAAAATTCTAAGGATTTTCCGACTCCAATGGGAACTAGCCATAAGGGACTTGGAAGTGAATCACATAGTGAGAATGTAGACGAGAAACTGTATCGCAGTATGATTGGAAGTCTACTATATCTCACGGCTAGTCGCCCGGATATATCCTTCAGTGTTGGGATTTGCGCGAGATATCAATCAGCACCGAAGGAGGTTCACCTGAAAGCGGTGAAACGGATCATCCGGTATATCAAAGGTACAATCAATTTCGGAATTTGGTATCCTATGGGAACAAGTTTGGATATTGTTGGATACTCAGATGCCGATTGGGCTGGATCAGTGGATGATCGGAAAAGCACGAGTGGTGCATGCTTCTATCTTGGCCATTGCCTTGTTGCATGGCACAGTAAAAAGCAGAACTGCATAGCACTCTCGACTGCCGAAGCGGAATACATTTCTGCAGGAAGTTGTTCAACCCAATTGATTTGGATGAAAAGCGTGTTGAGCGATTTCCGGATTTCAGCAACTTCGGTAACCATTTTATGTGACAACACTAGTGCTATTAACATTTCAAAAAACCCTGTGTTGCACTCTAGAACAAAACATATTGAACTTAGATATCATTTTCTTAGAGAGCTAGTTGAATCAAATATTCTTCAACTGTCATATATTTCAACTGAGGATCAATTAGCTGATATCTTAACAAAACCTTTGGATCAAAAACGTTTTATTCACTTGCGTAAAGCAATTGGCATGCTTTCCTTGAAATAACCTCTTTTTGAAACCTTTGCTTAGGTTAGGTTTTGTTTTTGTTTTGTTTTGTTCTTTATCTATGTTTTGTACATAGGACATTAATTGAGCATAAATCATAATTGACTTTAATTGCATCCTTTTATGCATTTAGAAATTTATTATGCTTTTGATATCATAATATTTCAATGTTGCAATGATCATTTATGTTAATTAAGTCATCTTTTAAGTGATCAAAGTCAATTTCTCTCTCAATGATCTCTTGGTATAGTCATTATCATATTTGATTGCTTAGTCGAGTATGAATGCGAGATCAATTTTTGGTTGAATACCTTATATATTAAATAATTGATAGCCAATTGAGGGGGAGTCAAAGAAATGTAAAATGCTCAAAAGATGTGGAAAGAGTTACATCCCAATGAGGAGTGTGAAAACTACCACCACATGGAGGAAAAAGATACCTCCATGAATGCAAAGCAAATTTTTGTTTTAAAAATTGTTGATGAAATGCATATTGAAATACTTGACTCAGTCAAATTTCATGGTTGGTATAAGGTGGGATTTTTGATAAAAGATGCTCAAAGAGCCACTCCTTCAACAGATTGTCTAGATATATTATCTAACTTATCTGGGATTTCAAACATCTATTGATCTTGGTATTTCATTTTCTTTACCAAATTGATGATTTGATAAAGGCATTACGCATAAGATCAGGATAGATGTAATTGAAGTTGTTCAACTTTAAGTGTTTTAATTTCGTAAATTTTCGTTTCATTTTTGAGTATTTTTGATAGATTTTGTATAATCTATTTCTTGTTGTATGAAACGATGATTTTTGTTTAAAGTTGACATGGTAAAGTGCTTACATACTTTTTCTGGATTTTATGGAATTTTTCTAAATTTTTCTGAAGAAAAAGTTGAAGCCGATCCGGATCGGACAAGTGATCCGGATCCCGAACGCAGGATTTTCCTGCGGGTAGCCGATCCGGATCACATTCTCGATCCGATCCGGATCACGGCTAGGGTTTTAATAAGAACAAGAGGGTTTTGATTTCTTTTACCCTAATCTTTTGTTCTTAAGTCTCTAGAGTTTCTCTCTCTAGATTTCTTGCTTCTTGGAGCTTTCAAACTCAAAGTTCTTCGATTCAAGTAAGTTTTATTGATCAAAATCTCGGTTTTTCACAGTTTTTCTTGTTTTCTCAAACGTGAGTTGAAATCATGGATCTTTTTCGTTTGTGAATGGTTTTTGATCAAATTTCTTTTGAAATAAGAACTCTGGGTCGATTAGTTTTGATTTTATGCTGGGTTTTCTCAAGATTAACGAATTTTTGGGCTTCGATTTCTAAAAATTCGGTTTTAGGGCATAAAAGAGGAATTTTTGAAAATCATGGAATTGATCTATTTTTAAAATTCTTTTTGCAAAACTAATTTGATTCTTGGCTTCTCTACATGATTATGATTGTTTGGGTACAATTTTTCAAATTTTTCAAAATTGAAAATTTTTCATGTTCTTGAGTTGTTCTTCACAGGACTTCTTTCTTCTTAAGCACGCACAGCAATGGCATTCTCCTGGATCATCTTGCTGTTGGTCACAATGGTGCATACTCGAGCAACCAACAAACTGAAAGAGCCAAGAAACTTCAACGAAAAGGTGAATTTCATCTGATAGTGACTCGGAAACTGAATCAAATAATGATGAAGTAGACTGGGACAAGTTAACGGATGATGATGAATCAATGCCCGTTAAACCTGAACAAAAGCATCCAATGGATCAAAAGGAAAGGCACCCATGACACAGGAAAAGCACCTATGATGCACCAACCATCTCGGTAAAAAGGAAACGACTTGCTCGACGCTTTGGACAAGCACGACATGCTAATGCTAGCAAGCCAATGGTTCGTGACTCCCCGCCTCGTGTGGAAGGAGTGTTCGTCAGCATGGATCGACTTCGAGCTTTTGAACATCGTAAATGCATCGGTGAACGACATGTCAACATTGAAGCTCTCCGAAATCACTCACCAGAGTTTGGAACTTTAATTGAGCAAGCTAATCTCATCCAAGTATGTCGATTCCCCGAATTACTTGGGTATTGTTTGTATCGTGTAAGAACTTTTTACACGAATGCAAGACATCTTCAAGAAGATGAACCTGGCTCAATGCATTTCTTTACAAACATCCAAGGGATGAAGCTGAAGATCACTCCGCAGTTAATCGGCGAAGTCCTTGGAATGGAATCCAACACATCGGGGATCAACTTTTTGACCGGAAGAAGTTTGACGAATGACTTATGGCAAACCGTGATAAGAGAAATTTGTTTGGAAGGAACTGAATCAGTTGATGGTAAAAGTGTAAAATCCAAACATCTTCGACTGGAGTACCGATTTCTTAATTTCATCACGTGTTACAACATTCTACCTAACATGCAGACCAAGGTAGTGAGATGGGAGAGAATGCTGTTCTTATATCTCATAGGTCATCCCTCTGACGCTGTAGGGTTGAACATGAACATCCCCTACATAATTTGGAATAGAATGTCAAGATATGTTGTGCATCCTCATCCTTCTGAGCGACTTCCATTTCCTTTAATCATCATGAGGATCTTGCAAAAATTTGAAATTGACATAAGCTCGACATCATATCAACACTGTTGGGGGATGATAGATGAGTCAACGATTATGAAGTCGCTTCACAAATTACCACATGTTACTCCGACACCCTCCACTGGAAAGAAACCTTGTGTCGGCACCTCCGCCTCACCGTCTCAACAAGCACCCGGCGCGGATGATGAAGCATCGGTAACCTCTATTTTTAAGCAACAACAGCGGCTATCCTTTCAACAAGAGCAGATAAACAAAGAACAAAGACGAATTTCTGAAGAACTCGAGATCATCACTGCATCACACATTACATTGACAAAGAGAGTAAACTCGATGAAGAAATTGATCAAGAAGATGTTTACTAAGATGGAATGTAGTGCGTCTGAGGAATCAGACTCCGATGACTAATCTGTGCGCTAAACATTTCTTTTTGTGCAGGATTTCAGTTTTTAGGATTTAGTTCTATTTTTACTTTGCTTTAGTTTTAGTTCTCAGGTTTTTCTAGAATTTGATCTTTTTAACTCTCCTTAAATTTTTGTAATTTTGGCTTAGTTTGTGACAAAAAGGGGGAGAGAGTTTAGAGAGATGAGATGAGATGTGAGAACTTTGACACAAAGAGAACTTTGACAAACTTTGACTTTGGTGAAAGGTAAGTATCACAACTTCTGATTTTTTCTTGTGATTTGTTGCATGTCCCTACTAACTATTTGACTAACTATTTGGACATGTATTATTACTAACAAGTTGATGTTACTAACAAAGCAAAGTTATGACATTTGGTTTCTTATTGCTTAGAAGATATGTTGGTGTTTAATTATGATCTTATTACATATCTGAATTACTAAATGTCATGATGAGTATAAACTCTATCTCTGCTAGGTTTTGTATGTTTCAATTCTTGAGGTATCTAACGATTTTTTTGTCAAGAATGATTTCTTTTTGCAGAGAGTACAGATGTCTAAGTCTAGAGTCTGTTTTAGGAGTTTATCTCATGTATTTAATTTTTGGATCTCCATTGTAAATTTTTGTTGTATGGTGATAGCAACAAAAATATCTTTTTGAATTTTCTTTAGTGGATTTGTGTTTTGTCACGAAACCGCCAAAGGGGGAGATTGTTACGGAATTTGAGTTGGCGTATTTCGTGAAAGTGTTAAGTCTTGAAGATTGAAGATGAAGAAACTTTGGATCATATACCTCAATCTCAAGAAAGAAGAATTCAAAAGGATCAGGTATGTTTAACTAAAGATTTTTGGTGATCCGAATACTTCTTATAGTGTAGAAACACCTGGAAGAATTTTTATTGCATAAAAATCAAAAACTGGACATGGGACATGTTCAGGATCCGGATCAGACTTTCAATCCGGATCCCGAAGGGTACTTGTTCATTGGCAAATCCAATCCGGATCATAGGCCAATTCCGATCCGGATCCCGAACATGGGATTTTGCTGAATTGTATGAACGATCCGGATCGGGGACTGCGATCCGGATCCCGAACCCTTGGTTTTCTGGAATCGTCTTTCTTGTTACGACGATCCGGATCGCAGTAAATCCGATCCGGATCGCCGTCCTGAAAATTTCCAGAAAAGGCTGTTTTTGATCCTTATCTTCTTCCAATGGTTTCTAACCTATAAATAGACCCTTTATTCATTTTCTAGGGCATCCGAAAATAATAGAAAATACGGCCGAAAGAGAAAAATCCACATATAGAGAAGAAAGGAAATCAATAGATTTATTCTATGTTTCTTCATCTATATTGATTGATTTGATTCTAGGTTTTCCATACTCAGATTTTGAGTAGAATCAAATCAATGAATACTTAGATGGTATTTCCGATCTATTTCTAATCTAAGTATTCGGCGGATCATCACCACCCAAAAACAACGATTTACCCTAAATCGGCGCGTGGACTCGCGTGGCCTTGTGGATTCAAGGTGCAACCGCTTTCGTGGATTCGAAGCGAGGTACGTTCGTGGATTCGAAGCGTGCTACTGGGTGAAGACTGTGGATTTGGTCGGACGTCGTGGACTCGACGTTGGACGCTGTGGATTCAGCGTTGGGCGCAGATCGTAGATTCGAGAAGCGTCGTGGAGCGAGCGGAGAAGATCTACTAGGAGCGTATGGTAAAAGGTTGAGTCGTCTGTGAGTACGTTATATCACCTTGTACGTGGTTTAATTCTAGTGGATTTCGCCGTGTTATCGGTCCCGTGGTTTTTTTACTCCGGTTTGGAGTTTTTCCACGTAAAAATCTTGCGTGTTCATTTATTTTTCCGCATTGGGTTTTATTGCGCAATGATTTTTTGAGTGTTTATTGTTTACACCTATTCACCCCCCTCTAGGTGTTTTTTCCCCTATTTAGATCCATTATTACATATAACCCAACACCAATTGCACGTCCACTGCATACGTTCGAATCCACGAACGCCACTCGAATCCACGAGCAACACGTTTCGAATCCACGAAACGCCTTCAACACATCGAATCCACGATGCCACGTCAACTCCTTGATGCAAACTTGATAAAAGCTTTGATGATGATCCTTTGCTTAGAATATCATTGAAGAACCATGGATGGAATCTCTAAGCAAAGATTAGATCAATTCGATAAAAAGGTTTGCTTCAAAGAACCGTCGAATTGACCTAAAATAGGCTAAAAGATGAACGATAAAAACCTAGCCTCTAGGGTTGCTCTCAAGTGTTTCTAGATTGGTCGGTACTTCTTGAGAAACCCTAAGTATCTATTTATAACCTTTGGAAATCAATCAAAGTCGGTTTAGCATTCTTATCACGACATGACATTGTATACCGGTACTAAATAGTGGGTTCCGGTACTCAATGACGCAAAACACAGATTTTCCTATTGTGTTCCGGTACACCAAGATGGGTTTCGACACTCAATGAAAATTCCAGAAAATCCACGAGCACACGTTTCGAATTCACGAAACGCCTTCAACACATCGAATCCACGATGCTACGTCGAATCCACGACGCAAATTCAGCCGATATAAAAATATAGGCTTCGATGGTGATCCTTTGCTTAGATTATCAATAAAGATCCATAGGAGAAATTTCTAAGCAAAGTTTAGATCAATTCGACAAAAGCATGTTTTGGAAGAACCGTCGAATTGACCTAAAAGAGGCTAAAGAGAGAACGATAAAAACCTAGCGTCTAGGGTTGCTCTCGAGTGTTTCTGAATTGGTCCACGTTCTTGAGAAACCCTAACTACCTATTTATAACCTTTGGAATCTAATTAGAGTCGGTTTATCATTATTTCCATAACCTGACATTGCGTACCGGTACTCAAAGTTGGGTTCCGGTACTAATGGCACAAAACACAGATTTTTCTATTGTGTTCCGGTACTCCAAGATGGGTTCCGGTACTCAATGAAAATTCCAGAAAATCCTGTGTCGGGTTTGAGGAACTCAAAGTGGGTTTCGGTACTCAATATAAAAACTGATTTTTCCAAGATAAACTTTATCAAAAACAAACCATGTACCGGAATCCAAACTTAAAATAAGTTGTGAGTTAAAAACCAAGTTCCCAAAACCACGTCTAAACCGGGTTTCAATAAATTCCTGATTCCAAAGATTGTAAATGTACTTAAATCACCATGATTAAAGTAATCATACCTGAGTGTCAACATGAGCTCTTGTTGAATCTTCTCCGAGTCTTCGAATGCTGATTTGATAATTTGATCACTTCAAGACTCCGACTCAAATCACGAAATATGCCAACACAAAAGGCCGTAACAATCTCCCCCTTTGGCAATTTCGTGACAAAACCCAAAAATACATAAAACGCTCAAGACACTCATCTTAAACCAAAAAATCGAAACTCAATGTCATCACCAAAACATTGACTTTCTTTGCGTGAAAGATCAAATAAACAAAAATACATTTGAACCAAACAATCCGAGAACAAACTCTATGACTTAGGACTTGGAGTCTTAAAGTGATGTAAATCCTGAAAAACAAAACTCCAAACAAAATCAAACGTTAGTCGTTAGAAATTAAATGTAAATCCTACATTTGATTCGTTTGATTCGTCCTTTTGGTTCTTTTTGTTTTTCGGCTCTTTTCCTCATTCTTTTCCTTATCTTTTCCTCATCTCCCCCTATCTTGATCATCTCCTCTCATCATTTCTGTTCTCCCCCTTTTTGTCACAAATTGTCAAACAGTGAATAAAGACAAAAGAAAAAATACTAGGAGGATCAGTTCTTAGTTACATGATCATAAGAGTCCTTGTTCAACAACAAGTGAAAAGAAAATGAAAAAACAAGAACAAGAAAAGTAAAAAGTCACTCATCGTCATGGCCGTCTGTCACGCCCCGGGGTAACCAGAACCCGGGCCCGCCAACAGATCCGCCGTGTACACAGAATTTTCCATGTACACGAAGCGCTGGTAACCTGCTCAGATAGATAATATATAATAGAAGAGCATAAACAGAGCTGAACTAATAGAACTAACAGTAATCTCAGACTGAAGTAAACTGTAAACTGAAATAAAAGTACAATATACTCCCAGCTCACCATAAATATACAACCAGCTGGCCACAGCCAGACCCAAAAGTAAACTACTGTAGTCTGAGATTCAAAAGGGGAGTACAGTAAAAGTCTAGCTAATCTCTCGCTCGGGGTAGACGATCTAGCTAGTCGGCAATCCTCTTACCTCGATCTGCCGCTGAAGGCCCAGCAGCTCCCACGGTCGACTCTGCAAAACAAAGGGGGGAAGAGGACAAGAAACAACAATAATGGGGGTGAGAACTACTAGATAAACCAGTAGCCTCCCCTAGTGGGTAAAACCTCTGATGCTGACGCACCCACTAGGAATAAAGAGGCAAAAAGGAAAGAACAGTGGTATGCACTAAAGACTGCTAAAAAGGAACTACCACTACTATGCCTCTAAATGCAGTGCCAAAAGATGACTGTATATATGCAACCATAAAGCTGACTGCCCAAGGAAACCCAATCAGAGGGCCAGGAAATACTGGCACTGCCTGCTCTGTCATCACTCACAACTCACCAACTGCATCACTCACAACTCACCAACTGGTCACCTCATCACCAACTGGTCATCACTCAACTCACCAACTGACCGGCACCGTCACGGTCAAAAGCCTACTCCGGAGTGGCACTCGAGGGGAGCGACCCACACGAGTAAAGTATCTCTGTATCAAGCCTCTCTGTAACCAATGTCTCACAATAGCAGGACTGGATCAAGACTATGATCAAGGTGGGAATTCCGTCCACTAATGAAATCCCGATCGGATGCAACAGTAATCAATAAGTGGGAAACACCGTCCACTAGAGAAGTCTAATACCCAATCTGATGCGATAGTACTCAAAAGTGGGAATCTCCATCCACTAATGCAATCCTGGTCCCCAATCTGGTGTGATAATAACACCCGGTCAACCGCCCAAAATCCGCGGTTACCGCTGAACCCATAGACCCCAATCTGATAAGGTAAAAACATCTGGTCAACCGCCTATCATCCGCGGTTGCCACTATGCCCCACAATCCCCTAAGACATGTCCAAACTGTCCCAAACTCAAGGTTCAGACACCACTATCTCAAAATCCCGATCAGACTCGAGCAACATGCAACGATAGAGAAGAATAACAATAACACATGTTTTCTCCTAAGTCAAGTCCCATAATATAGTGCTGCAGTAAGATAGTGGCCTAACTAGATGTCCAATGAGCATGCAAGTGTTCTCTTTTAAAAACATTTAGAAAGGGACTAAGTTTCATGTGAAGAATACTTTTAGAATTATTTTAATAATATTGTTGGTTTACTAAATTGCATGCGGTTCACGATATAGCAAATGTCCAATTTCCTTGCCCCAGACTTATCACATAGAAGCTACTAAATTAATTTAGGGGCCAAATGCAATAGGTTCATACTCCACAAGTTATCTATCACATGTATAATTGGGAACTCTTTTATTCCTAGTGTGCAAATCAACAAAGAGGGATACGCAACCACCCACCTCGAAAAGCGTGTACAATGTACCCAGAAAATACCCGCTGTCCTCTAAACACACCGTCAGCTGCAACAATATCCTACAACATCACATAAGTGTACACGGTGTAAAAACTACAAGTTCCAAACACACAATTGCTGTTTTTTACAATCAGCACGCAAAACGAGGAATTTCACCTCTGTCCCGAGCTCCTAAAATCCCAGAAAAATCACGGTTGCGTTCCTCGCGAAAAATCACCCAAAATCGACTCTTGAATCGCCTCGATCCGATATTCCTACGCTGAGAAACAAATCGACGAAGTTGCCGCTGTCCAAAAATCCAAACAGCAAAATGGGGTGTCAAATCACCTCGGGAATCGTGCCAAGAAATCGGAATCCGGAGAAACTATCAACACGAAAAACGAAGCCCTACCTCTTAGGAACACACTGGCGAAGAAATCGTCGAAATCGGACCTCTGTACTGCGCAGGGGACTCCTCGGACTGAAATGCGACGATAACGGGCCGAAATGGGGGGAAAAACCGAGGCACACTGTAAAATCCGGAACGCCGCTGTCGATCTTCCCGAAAATCTGGGAACGCACCACGAGGTAGAAAAATGTGGGGAACAACTTCTCTTCAATGCACTTCCTCTCTTTCTCTCTCTATCTCTCGGAAAAGAGCAGGAAAGGAGAGGGGGAGGGCTATTTATAGGCCCAATTGAACAATTGGGAAAATTCTCAATATGTCCCAACTTCCGGGCGCAGGGGCACTTTCGGGCTGCTACAGTGCGGCCCGGCCCACAAATTTTCGGGCGGCTACAGTGCGGCCCAGCCCAACCCGGGCCGCACACGGGATCCTGCCCCGTCCGACCATCTGTCCAACCCGGCCCAGGGCCCGCCACGCGTCCGCCAAACAGGCGGCAGCCGTGCGGGCCCAGCGGGGACGCGCCACGTGTCCCCCCTACGGGGCGGCGGGGTGGGTGGCGCCCGCCAATGGCGGGGCGCCACGTGGCGGGCGCTTCCCCGCCCGTCACGCCCGCCGGGCGCCGCCTGCGCACCTGCGCCGCGCGTGCGTACGGCCGCGTGCGTACGGCCGCAGGTGCGCGCCCGCGGGTGCACCCCGCGCACATGCGCCAACCAACCCGGGGCCGCCACGTGGCGCGCCCCGGTGCACCGTGCACCGCGCCCCACCCCGCGCCTGCCCGGCCTGCCCGCGCTGCCCGCGCACCCTCCCGTGCGCCGCGCGCCCTGGACCGGACCAACCGGCGCCTGCCACGTGGCCCGCCGGTGCACCGTGCACCGGCGGCCCGTTCCGTGGACCGGGAGTGGCGCGCCGGCCCAATCAGAGGCCGCCACGTGTCCCTGGCCGGTCCACAAGTCCCCCCGTGCACCATTTTGCACAGAAAACTTCCGGGGGTCCGTTTTTGGGCATCCGGACTCCAAATTAAATAAGTAAATAGCCGTTTTCAAGCGTTTTTCCGCGCTGAATCCAAATACGGCCTCCGTTTAGCCTGATTCCACTCCAAAAATTCGGCAAAGTCAGCCGAAGGTCAGGCTTGCTTCCAAATCCACCCTAAGTCCAAACAACACATCACTTTGACATGTTGGGGCCCAACACACCAACACTAGGTGTTCCACACCCCGAACAGGGGAAAAACACAGGGGAAAAACTGGGACACTACATCCTCCCCCACTAACAAAAGTTTCGTCCTCGAAACTAAAATCATACCTCAATCCAGAGCCTCGAACAAGTAGGGGTAGGCGTCCATCATCTCTGACTCGGGCTCCCACGTCGCCTCGCGCTCATCATGATTGCTCCAAAGGATCTTCACATAGGGGATGGTCCGATTGCGCAATTCTTTCACCTCCCGATCAAGAATCCGTACTGGGCGCTCCTCATATCTCAAATCCTCGCTGATCTCGAGGGGTGCAAAGTCGATGACGTGCGACGGGTCGAAGACGTACCTCCTCAGTGTGGAAACATGGAAAACATCGTGGACACCAGCCAGTCTCGGGGGAAGTGCAAGTCGATAAGCAACAGGCCCGATACGCTCCAACACCTCGAATGGTCCAATGTATCGGGGGCTGAGTTTCCCGCGAATGCCGAACCTCCTAATCCCCTTGGACGGCGAGACTTTCAGAAATACATGATCTCCAACCTGAAACTCTAAGTCTCGTCGCCGAACATCAGCATAGCTCCTCTGTCGGCTCTGAGCGGTCTGAAGATGCTGTCGAATCACCCGGACCTTCTCCTCTGCCTCTAGCAGTATATCTGGCCCCAAGGTCCGTCTCTCGCCTACGTCACTCCAATAAAGTGGTGATCGGCACTTGCGTCCATACAACGCTTCAAACGGAGCCATCTGTATGCTCGCTTGAAAGCTGTTGTTGTACGCAAACTCAACCAAGGATAAGTGCCGAATCCAACCTCCGCCGAAATCCAAGACGCAAGCCCTCAGCATGTCCTCCAAGATCTGTATGGTCCGCTCTGACTGCCCATCAGTCTGAGGATGAAAAGCTGTACTGAATCTGAGCTGAGTCCCCATCGCAGTCTGCAAACTCCCCCAAAAACGCGAGGCAAACCTCGGATCTCTATCTGACACAATGGAGGCGGGTACTCCATGCAGTCTCACAATCTCATCAAGGTATAACTGGGCTAGTCGATCGAGTGGCCAAGTAGTCTGCATAGGCAAAAAGTGCGCTGACTTGGTAAGTCGATCCACCACTACCCAGATAGCATCTGCTCCGCCCTGTGCCCTCGGCAATCCGACCACGAAGTCCATGGTAATGTGGTCCCATTTCCACTCAGGGATTGGGAGACTTTGTAACTTGCCAGCTGGCACCCGATGCTCAGCTTTTACTTGCTGACAAGTCAAACACTGGGCCACAAATCTCCCGACATCCCTCTTCATGCCATTCCACCAAAAATGTGCCTTGAGGTCCTTATACATCTTAGTCCCCCCAGGATGAAGGGTATAAGGTGTATAATGGGCCTCTCTCAATATCTGCTCTCTGATCTCAGCATCCACTGGCACACATGCTCGGTCCCTGTACCTCAGTACTCCCGCAGCATCCACTGTAAAATCCCCTGACTGATCACTCGGAAGCTGATCTCGAATCCTGGTCAAGTGGGGGTCCTCACTCTGTTTTTCCCTGATCCTGTCTAGCAGAGTGGGCTGCACGACTAATGACGTCAGTCTAGCAGAGACCCCAGGGGACACAACCTCTATCTCGAGCCGTCTCATCTCCTCCAATAGGGGCGCCTGGTCTGTGATCAACATAGACAAACTCTGTACTGCTCTTCGGCTCAATGCATCAGCGACCACGTTAGCCTTGCCTGGGTGGTAAAGGATGTCCACATCATAATCCTTTAATAGCTCTAACCACCTGCGCTGCCTCAAGTTCAGCTCCTTCTGGGTGAACAGATACTTTAAACTCTTGTGGTCGGTGTAGATCTCACAATGCTCCCCGTACAGGTAATGGCGCCAAAGCTTCAGTGCAAACACCACGGCAGCGAGCTCTAAGTCGTGGGTAGGGTAATTCTTCTCGTAATCCTTGAGCTGTCTCGATGCATAAGCAATTACCCTCCCATCCTGCATCAACACGCAACCGAGTCCACTGTGTGATGCGTCACTGTAGATCACATATCCTTTCCCCATAACAGGGAGGGAAAGGATAGGAGCAGTCATCAGTCTGTCCTTCAGCTCCTCGAAGCTCTTCTGGCAGTCCTCACTCCAGATAAACTTAACCCCTTTACGCGTCAACCGAGTGAGGGGTGTGGAAAGCTTCGCAAAGCCTTCCACAAACCGACGATAATAACCAGCTAATCCCATGAAGCTGCGCACCTCTGATACAGTCGTCGGTCGGGGCCAATCACGAACTGCCTCAATCTTCGCCGGGTCTACAGCTACACCGGCGGCGGAAATCACATGGCCCAAGAAAGCTACCTCCCGAAGCCAAAACTCACACTTTGTCAGCTTGGCGTACAACTTCTTCTCCCGTAGAAGTTGTAGCACAGTCCTCAAGTGCTCCATATGCTCGGCCTCGCTTCGGGAGTAAATCAGGATATCATCAATGAACACCACCACAAAGCGATCCAGAAATGGCCGAAATATCCTGTTCATCAAGTCCATAAAGGCGGCAGGGGCATTAGTCAATCCAAACGGCATAACTGTAAACTCATAATGCCCGTACCGTGATCTGAAAGCAGTCTTAGGAATATCCTCGGCCTTCACCTTCAGTTGGTGGTAACCAGACTGCAGATCAATCTTGGAAAATACACAAGACCCTTGCAGCTGATCAAAGAGATCATCGATGCGCGGCAGAGGGTACTTGTTCTTGATGGTCACTTTATTCAGCTCCCTATAGTCCACACACAGTCTAAGTGACCCATCTTTCTTTTTCACGAATAGCACCGGCGCTCCCCAGGGCGACACACTGGGTCTAATAAAACCCTTGTCCATCAAATCTTGCAACTGTGCTTTAAGCTCTCTCAGCTCAGCTGGTGCCATCCGATAAGGAGCCTTAGAGATTGGCGCAGTTCCTGGAACTACGTCAATCACAAACTCGATCTCTCTGTCGGGCGGCATACAAGTCAGCTCAGGTGGAAACACATCCGAAAACTCGCGGACGATAGGAATATCCCCGAGTCCCGGTGCCGCCGTAGGCCCCTCAACAACACTAGCCAAAAAGGCTACACATCCTCGGTGAATCATCCGCCTCGCTCGGGAAGTCGAAACCATAGAGGCAAAGAAAGCACTCTGACATCCCCGGTACATCCACACCTCCTGGCCTGGCTCTCTAAAAGTGACAGTCCTCTCGGCACAGTTAATTGTCGCAAAATATCGAGCCAGCCAGTCCATCCCGAGAACCACATCAAAGTCCCGCAGCTGTCTCAAGACCAACAGGTCTGCTGGCATAATCCAGGACTCGATCCGCATCGGGCAGGACCAACAACACTCCTCCACGTGCAAAGTGTGACCGGGAATCTGAACCTCTCGTGCACGTGGCAAAGGTCCTATCTCTAACCCATGTAATGATGCAAATGATCTACTAATGAAAGAATGCGAAGCTCCAGTAACAAAAGATATGAATCCAAATGCCAGAAATAGACCATACCTGCCACCACACGGTCAGCCGTAGTAGAATCCCCCGCCTGCGCTAAGCTATCCTGACCGCTCAACAACGGCTGTCTCTCACCAGAAGGGCGTAGAGGCGAAACTCGGTCTGCCTGGAGACCTGTCGGTGAAGCTCCCGGTCGTAGCTGAGAAGTAGTAGGGACGGACACTAAAGTAGGTGCCGTAGCCGTCCCCGAGGGGCACGCAACCCGAATGTGCCCAGGCTGTCCACAACTATAGCAGCGACCCCACCGCTGGTCGCAGGTGCCGGGAAAATGCTGACCTCCACAGAAAATACAACCGCTGGGAGCCCGCAATGGTCGTGTCTGCTGCTGCTGCTGAGATCCTTGCTGGGATGCGATAGGGGCCAACGCTGAAGAAGGGGGTACTAAGGTCGAAAGGGGGCACGAAGCTCGAACGTGGCCAGACTGTCCACATCGGAAGCATCGACCCCGCCTCAAGTCACAGGTACCTGAGGGATGTCGTCCTCTACAGAAAACACACCTGTCGCGAAACCGTGGCCGTCTAGAAGAACTGGCCTGCCCAACAACATCCGGGGCTGGGCGTTTCCTCTCAAAACGCTGCTCCGAAGCCCTAGCCCTCTCTCCGACTGCCGAATCACCTCTCTGCGCCAGTAGCTGCTCCAGGCGCTGGTCCTGTCGGAAGCTCCTCGCCACTAAATGGGTCACCAAGGCCCGCAGTTCCCCCAGCTCTGTAGATACCGCCCGCTCGGGCTCCTCAGAAGGGGTGGGAATACCCCCGGCGGAACAACGACGACGGGGCGGCATACTGTCACAAAAAAAACCACAAATCAGTAATAAAACCCCACACGACCCAATCTAGCGAAAGTCAAAGACATCCCCCTATTTCTGTGACTTTATGTTGTCTGCAGCCAACATAATTGTCCACCAGAAATAGGCCATGTCGATCCCTCTTCACTCACTGGAAGAGCCAAATAAATAAATCAACGACTTTCGCGAAATGTCCCGTCTCTCACGCCCTATCATCCTAGGGTCTGCCAAAAGCCTAGGGTTTCCTAAGTCCCAACTGACCTATCCCTAAGCTCTGATACCAACTTAATCTGTCACGCCCCGGGGTAACCAGAACCCGGGCCCGCCAACAGATCCGCCGTGTACACAGAATTTTCCATGTACACGAAGCGCTGGTAACCTGCTCAGATAGATAATATATAATAGAAGAGCATAAACAGAGCTGAACTAATAGAACTAACAGTAATCTCAGACTGAAGTAAACTGTAAACTGAAATAAAAGTACAATATACTCCCAGCTCACCATAAATATACAACCAGCTGGCCACAGCCAGACCCAAAAGTAAACTACTGTAGTCTGAGATACAAAAGGGGAGTACAGTAAAAGTCTAGCTAATCTCTCGCTCGGGGTAGACGATCTAGCTAGTCGGCAATCCTCTTACCTCGATCTGCCGCTGAAGGCCCAGCAGCTCCCACGGTCGACTCTGCAAAACAAAGGGGGGAAGAGGACAAGAAACAACAATAATGGGGGTGAGAACTACTAGATAAACCAGTAGCCTCCCCTAGTGGGTAAAACCTCTGATGCTGACGCACCCACTAGGAATAAAGAGGCAAAAAGGAAAGAACAGTGGTATGCACTAAAGACTGCTGAAAAGGAAACTACCACTACTATGCCTCTAAATGCAGTGCCAAAAGATGACTGTATATATGCAACTATAAAGCTGACTGCCCAAGGAAACCCAATCAGAGGGCCAGGAAATACTGGCACTGCCTGCTCTGTCATCACTCACAACTCACCAACTGTCATCACTCACAACTCACCAACTGTGTCACACTCATCACGTGTCATCACTCAAACGACCGGCACCGTCACGGTCAAAAGCCTACTCCGGAGTGGCACTCGAGGGGAGCGACCCACACGAGTAAAGTATCTCTGTATCAAGCCTCTCTGTAACCAATGTCTCACAATAGCAGGACTGGATCAAGACTATGATCAAGGTGGGAATTCCGTCCACTAATGAAATCCCGATCGGATGCAACAGTAATCAATAAGTGGGAAACACCGTCCACTAGAGAAGTCTAATACCCAATCTGATGCGATAGTACTCAAAAGTGGGAATCTCCATCCACTAATGCAATCCTGGTCCCCAATCTGGTGTGATAATAACACCCGGTCAACCGCCCAAAATCCGCGGTTACCGCTGAACCCATAGACCCCAATCTGATAAGGTAAAAACATCTGGTCAACCGCCTATCATCCGCGGTTGCCACTATGCCCCACAATCCCCTAAGACAATCCCAACTGTCCCAAACTCAAGGTTCAGACACCACTATCTCAAAATCCCGATCAGACTCGAGCAACATGCAACGATAGAGAAGAATAACAATAACACATGTTTTCTCCTAAGTCAAGTCCCATAATATAGTGCTGCAGTAAGATAGTGGCCTAACTAGATGTCCAATGAGCATGCAAGTGTTCTCTTTTAAAAACATTTAGAAAGGGACTAAGTTTCATGTGAAGAATACTTTTAGAATTATTTTAATAATATTGTTGGTTTACTAAATTGCATGCGGTTCACGATATAGCAAATGTCCAATTTCCTTGCCCCAGACTTATCACATAGAAGCTACTAAATTAATTTAGGGGCCAAATGCAATAGGTTCATACTCCACAAGTTATCTATCACATGTATAATTGGGAACTCTTTTATTCCTAGTGTGCAAATCAACAAAGAGGGATACGCAACCACCCACCTCGAAAAGCGTGTACAATGTACCCAGAAAATACCCGCTGTCCTCTAAACACACCGTCAGCTGCAACAATATCCTACAACATCACATAAGTGTACACGGTGTAAAAACTACAAGTTCCAAACACACAATTGCTGTTTTTTACAATCAGCACGCAAAACGAGGAATTTCACCTCTGTCCCGAGCTCCTAAAATCCCAGAAAAATCACGGTTGCGTTCCTCGCGAAAAATCACCCAAAATCGACTCTTGAATCGCCTCGATCCGATATTCCTACGCTGAGAAACAAATCGACGAAGTTGCCGCTGTCCAAAAATCCAAACAGCAAAATGGGGTGTCAAATCACCTCGGGAATCGTGCCAAGAAATCGGAATCCGGAGAAACTATCAACACGAAAAACGAAGCCCTACCTCTTAGGAACACACTGGCGAAGAAATCGTCGAAATCGGACCTCTGTACTGCGCAGGGGACTCCTCGGACTGAAATGCGACGATAACGGGCCGAAATGGGGGGAAAAACCGAGGCACACTGTAAAATCCGGAACGCCGCTGTCGATCTTCCCGAAAATCTGGGAACGCACCACGAGGTAGAAAAATCAGTGGGGAACAACTTCTCTTCAATGCACTTCCTCTCTTTCTCTCTCTATCTCTCGGAAAAGAGCAGGAAAGGAGAAGGGGGAGGGCTATTTATAGGCCCAATTGAACAATTGGGAAAATTCCCAATATGTCCCAACTTCCGGGCGCAGGGGCACTTTCGGGCTGCTACAGTGCGGCCCGGCCCACAAATTTTCGGGCGGCTACAGTGCGGCCCAGCCCAACCCGGGCCGCACACGGGATCCTGCCCCGTCCGACCATCTGTCCAACCCGGCCCAGGGCCCGCCACGCGTCCGCCAAACAGGCGGCAGCCGTGCGGGCCCAGCGGGGACGCGCCACGTGTCCCCCCGCGGGGCGGCGGGGTGGGTGGCGCCCGCCAATGGCGGGGCGCCACGTGGCGGGCGCTTCCCCGCCCGTCACGCCCGCCGGGCGCCGCCTGCGCACCTGCGCCGCGTGCGTACGGCCGCGTGCGTACGGCCGCAGGTGCGCGCCCGTGGGTGCACCCCGCGCACATGCGCCAACCAACCCGGGGCCGCCACGTGGCGCGCCCCGGTGCACCGTGCACCGCGCCCCACCCCGCGCCTGCCCGGCCTGCCCGCGCTGCCCGCGCACCCTCCCGTGCGCCGCGCGCCCTGGACCGGACCAACCGGCGCCTGCCACGTGGCCCGCCGGTGCACCGTGCACCGGCGGCCCGTTCCGTGGACCGGGAGTGGCGCGCCGGCCCAATCAGAGGCCGCCACGTGTCCCTGGCCGGTCCACAAGTCCCCCCGTGCACCATCTTGCACAGAAAACTTCCGGGGGTCCGTTTTTGGGCATCCGGACTCCAAATTAAATAAGTAAATAGCCGTTTTCAAGCGTTTTTCCGCGCTGAATCCAAATACGGCCTCCGTTTAGCCTGATTCCACTCCAAAAATTCGGCAAAGTCAGCCGAAGGTCAGGCTTGCTTCCAAATCCACCCTAAGTCCAAACAACACATCACTTTGACATGTTGGGGCCCAACACACCAACACTAGGTGTTCCACACCCCGAACAGGGGAAAAACACAGGGGAAAAACTGGGACACTACACCGTCATCATCATCGTCATCATGTGAAGTAGGTCCATGAGAAGTACTTGGTGCGGTTACTCCAGGAACTATATCATCATGCTTGCAGCCGAGGATATCAAAAATCTTCTTTAATCCGTCCTCGAGCTTCTTAAAGCCTTGTTCCATTCTTTTCTTTAGTGAGCGAACATCCCGATGCAATGTTTGTAGTGTCACTACCTCATCTGATCCAGGAGATTCTTGGTGTTCCACTTGACGAGGCGGTGCACTTGGAGTCGCTTCACTTGCATAACCTTTTGCATGTCCAAATGTCTTTAGAGTGCTAATCGACTTGGCCAAGGTAATTCCATCAATTGCGCCCAAGCCATAGTCATATTTGACACAAGAAATATCAACTCCGTGATCTTCCAAAATGCGAGTTATCAAGATTGGGTATGGAAGAAGTTCACGGCGACTTGATCCTTCAATAACATGCACCATTTGTTGCCAAATAAGGAATGGAATATTGACATTAATTCCATGTGCACTCTCTGGGTGACCAATGAAGTAGAGAAGAAGAAGACGATCCCATCGAATCCTTTTAGTCCCCAGTGTAGGCAATAGGTTGTAGCAAATAATTAAAGACATAATATGGTACTCTGGCTTTAGATCCTTTGACTCAACATACAACCTGTTTGTATGTGTTCCTGACTTGCAGATAGAATTCACAACAATATCCCAATGAGTTTCATATTGGAAGTCACTGTCACGCCCCGAGTTCGGAAATCAGCGTCTAATTTTTTTTTTTTTTTTTTTTTTTTTTTTTTCAATCAGAGTTTTAAAACAGTCAGGGCATGACAGACCACCACATATATAGAAGAGTCCCAATCCCCCTTGGAATTGAGCCTTTTCGATACATGCACGGCTAAGTTTTTGGAACAATACCAGAGTAGTCTAAACTACGTATAACTAAACAATTTAAAATAATATTACAATCACTTATACAATTCAATTACAAGTTTAGTAACTAATAATAAAATAACGGCTGTCCAGGGTCGACTACTAACACGGAACCTCACCAACACGTCCCGACATCCCGACACCCGATCGACCTGAAAAATGGTCACCCAGGGGGTGTGAGATACATCGATAGTGTATCCCAGTGGGCACGACGAGCCGAGAAATAGTAGATCGTACCTACTGGCATACAATACTAGAGGATAGTAAAAATCAACAAGTTAGGTAAGCATGATTATGAAGCGTATAATTAATCAGTAAAGCATATATAGATCTCAACAGGAGTATACTGAAATAAATACTGAAAGAAACTGAACAATCAAGATAGGAAAGCATGCTGAACAGGCACTATGCATCAATAACTGAAATAACAAATAACCCAATCATAAGCCACCATATTGGTCTACAAGACCTCAGGGAAACTGCCCACCTGGCACCACCTGGCTGACATTACCCCCTTGGGGGTCACGGGTCGCCACTGCTAACCACTTTACCGGTAAAGTACACCACTGCGGGGGATCAGCCCGCTAGTGTATGTGAAGTACAGCGGTGCGGGCGATCAAATGCAAATGCTCAAGCTCACGGTCCACTGACCGGGTAATCGGCAACAAGCCGAGAAAATCCCCACTGGGATGCAACAGTAGAATACCAACAGAAATCTCAATCATATGCAGGAATAATCAGCAACTACTATAACATGAATCAGATATAATCAGGGAATACTGATAATCAGGTATGCAAACTAGCTAATGACCAAGCAGGCATGGCAATGTCCAGAATAATGTCGTAATAACTGGAAGCGACTAAGATCAATCATGCAAGACATCATATAATCAGGTAACTGATAAGAATCATAAATCAGGCATATAGCAGTATAAAACTGATCAAAAGGAAGGCATGCTCAAATATACATCTAGGCTACAAGAACAGGGGTCCAACCAATACTATACCCCAGAGGGCCGAAATGATAAAGCCCGGACCGAAGATAAACCCACCTGTCGTTTGCAGGCGAACTATCGACTCCAACAGAAAGCTCGAAGACTGTTCCAACCTGAATCAAAAATGCTGATCAGGGAACAACTCAATCACACTAATCCCACTCAACTAGAACCCGGATCTTTTCCAGATCAACATGAAACGTCGGAAGCCCGCCGTTCGGCTCACTTTGACCCGAACGCGCTTACAAGTTTCCGATTTCGACAAAACCAGACTTGCAGTCTCGGAATACTAAAACATTAACGTTTGATAAACAACACTTTGCCAAACGCAACCCTATGCTCTAATATTGGCAAAATTACCAAAATGCCCCTCCCGGGAATTTCTTTTGGATTTCCGGGAGACCCGGGCTTTAAACCTTTGCCGCTGGCTCAACCAGATTCTACTGGGACTCAACAGTCGGCTAGGCGGAACCGCCGCAATTTCTCGAATTGCGCGATTGCCACCGGGATGCCGTTAAATTGACGATTTTGCCGATTCTCGGACCGATAACTGATTTTCGCTCAACGGGAGCCGTTGGATTCCTAACAAAAAGCTTAGGAATCATATACACACTGCCCTAGGAAGCACACGCTGTTATAATTGCAATTAGACCCCTAGGGTTTCCAAAAATCGCACTTTTATAGCTATTTGAGAGCCGTTTTCGCTCGTTCTCTTAATCGGGATATTATTTTTACGAACCGTCACCTCCAGTAGGTGACCCTCGACTTGCTGAACACCATGCTCACCCATTTGCAGCAGCACGTAACCCGAGGAAAACTTCGGGCCAAGACTTACTATACTAACATAGGCCTAATGCATTTTTATTTCTTTGGCTCGACCAAACTAAAATCTAACGCGAGCATCGCGTCCAGTGACCCCAAAATAGTTAGGAACTCACTGTCGCAACTTCGCAAACAGCCCCAAACAGACCCATGGCCACCCATTCAACATAAGGCTTATTAACACTACAACTTTGTATTTACTTGTGCCATTTTCAAAACAACTTGAGCATCTTGCTCAGGGCATCACAGGGACTCGAGGGCTTGCCCTAGTGCAGCCCAGAAGCTGCTGGATCAAAAGATCCAAGTCCCTAGCTCTCTAACTTTACAACATTGCTCCACACACCAATCCACACAGACCACATTTGATCTGAAGTGAGCATCAAGCTCAGGGGAGAGCATGGAGCAACTTTCATATTATGCTCGAAGTCTGAAACAAACTTTTTCTTCATTGAGGCATTTCCTCAAACACTTTGTGGGCACAACTTCTCAACACACCACCAAACCAATCCCAATCTAGTTCTCTGCAGAGGGGCAACCTGGGAGCTTCCAACTTGGATGGAAATGATCTACAAGGCAGAAGGACCATTCCCAGCAAGTCTGGGTCATCTTGCACCCATGGTTGGCCGGAAAACAGAGGTTGAAGATGAAGCCTTTGCTTCTAAAATGGTGACCACCCATCCAGGGGTTTTGGGCCTCATCCACTTGCACCAACAGGTGCTACAACTCATTACAAGCTTACCTGAACCCATGCCCGGCGACAGGGCACGGCGGCGACAGGGCACGGCGGCGGCACGGCGGAGCAAAGCTCGGTTTGGGAGCTTCCACCTCTAATGGTGGATTTCCACCAAGGCTGCATGGGCTTCATGCAAGGGCATGGCTAAGTTGCCCTTGGTCCCAGCAAGCTTCCCGACTACTCCCCACCCGCCGGCGACGGCCGAAAGGCCGGCCACCGCAACATGGTCCTTTCTCGGGTCATCCATGGCACCCCCATATTTGGGCTGCATGGATGCCATGCAAATGCATGGATGGTCCCTAAATGATCTCAGGAAGCTTCTTGGCCAAGTGGCCGGAGGTAGGGAGGCTCGCCGGCACCGGAGCACAAAGCTCGGCCAAAGCACAAAAACCCGAAAACTAGGGTTTCGATCTGCAACGTGGTTACTCAACCAAACTCCACCAAATTTGGTGGAGATGATCCACAGATCCTACAGCCTTTTTCCATCATTTTAGTTTTTCATTTGGTCCATTGTTTGCGAAGTTTGGCCGCGGCGGAGCAAAATAGGGTTCCGGCGAAGAAGTTTCCTCCGCCGGCAACCGGCCATGCATGAGGGCTCGAGGCTCGGCAGGGAGCATCCTTATAACCTATAGAAGCTACTACTAGTGGTCTTGGGTCCAGAGAACCTTTGGTTAAAGAGGACTCACCTCGCCGGAGTTGGAGAAGAAAGGATAAAGCGGAATTCTTCTCCGGCGTCGCGCAGCCGCCAACAAGCTCGGGTTTGCTCACCAGACGCAGGTGATCACTCCAGGGACTCCAGAGAGCAAGTTGGTGCAACTTTGCTCCAACCTTCTCCCTCCTCTCTCTCTCTCTCTCTCTCGAGCTCGGCCAAGGCTTGAGGTGTGGTGTCTCCTCGGCCACCCCCGCACCCAAGTCTTGGTCTTGAGCATGCAGAGGGGTGTGGTGATGCTTTGGAAACTGGGTTAGACCCCTCGGGCTACCCCCACAAGAAGCCCAAGAGCCAAGTTGGCTTTAATGCACATTTTTTGCAAAATTTGCAAAGAACCCCCTACACAACTAACCTAAAGCCCTAGGGTCCCTGCTGTAGGTGACAAATGCACCCATAACCCTCACCAATAAGCCTCATAGAATTTGGTACATAAAATATTAGGGTTTCTTCAAAAATACCCCCTTTTTCGGTACTTTTCACGCATTTCGAGACAAACGGCTCGTCGAATTGCGAAACGGACTTCGCCACGACGTCCGTCTCGTCGAGACCTATCAAGTAGCATATTTGCTTGCTTGATTCGGCACTCGAATAAAATCTCGGGCCATAATGTCCTTTATGTTGTAAAACGACACACGCATTTCGATGCACCCGGTTTGCCAAACGCGAATTCCGTCAGTGCCATTGCGCTCAGAACGTCGAAAATAGCTAGAATTGACTACTCATACCACTATATAAGGGGTCCAGACGGCGAAACGGCCAACGCTGGTCGAGAGGGGATTTAAATCAGGGGTTACTATTCACAACTTATGTTGTGGGGCCCGCTTTTTCTTCGCTGTTTTGCGGAAGATCCGACCGTCGGATCGAAAACATGTGAATATCAACTTTTCATGTTTCGACGAAACGGTCGCAATGGTGATCTCAGATTTTCGAGATCAGGCTCCGATCAAAAGTCGGTATTTTCTGGCCGCTATTGCACTACTAATTACCTATTTTTGCCAAATTAATAAATCCACATATTTTCTAAAGCAAAGTAAAGGTTTTTAAATTTCAAGGTTATTACAGTCACCCTGAGTATAATACAGACCAGATTTATCGACAGCTAATCCAAGGCTCGCACCAATTACTACAGGAGTAATATCAAACTTGACACCTCTAACTGTATAATACAGACCAGATTGGTCTTCATGAAGTGTAACAGCTCTCATGTAGAACTCCCTGAGTAACTCCACACAAAAACCCATCTTTGGTGGAACTCAACCAAGTGGCTCAATTTGCATCCGTTCTAGTAGCCTTGCAAAGTCTGGAACTTCTCGACACAACTCGTTGAAGTTGACATGTCGCTCTCCAATGCATGTTCTGTTCTCAAATATTGCATGACGCTTTGCACTAATGTGTTGTTCACCTTCACCAATTTTTGATCGCCGTTCAGATTGAGAGCGCTCACGAATTACCGGTCCACCGGTACTTCTTCGTGGACGAGAATCTGCACCTTTCTTTTTCCTTGTAGTCATTGGTGCTTTTCCTTTTTCTTTTACTGATTCTTCCTCATAATCCGATGAGTGTTCAGATTCAGAGCTTGTCGATCCTTCATCACGTGATCGTTTTGTAGCTTTCTTCTTTCCATGTCTACGACCACGTCCACTCCCGGTAGCCATCAAAATCACAAGTGCAAGAAGCCAAGAGAATGCCATTATCCTGCAAAGAACATAATGCACTATGATTTGATCGAATATGAAGGCTTAAACATGTTTAAGAAACATTCTAAACATGTGACATTTGATGATTTAACATTCAAAATCAATTTACATGAAAGCCCTAATTTTCAAATTTCTTGATGTCAAGAACATGTGTAAATGATAGATTCAAGCATAATAAGCATGGAAATATTAATCTAATTACATAGAAAGCAATTATTTATGTTCTAATCAAGAAAATAAGGTGATATATGCAGGAGATTTCATAAAGAGTAAAGATCAACTCAAAATTCCAAAACAAATCATCAAAACCTAAAAACTAGGGTTTTGAAACAAAAAGAGCAAGATTGATGAAAGATCTTACAAATCAAAGCAAGAAATCCCTTGAACTTGAAGAAAAACACCTTAGAAATCCTTTAGAGAGAGAGAGGGATTGTTTTTGCAAAGAGAGGAGTGAATTGAAACACTTCAGTTCCGGTATTTAAGAAAACTGCAGATCGCATACCGGTACTCGAAGGCCGTACCGGTACTCAATACAAAATCTATAAAACTCCCGTTCGGGTTCCGGATTGAACAGGGCTGATCCGGATCCGAGTATTTAGTTCCGGTACCAAAAAGAGAGTACCGGTACCAAATTGAAAAATATGAAAAATTTCAGTTCGGGATCCGGATTGAATTTTCTGATCCGGATTTTTGGTTCCGGTATTGAAAGATGAGTACCGGTACTCTAGAGCAAAAATCAACAAATCCAGATTTTAAAATATTTGAAATACCGATTTGTGTGCAATCAAGAAAAATAATTTAAGTGCTCGAAAATTATGAGATCACACAGATGTCATTCAATCCAATTAATTTTACAAAAATTAAAAAGATTTACTTCTAAATCATGAAAAACAAAGATAAATCATTATAAACCGTTTTTCATGTTATATGCGTCAAACACAAGTCATCAAAAATAATCTAGAGATCCAAACTCTATCAAGATGTAAAGGATTATCAAAAATGACTTACAGAGATTTCCAAATGACATCAATTTGATTACTACCCTTTCAAATTTGAGATAAATACTAAAATATCTAAGGGTGGCTCTTTGAGCATCTTTCAACTATCCCACCTTATACCAACCAGGAGATTGTTCAAAATATAAGAACTTTGAAAATGAATCTCCAAATGCTTCAACTAAAGATTTTCCCATAAAATACTATCAAGCATCCATAACATGTGGTAGCTTCACACACTAACCGGACGACCGGGGTGGCAGCTCTTTCCAACATGTGGTGGTAGTTTTCACACTCCTTTCGGATGTAACTCTTTCCACATCTTTTTCATTCGTTTATTTACCCTTGTAAGAATGCAATCTCTTACGTGAAATAATTAAATCCCAAATTTTAGTCTATTGGTTGTCTCATGTTTATCACAATGAATTCACACAACCGAGATAGGTTAAGCACCTTAAGATCACACATGATTACTAAAATTTGATGAATATAACTATCAAAAACTTCTATAATGGAATATTTTCAAAGATTATGATTATGGAGTAAAGTTGATAATTAATTGTGAAATTAATTAGGAGTGAATGAAAGTAAACCCTTTTCGTATTCAATGCACTAAAACAAGTCGCAATTATTCATTAAATCCCTTTTGTTTAAAAACAAAACATGAATACGACAAGCATTGAAATCATGTAATGCAAAGATCAAGATAAATATGAAAAGAAAATCGATCAAAGCATTACATACAGTCAAAAGCAATTTAAAACTTAAGACAAGGAAATATATCACCTTTCCTAATCCAAAATTGTCGGATTTTGGGTTGTCTTGCTTCGTTGTGGCCGGGGGTTGTTTGTTTTGACTGTTGATCCACCTTAGGTTCCCGCGTTGCAAATGTCCGATGTTGTGGCTCGAACCTTTGGTGGATTGAGGGAACTCCATTGAATTGATGTTGCTTTTGAATCCGTAGAGTCCGCTCCGTAGATGAAGTTATCGAAGAATTCTTCTTTCTATTTTTCGGGCACGTCTTCATCAAGTGTCCTTCAAGTCCACATTGGTGACAAGTTCTTCCTTTCAATTTAGTTGTGGAACTTGAAGCCTTCACAGTTTGGTTCTGTTTGAATCCCAAACCAACTTTGCTTGTTTGACCTAATCCGGATATACCGTCAAGTTTCTTGGAACTGGTTGAAAGTTTTTGTATGTCGGATTTGAGTTGATGAACTTGCTTGGTCAAAGCTTGGTTGGTGACATGAATTTCCTCAAACTGCTTTTCAAGAAAACCAATCTTGTCAATATGGGAATTAATGATCGTTTCCAATTGGTTTAGCTTTTCTTGGAGGATTTTATCATTATCCAATAAAAGTTCTCGTTCCTTCTCGAGATCATGAAGTTTGATCTTTAAAGCACGGTTCTCGTCCTGAACCTCAAGTCATTGCTTCCTCAACTTCTTAATATGCTTGGCCATCTTCTTTGATTCCGTAAGAAGTTGTTGATATGCCTCTCCGTCGGATGTTGATGACTCTCCGTCGGATGTTGATGTTTCATGCAAAATCAAAGAAGTAGAGTCAGTAATTAAAGATGACAAGCAAAAATTAGAGGAGGGAATTTGAGAAGCATGAAAAGCAACAACTTTATCCTTTTCCTCATTACTTGAGGCCGATTCATCGGAAGTAGAATCGTCCCAAGTAGTTGCTTGCAAAGCCTTCTTTTTATATGATTTCTTAGAAGGACAATCCGTTGAAATATGGCCGTAGCATTTGCATCTATAGCATTGGATTTCCCTTTCGAATTCATCTTTTTCTTTTTCTTTAGAAGGTTTTGCAAAGCTTTTGAGTTTAGAGGATTTAGAACCCGATGATCCTTTAGATGGTTTCGAGGATGAAGATCTATCGGTTCGATTCTTCCAAAACTTTCGATGAAATTTCTTTGTGATCCGCGCCAGTTGTTCTTCAAAATCGGCAAAAGAGATTTCATCGTCGGAGTTCGAATCGCCATCTCCTTCCTTCGTTGATTTGAATGCAATACCTGTAAGCTTAGAAGAAGACTTGGAAGAAACTTGATTAGTAGGAAAAGTCATTTCATATATTTGTAGAGCACCTACTAATTCCTCTATTCTCATGTCATCCGGATGATTGACGGTTTCAATGGCGGCAACCTTTGCCCTAAACCGTTTCGGAAGAGTCCGAAGAACCTTTCTTACAACTTTCGATTCCGGGATCTTTTCTCCTAAATTAGCACATGTATTTATTATATCTTGAAGTCTGATATAATAATCAGTAAACAATTCATGCTCATCCATATGAATAGAGTCAAATTGACTTGTAAGCATCTGGAGCTTTTGAATTTTTACTAGACTAGTACCCTCATGTGTAATTTGAAGAATATCCCAAATCTTGTGATGACCTGGATCTCCGCAGAGCTGTTGTAGTGCGATGGGTGACTTCTGGGGGCCTGTACTGTGTATTGGAGGTGTTTGTGAACAAATTGGACACAAGTGTTGGACTCAGGGATTAAAATGGATCACGAGGATAATCGGATGATCCAGTCGGATGTTTAGAAGGGGTTTCGCATGAAACAGACATTAGAAATGGACTCAGTGCAAAATTTAGGTTAAAAACACTTGTCTGGATGGATTCGGCAAATTTTGGAATTAGAATTTGGCAAATCGGACAGCGGATTTGGATTCAGCGCGCAAAAATGGTGAAAATGGACTATTTATTTGTATTTTTCGGAGCCCGGATGCGAAAACACGGTTTTCGAGGCATTGTGCACTGTTCCGGCGGGCAGCGGCAGCGGCGGAGCGCGGCGGCGCGGGCTCGGGCAGGCGGCGGAGCGGCCGCGGGCAGGCACACGGGCGCGCGGGCAGGCGCGTGGTCCACGGGGCCGGCGTGCACCGGATGGTAGGACACGTGGCGGCTCCCGGTTGGCCGGTTCGCGAGGCGCGGTTCACGGAGTGGCGCGGGGTGTACGGTGGACCGGGCGGGGCCACGTGGCGACCGTTGGTTGGCCGGTCCACGTGTGCCCGGTCCACGGAGCTGGTGAGGCGGCCTCGGGTTTTGTGCCTGGCAGGGGGCGCAGGCGGCGGGCGCAGGCGGCACGTGGGCGCGTTGACGCTCGGTTCCCGCGTGTGGGCATGCCACGCGTCGGCTTCCGCGTTGAGCCACGCGGCGTGGTGGGTTTTGGTGTCCGCTGTTATGCGGTGACGTGGCAGCACGGGAGCGTTTTGGGCGCACTTCGCAGCGGGTTGCGGGGACCCGGATTCGGCGCCCGAATGTTTCGGGCGCCCGAATCCGGGGACACAGGGGGTATTATGGCATTTGTTTCGTTTGGCCTATAAAAAAGCCGGTTTGAGCTGCGATTTGGACCTTTTTGGAGCTGTTTCTCTCTGGGTGTTCTACAGGAAAGTTGTTCCCCTCTTTGATCTACACCTTGTGGAGTTCTTGGATTTTTGGTGGCACACACTTTGAGGTTTTCGATTTTACGGCGCAGCGAGACGTTCTTGCGTTGGTGTTCTTCTCCGTCACATTTCGGTACGTGGACTCCCCCGGGCTACTCCGGCAGTACTTTTTGGCGATTCTTGCGTCGTTGGCTTCACAACAAGTAGGGCTACGACCTTCGTGTTTTGAGCTCCCCCTCTTTTCGAGTTTTTCTTGGAGTTTCTCGAGCTTTTTTTTTACCCATTTTCTTTGGCGGAGTTTTGGATAGTACCACAGTGTTTCGGTGATATCTTCGCGCTCAGGCATCGGATGGAGGCGTGCCTATAGTCGTTTTGCATCTACACATCGCAAGGAACGTCCTCGAATTTTCCTGGATTTTTCTGAGTTTTTCCCGAAGGTGAAAAATCTTTTTTTCCAGAGCTAAGTGCTACAGATTTTTGTACAGGATTCTTTTGAGAGGGTCACCTTGTCGGATTTTTATGTTGATGCACGAAACTCGGATTGAGACATGCAGGTACTCGTTTCGATTGGCTTGACGCGTCGAACGCAGCGGTTATTTTTCCAGATTTTTTCGAGTTCATCTCGCATGTGAGATTTAGCCATCTTCAGGGCTGGTTGTGTGGACAGCATCATGTTGTATGTTATTTGAGATTGATTGTCTGCCGTTTGGTTATTGTTACAGTTCGGTGTTTTGCGTGGACTACGGTTATTGGACAGCGAGGGGGGTTTTACAGCGGTGGATTGCGCGTGTCCAGGTGGGTGGTTGCTATATCCCTCTTTTCTGACTTACCCACTAGGAGTATTAGAGAAATCCTTTTTGGGACATCTATGATCGGTGATTGCTATTCTTATGAGTTTGTCATGTGAGACACATCATGTTGGAAATGTTATTAGGGAATCACTATGTGGGAAACATAATTGTAATTGGAACTTATGCATGCTTGTGTGGAATTATGGATTGCTATGTTAGCACTAAACCTTGCATGTGGATTTGATTATAATATTGAGGCCATGTAATTTACCTTGATGGTGGGATATTTGCATGCTCGTGTCGGTATATAGATTTCTGTGATAGCACTTAACCTTGCATGTGGAATTGTTTATTATATTGGGTCAAGATGATTTATCCTGTTAGTGGTATTACTTGAGGATAGGTGACATGCATAGGTGGATACTATTAATGATCAATGACTTAATTTATTTTTCCTTGAGAACACTTGCATGCCTGTATGGACATCTAGATAGGCCATCTTTTATCGCTACACTTTCATGCTGGAACTTGACTTAGGAGAAACCTTGTTTGCTTCTATTCTCCTTATTCTTTAGTCAGGTGGTTATTGTTGCTCGGGTTTGAGCAGGGGTACGGGATAGTGTAGCCGGGACATTGGGGTCGGGGACAGGTGGTATTTGATTATGGGTTGTGGGGTATTGCGGCTACCGCGGATAGTAGGCGGTTGACCGGATGTCGGATGTGGGACATGATTGTGATTGTGGGTTATTTCGGTGACCGCGGATATTGGGCGGTTGACCAGTTGTCGGTTGTTGGGCTTGATTGTTGACAGTGGGTATCGCGGCGACCGCGGATATTGGGCGGTCGACCAGATGGTTACTTATGCATCAGATTAGGGATCGGGGTTCTTTAGTGGAGGGTTTTGTTCCACTTGAGTATAGTCGTGATCCAGTCCTGCTTTTATGATACTTGTGACAGTGATTGAGTTCTATTATCACACCGGCGAGGCTTTATATGCCCGGTGATGCTTTCCTCGTGTGGGTCGCTCCCCTCGAGTGCCACTCCGGAGCGCGCGGGGCACTAGTTAGGTGCCGGACAGGCATTGAGATTTGCTATCACATCGGCGCGGCTTACTTGCCCGATGATGAGGGCGGCAGCAGGAGTTTTGCTATCACATCGGCGCGGCTTACTTGTGTTGGGTTATACTAATATGGATCTAAATAGGGAAAAAATCACCTAGAGGGGGGGTGAATAGGTGTAAACAATAAACACACCAAAATCGTTGCGTAAAGATAACCCAATGCGGAAAATAAATAACACGCAAGATTTTACGTGGAAAACTCCAATCCAGGAGTAAAAAACTGTAGGACCCCTGAACCCCCATGCAGCTTTTTCCCATGAATCCACTGTGCAAACACCTGTTGATGGTGTATCTGGCCCATGGTGCATCAAAGGGATGCCACAGATGGACCCTGTGAGCTTTGGTTGGCTGTATTGGCCTTCGGCTGCTTTTGCCGAATTTTAGAAAAGGAATTTGGCCAAACAGAGGGTGGATTTGGATTCAGTGCGGAAAAACACTTGAAAACGGCTTTTTGTTTAGTTATTTCTGAGTCCGGATGCCCAAAAGCGGGCTCCCGAAAGTTTCGCAGTTTCTGGTGTTTGCGGGAGCCTCCGGCAAATTTTAGAGGCGGATTTTGGCGAAACGGACGTCGTTTTTGGAATCAGCGCGCGAAAACGGTCAAGATGGGCTATTTGCTTGTTGTTTTCGGGCTGCGGTTACTGTTCATGCCGGAACAGTGTTCCCGGCGATTGCCGGCGGCGGCCGGCGGCGGCGGGCGGCGGCGCGGCCTCGGGCAAGCGGCAGGCGGCGGCACGCGGCGCGGGCAGGGCGCGGGCAGGCGCCCGGGCGCGCGGTCAGGTGCGCGGTCCACCGCGGGGGGCGTGCACCGGGGGCGGGCCACGTGGCGCTTTCCGGTTGGCCGGCGCAGCAGGCGCGGTCCACTGAATTTGGGCCCGTGTGCACGGTAGACCGGGTGGACACGTGGCGTAAGGTGATTGGTCCGGTGTTGTGCTCCCGGTCCACGCAATCGGTGGAGTTGTTGACCGGGGCAGGTGGCCGTACGGCGGGGCAGGTGGCCGTACGGCCCGGGTCAGCCGCGACGTGCGCGGTGCACGGCGCGACGTGCGCGGTGCACGGACTGCCGGGCCACGTGGCGCGTCGCCATTTGCAGGCGCAGGTGCTCTGGGTGCAGCGGGGCCCGGGGGAGTGGTGAACTGGGCCCCGTGGTGGACCGGGCCGCACTGTGCGCGCCCGAAAGTGCTGGGCCGGGCCGCACTGTGCGCGCCCGGAAATTTCCGGGCGCCCGAATTCCGGGACAAAATGGGAATTTTCCCAATTGTTCCAACTACACTATAAAAGCCAACCCGAGCCCCCTTCTTTGCTTCTTTTCTCTCAACCCTTTCACTTTCTGCCTGAGCTCCCTCAAGCAAAGTTTTTCACCTCTATGTGCTTGATCTTCCTGCCAAGTTTCAAGATTTTAGGAGGCTCGAATCCCGAGGTTCCCCATTTTACGGCGCGGCGCAACGTTGCTTTCCTGTGTTCTTCTACGGCGCAGCGACGGTGTTTTAGCTCCCCTGGGCTACCCCGAGATCACTTTGCTGTGATTCTTGCGCCGGCCGACTCCTAAGAGGTAGGACTTCATCTTTCATTTTGGTCGCGCTTTCCCGTTTCGAGGTTTTGGCATGGATCCCGAGGCAAACAGTGACCCCATTTTCTGTGTGGACTTCCTTGACAGCAGCGGGGTATTTTGGCCATATCTTTGCGCACGAGCGTCAGACGGAAACGAGCTTATACAACTTTTTCATCTACGGATCGCAAGGAACGCGGTCGTATTTTTCTTGGATTTTCTAGAGGATTATTTCGAGGTGAAAATCACTGTTTTCTCAGTGAACAGTGCATCGTCTTTAGCACAGATTTTGTATGCTATACCCCTTTTGCCGAATTTTTATCTTGACTTACCGAACTCAGATTTGGGCGTGCAAGGTACCGTTGCGAAGCTATCGACGCAAGGATCGCCGTGATATTTTTCTCGGAATTTTCTGGGCACTTTCTGCAGGTGATAATTTAACAGTTTCGGAACTGTTGTTGTATGGGATTTTAATAGTTATATTGGGAGCCTTAGTGTAATTAGTGAGCTTTGTATTGTACCAGGAATATTACGGGTGTGCTGAATTTGTGGGAGCAAGAATTTGGAGTTTTGGTATTTTCTAGCTGTACGGACTTGGACAGTTGCACTTCAGGTGGGTGGTTGTTGTACTCCTCTCCTTTGTTATGCCCACTAGGAACATCAGAGCACCCCCACATTGTTGATGCTGATTTATTGATTGATAGTCTTGCATGCTCTAGGGGAATTACTTAATTGTTATTTGATCCATGTGGAAATTGTTGGACTGCATGTTTAGGGGTAGAATAATAGTTGAGGACTATAAAATTGCTAAATATTCTTATGAGACTGTCACTTGAGCTTATGTCACTCTAAACTGATTACTCTTGGAAAATGGACGACATATTGAGACAATGCATGATTAAACGGGTCACTTAATTATGTCATCTTTACTGCTATACTATCTTTTGGGACTTGACTTAGGAGAAACCATGCATTTATTCTTTTCTTCTCCTATTATTGATAGAATTGCGGCATAGTCGCTCAGGTTCGAGCGTGTGTTGGACAGTGTAGTCAGGTATTGGGGATTTGGGACAGGTTGGGCTTTTGACAGGGTGTTGCGGCGACCACGGATCTTGGGTGGTTGACCGGGTTGTTACTATTGCATCAGATTGGGTGTTTTGGGGATCGGGCTTTCTTTAGTGGACGGAGTTTCCCACTTTGATCATAGTCATGATCCAGTCCTGCTATTATGAGACAGTGGTTACAGAGATGTTTGTTACAGTGATACTTTACTCGTGTGGGTCGCTCCCCTCGAGTGCCACTCCGGAGTAGGCTTTCCACGGTGCAGAGCGCCGGGCACCATGCTGGTTTCTTGAGTTCGACAGCAGAGCGGGCAGTGCCAATGTTCACTGGCTGTCAGATTGGGTCATTTTGACAGGCTTCTTGATTCTGATGCATCACTTTCTCCATCCCTATTGGTTGGTCATGTAGAGGCATATTAGGGATAGCATTTTATCAGTTGCTTCATTTATCTGCACCCCCATTTCTTCTCCTTTCCCTTTTTGCCTCTGATCACCTGGTGGGCATATCTGAGCTGAGGCTTTACCCACTAGGGGAGGCTACTGTTTATAGTAGTACTTACCCCCATTGTCTTTCTTGTTTCTTTCCTTCCCCTTGTTTTGCAAAGTCCTCAGTGGGAGTTGCTGGGCCGTCGGCAACTGATCGAGGTAAGCGAATTGCGGACTAGATAGAGAGCCACCCGAGGGTTGTAGCTGGAGATTTTTGGGTACCCGGTCTTCTCAGACAGCTGTTATTTATTTTCTTTTGGGTCTGGCTTCTGCCAACTGTTTGTATTTTTAGTGGTGAGCTGGGAGAGACATCTGTATTTTATTTCACTGTTGTACTTTTACTTCCAGCTTCTGTCTGAGATACAGTTGTTTTTAGTTTAGCTCTGATTATTATGCTCTTTATTTGTTATTTCTTATATCTGAGCAGGTTACCGACGCTTCGTGTATGTGGGAAATACCGCATGCACGGCGGATCTGTAGACGGGCCCGGGTTCTGGTTTACACCCGGGGCGTGACAAAAACCACGGGACCGATCACACGGTGAAATCTACTAAGATTAAAACACGTACAAGGTGATATAATGCACACACACGACTCAACCTTTTCCATACGCTCCGAGTAGATCTTCGCCGCTCGCTCCACAACGCACCTCGAATCCACGAAGGCGTCCAACGCCGAATCCACGGCGTGTCACGTCGAATCCACGACGCCAGACCAAATCCACGGTCTCACCCAAGTAGCACGTCTCGAATCCACGAGCGCACCTCGTCTCGAATCCACGAAACGGTAACACCTTGAGTCCACAAGGCCACGCGAATCCACGCATCGATTTCTTGGGAAAATCGTTGTTTTGTTGGTGATGATATTTTGAATACTTAGATCATCATAGATAGACAAGGAAGCACCCTCTAAGTATTCATCGATTTGATTCTTTCAAAAGATATAGATTTTGAAACCCTAGAATCAAACCGATCAATAGAGAAAGAAAACCTAAAATAAAGAGGTGTTTACCTTTTCTTCTCTATGTGGATTCTTACCTTTGATCCCCCTTGGGATAACCCTAAAAGATGATATTAGGATCTATTTATAGGCTAGAAACTTTTTGGAAAGAGATAAGAATCAAAAACTAACCATATCTGGAATTTTTCAGGACGGCGATCCGGATCGGATTTACTGCGATCCGGATCGTCGTAACGTCATAGACAATTCCAGAAAACCAAGGGTTCGGGATCCGGATTGCAAAGCCCGATCCGGATCGTATATACAATTCAGCAAAATCCCATGTTCGGGATCCGGATCGGAATGGCCTTTGATCCGGATTGGATTTGCCAATGAACAACCACCCTTCGGGATCCGGATTGGATTGTCTGATCCGGATCTTGAACATGTCCCATGTCCAGTTTTTGATTCTTTGGCCATAGAAAATATTCCAAAGTGTTTCTAAACTATAAGAAGTATTCGGATCATCAAAAATCTTTAGTTAAACATACCTGATCCTTTTGAATTCTTCTTTCTTGAGATTGAGGTATATGATCCAAACTCCTTCATCTTCAATCTTCAAGACTTAATCCTTTTCACGAAATACGCCAACACAAAAATCCTTAACAATCTCCCCCTTTGGCGGTTTCGTGACAAAACACACAATCCACAAAAGAAAAACAAAAAGACGATTTTTGTTGCTATCACCATACAACAAAAATACGCATGAACGATCCAAATAAATGTAAATACAAGAGATTCGCTCCTAAGACAAACTCTAGACTTAGACGCAACTAGGAGTGATCAAATCTTGTACTCTCTGCAAAAGAAACAATTCTTGACAACAAAAAGATCATTAATACCTCAAGAATTTAATCGTTAAACAACTAGAGAGTTATACATTTAATATGACATTAGGTATCAGATATGCATAAAAGTAGGCAATCAAAATATCACATATCTTTATCCATCATCAAGGTTAGTTCCAACCATAATGTCAAAGTACGGAGTTCAAAATCAAGAAGTTCAAATGTTCATACCTTTTGCATGACCTATCACAAAACTTGTTAGAAGTTACAACGCAAAATAGTCAGTAGGATAGTTAGTGTTAAACTTCAAGTTTCAAGTTATCAGGTCATGTTCGTTCTTTTCTTTCTCCCCCTTTTCCAAACGATCTCCCCCTTTTTCTAAACGATCTATTGGCTCGTTCTTTTCTCCTTCTCTCCCCATTTTTGTCACAAAAACCAGCCAAAATTATAAGAGAGAAAAACGTGCAAAGAGTTCAAGCGAAAAACAAATTTTTGTCAGAAAAGAAACTAAAGGCAATTTCATCAAAAATCAATCTGAACCGGTATCGTTGTCATCGAAGTTGCTGCATCCGAGTTTTGCAAAAATCTTCTTGACCAACTTCGTTAGTGCATTGTACTTCTTGACCCACTTGTGTTGTACCAAATCGTTGCAGGTCAAGAGAAATCTGACCTTGTTCAATTGAAATTCGCTCCTGCTCAGATGATAGTCTTTGTTGTTCCCGAAGAGCTTCAACATTCACATGTCTCTCACGGATATAATCTCTGTTTTCAAAATCTTTCATCCTTTCAGAGTTTATATGAACAAACTCTTGCTACGGTGGCTCACCAGCAAGTGGCTCCTCATCCTTTTTTTTTTATCTCCCCCTATGTTGAGCATTTCTTTTCTTCCATCATCTCTGTTCTCCATGTTCTCCATGTTCTCCATGTTCTCCCCCTGTCTTGAGCATCTACGTTCTCCCATTGTGATACGATCATTATTTTCTGTTCTCCCCCTTTTTCCTTTCGAGCTCTCTTTAATTCATTGGGCATCCTCGTGCTGACCAATGCAGTGATGAATATGATTGTCCACTCAAGAGCCATTGTTATAGAGTATTTGAAAAATAGCGCCTGTGAGCAAAAACTCAAAGAACATGAAAAATTGTTTAAATTTCAAAATTTTGAAAAATCTTACCCAAACAATCCTTAACATGTGTAGAGGCTAGGAATCAAGATCATTTTTCAAAAAGAATTTTAAAAATAGATCAATCCCATGATTTTAGAAAATTAAAAAAAAAACATGTAAGCATTTCTGCATATCAACTTTATACAAAAATATCATTTCACATAGAAAGAAATAGATTATGATAAATCTATCAAAATATCCCAAATTGTGAAACGAAAATTTAAAAGAATTATAACCTCTAAAGTTGATCAATTTCCAAACATCCTTCACGATCTAATGAGTATAGAGTTTATCTAATTCTCAATTGAGCAAAGAAAATGAAGCACCAAGATCGATAGATGTTTGAAATCCCAAATAAGTCAAATAATATATTTAGTCAATATATTTGGGAAGTGACTCTTTGAGCATCTTTTAGAAATCCCACCTTATACCAACCTTGGAATTTGACATAGTCAAGTATTCCAAAAAGCATTTTATTTGATTAAACAAGATCACCATGCTTGGTTAACATGTGGTAGCTGCACACAGTACTCGGACAACCGAGGTGGTAGCTCTTTCCTCCATGTGGTGGTAGTTTTCACACTCCTATTAAGGATGTAACTCTTTCCACATCTTTTGAGCATGAAAAACATAATAAACTCCCCCTCAATTGGCTATCAATTATGAAAGATATTCAGTATTCAACCAAAAATTGATCCTGTGTTCATACTTATTTCAATCATCAAATAAGATAAAATAAATACCAGAAGATCATTGAGAGAGGTAATGACTTTGATCAATTCGAGATGAAATAATTGAAATAAATGATCATTGCATCAAATGAGTTATAATGATATTCAAATCATAATAAACTTCTCTAAACATGAAAGGATGCAAGTAAAGTCAGTATAGCAAATGCTCAATTAATGCTCTATATTACAAAAAGAACACAAAACACAAATAAAAACCTTTCTTAGCAGTGGTTCAAAAAGTTATGTAATTGAAAACATGCCAAGTGCTTTTCGCAAATAAAATATTTTTGATCCAAAGGTTTTATCAAAAAAAATCAACTAATTGATCTTCAGTTGAAACATAAGAAATTTGTAAAAACTTGATTCAACTAGCTCTCTAGGAAAATTCAATGTGTTTTGTTCTAAACTGCAACACAGGGTTTTTAGAAAAGTTAATGGCACTTGTGTTGTCACACAAAATAGTTACCGAAGTTGCAGGGATACGAAAATCACTCAATACACTTTTCTTTGATTTCCTCAATGACTTCAACTTGGGGGGTGTCCTACCATCTGTCTTAACACTTGGAAGATTTTTCTTCGTTTCCCGAGTCGTGTTCTTGATGGTAGTAGTTGCAAGTATTGCTTGATTTGCTTGTTCTGCTCCATACTTGCAATTTGGTCTTATGTTCCCTGCAAAACCACAACAATGACATACCTTGGTAAAAGTTGAACCCGAAGAAGATAAGGTAGGCTTGTCAACGTTGGCTGCAATGATTTCCGTCGGAGAAGGAGCAACCGACTGGGGCACAAAACTTGTCTTGCTCGAACTTGGTTCCTCACAAGTTCGGCCATATCCGAGGCCTAAATGATTAGTATGACCAAGACCAAGAAGGCGAACCAACTTACTTTGTCCTGAAGAAAATCTATGCAAATCCCTTTTAGGTTGGAAAAGGGTCTCCGTCATCTCAAAATTTTCTTGTCGTGCCTCGGAATAGAGCTTTGAGAAGAGATTAGCTTTATCCACCGATTTTTTAAGTTCCTTCTCAAAATGCTCGTTCATCTCTTGAATGAAAGTATTATTCTCAACCAAGTTGTCCCTTTCCACTTCAAGAGCCCTTGAGAGAGAGGTTGCTCTATTAGGTTGTTCCTCGAGTTCCAACAACCTTCTCCTCAAGTTTTTTTTTTTTTATTTAGCTTCGCCAATTTCTTTGAGTTCCGTAGAAGTAGTTGGTAGGCGTGAGCAAAGTCTTCACCTTCGGAATCGCTTGGTTCATCATCCGTTGTCGTTTGATCATCCTGGGAAGAAATAGACAACGAACCATATGCAATCAATGAAATACACACGAAGGGTGAAGTCGTGGATGCGAAGAATGTGATGGCATTTGTATCCTCATCACTAGAAGATGACTTGACCATAGAAGAAGAGTCATCCCACGTGATGGCTTGCGTAGCCTTCTTCTTTGGTGGATTCTTGCTGGGACATCTTGTTGTAGTGCGGCCAAAGCCTTTGCATTTGAAACACTGGATCTGTCCTTCAGCGTTCTTCTTCTCCATTGAGAAACCTTCTTGCTTTCTTGCTTTTGACGTAGAAGCACCTTTGCCTTTCTTGAACTTCGAGAATGATGAAGATTTGCTTGAGTTTCCCCTTCCGAAGTTTCGGCGAAATTTTCTCTTCAAGAAAGTGAGTTGTTTCTCAAAGTCCTCCATAGATAGCTCATCGTCAGAGTCCGAGGAGGATGAATCCGCGTCTTCATGTTCTTTTGATTTCAATGCCATACCTGAAGACTTGGAAGAAGAAGAGGGCTTTCCAGCAGAAGAGTTAGTAGGAAAAGTAATTTCATAAGTTTGAAGTGTACCAACTAATTCTTCTACCTTGATCTCGTCCGGGTGTTTTATTGTTTCGAACCCGTTCGTCGATGGAAATCAAGAACGCTCTTATGCGTACTTTCTAGTAGGCATAATTTGTTCCATCGAAGAACGGTGGTCTATTGATGTGGCCACCATCGACCAATGTTTACAACCCTATTCCCTCTCTGATACCAATTATTGGGTTATACTAATATGGATCTAAATAGGGAAAAACCACCTAGAGGGGGGGTGAATAGGTGTAAATAATAAACACACCAAAATCGTTGCGTAAAGATAACCCAATGCGGAAAATAAATAACACGCAAGATTTTACGTGGAAAACTCCAATCCAGGAGTAAAAAACCACGGGACCGATCACACGGTGAAATCTACTAAGATTAAAACACGTACAAGGTGATATAACGCACACACACGACTCAACCTTTTCCATACGCTCCGAGTAGATCTTCGCCGCTCGCTCCACAACGCACCTCGAATCCACGAAGGCGTCCAACGCCGAATCCACGGCGTGTCACGTCGAATCCACGACGCCAGACCGAATCCACGGTCTCACCCAAGTAGCACGTCTCGAATCCACGAGTGCACCTCGTCTCGAATCCACGAAACGGTAACACCTTGAGTCCACAAGGCCACGCGAATCCACGCGTCGATTTCTTGGGAAAATCGTTGTTTTGTTGGTGATGATATTTTGAATACTTAGATCATCATAGATAGACAAGGAAGCACCCTCTAAGTATTCATCGATTTGATTCTTTCAAAAGATATAGATTTTGAAACCCTAGAATCAAACCGATCAATAGAGAAAGAAAACCTAAAATAAAGAGGTGTTTACCTTTTCTTCTCTATGTGGATTCTTACCTTTGATCCCCCTTGGGATAACCCTAAAAGATGATATTAGGATCTATTTATAGGCTAGAAACTTTTTGGAAAGAGATAAGAATCAAAAACTAACCATATCTGGAATTTTTCAGGACGGCGATCCGGATCGGATTTACTGCGATCCGGATCGTCGTAACGTCATAGACAATTCCAGAAAACCAAGGGTTCGGGATCCGGATTGCAAAGCCCGATCCGGATCGTATATACAATTCAGCAAAATCCCATGTTCGGGATCCGGATCGGAATGGCCTTTGATCCGGATTGGATTTGCCAATGAACAACCACCCTTCGGGATCCGGATTGGATTGTCTGATCCGGATCTTGAACATGTCCCATGTCCAGTTTTTGATTCTTTGGCCATAGAAAATATTCCAAAGTGTTTCTAAACTATAAGAAGTATTCGGATCATCAAAAATCTTTAGTTAAACGTACCTGATCCTTTTGAATTCTTCTTTCTTGAGATTGAGGTATATGATCCAAACTCCTTCATCTTCAATCTTCAAGACTTAATCCTTTTCACGAAATACGCCAACACAAAAATCCTTAACAACTTGCCCGATGATGAAGGCGGTACAGATTGGGTTCATCTGGGACGGTTGATTACTGTTGCATACGGTTATTCCAGTCTAGGACTGCATTTTAGAGGCATAGTAGTGGTAGTTTCCTTTCTTCAGTAGTTTTATTGCTTACCACACTTCTTTCCCTTCTGCCTCTGGTAGACCTAGTGGGTGTGTCAGAGTTTGAGGATTTACCCACTAGGGGAGGCTACTGGTTTACTAGTAGTTCTCACCCCCATTCTTCTTTCCTCTTTTTCTTTTCCTTGTTTTGCAGTGTCTTCTGCGGGTGCTGCTGGGCTTTTAGCGGGGGGTCGAGGAGAGAGGACGGCCGAGTAGATAGATCTCGAGGCAGGATGAGCGAGTTAGCTGGACTGTTGGTGTACCCATGTTGCCTAAGACGGTTGTACTTTTACTTTTGGGACTGGCTTTTGCCAGCAGGTTGTATTTATTTTGGTGAGCTGGGAGAGACAGATGTATCATTTTACAGATGTACTGTATTTTATTTCCAGCTTCAGTCTGAGATTTAGTAGTTTTAGTTCAGCTCTGTTTTTATTGCTCTTTATTATTATCTCTTATATCTGAGCAGGTTACTGGCGCTACGTGTACGCGGAAAATTTCGTGTGCACGGCGGATCTGTAGACGGGCCCGGGTTCTGGTTTACACGCGGGGCGTGACAAATCTCCTTTGCAGTTTCACACGCAGAAATACGTATAAACTCGATTGAGGAAAGAGAATTAAATAAAGCGTTCATACCTTTCCCATTGTAAAAAGATTTTTCGATCTCCTCTCTGGACCATCTAGAGCGAGGTTTTGGGGTAGTAGAATTTCCTACTTCCTCAATTGGATGCACCCAACCGTATTCCATGGTTTGCCATACCCGCTCATCAATTGCGATGAGAAAAGCTCTCATCCGCACTTTCCAATAGGCATAATTGGTCCCATCAAAAAGAGGAGGTCTACTAATATTACCACCTTCACCCGACATGATAGAAAAACCTAAAACCCGCTCTGATACCAATTGTTGGTTTTAAGGATCCACAAGGATCTAAATAGGTACTATCAAACACCTAGAGGGGGGTGAATAGGTGTAATATACAAAAAATCAATCTCAGTGCAAATTAAAAACCAATGCGGAAAATAAAAACAGCACACCGAGATTTACGTGGAAAACTCCATCACAGGAGTAAAAACCACGGGACCAACACGCAATAACAATCCACTAAGAAAAGAAGAATAACAAGGTGATTACCGACTCCACGGACTCAAACCCCTCCTTCAAGTTCTTCTTCGGATCTTGCGCTCTACCAATTGCACGTCCACTGCATACGTTCGAATCCACGAACGCCACTCGAATCCACGAGCAACACGTTTCGAATCCACGAAACGCCTTCAACACATCGAATCCACGATGCCACGTCAACTCCTTGACGCAAACTTGATAAAAGCTTTGATGATGATCCTTTGCTTAGAATATCAATGAAGAACCATGGATGAAATCTCTAAGCAAAGATTAGATCAATTCGACAAAAAGGTTTGCTTCAAAGAACCGTCGAATTGACCTAAAAGAGGCTAAAAGATGAACGATAAAAACCTAGCCTCTAGGGTTGCTCTCAAGTGTTTCTAGATTGGTCGGTACCTCTTGAGAAACCCTAAGTATCTATTTATAACCTTTGGAAATCAATCAAAGTCGGTTTAGCATTCTTATCATGACATGACATTGTGTACCGGTACTAAATAGTGGGTTCCGGTACTCAATGACGCAAACACAGATTTTTCTATTGTGTTCCGGTACACCAAGATGGGTTCCGGTACTCAATGAAAATTTCAGAAAATCCTGTGTCGGGTTTTGAGGAACTCTAAGTGGGGTTCCGGTACTCAATATAAAAATTGATTTTTCCAAGATAAACTTTATCAAAAACAAACCATGTACCGGAATCCAAACTTAAAATAAGTTGTGAGTTAAAAACCAAGTTCCCAAAACCACGTCTAAACCGGGTTTCAATAAATTCCTGATTCCAAAGATTGTAAATGTACTTAAATCACCATGATTAAATTAATCATACCTGAGTGTCAACATGAGCTCTTGTTCAATCTTCTCCGAGTCTTCGAATGCTAATTTGACAATTTGATCACTTCAAGACTCCGACTCAAATCACGAAATATGCCAACACAAAAAGCCCTAACAAAGGGGACCCTTGCGGATATTGCGGTATCGCGGCTATTGCGATAGGGGTTGTACTGCACCAGTTTGTTGAGTGGAGTTGTGGTTACGCCTGAGGTCACTCGACCATAATGGCAGATGGATTGGGATTCCTCTTCGGGGTCCGGATGGTAGCGATATGGTGATATGGGTTCGGTTACGGTTTGGTGTTTTCCTTATTTACTGCACTTTACTTTTCAATTACACTACTACTTAGCCTTTTAGTATCCTGGTATATGTCACTGACTCCCACTGTGTGACATGTTCAGTTGGGGTGGGGAGCAGGACGGAGGTGAGATCACGCCTAGCGAGTGACTGAGTTTCCCACAGTCTGGTGATATTTCTTGTGTTAAGGATTTTTGTATTGGCGTATTTCGTGAAGTAGATTGAGTCTTGAAGATTGAAGTTGAAGACTTGTCGATCACGTACATCAATCTCAAGAAGAATGGATTCAAAATGTTCAGGTATGCTAAATTAAATATTTGTGATGATTTGAATACATTCGTATAGTTTAGAAACACTTGGAATATTTTTCATGTCATAAAAATAAAAAACTGGACATTGTGAGTGTTCAGGATCCGGATTAGGTGCATCTAGTCCGGACCCCGAACATGGTTTGGTTCATGCGAAATACCAATCCGGATCAACTCTGTTTCAGTCCGGACCCCGAACATTGATTTTGTTATATCGCATGAATCAGTCCGGATCATACCCATCTAGTCCGGACCCTGAACCTTATTTCTGGAAATTTTATGTCAAAAGACGACAGTCCGGATCAGACTTAATCCAGTCCGGACTGCCGTGCGGAAAAAATTCAATTAAGGAAGTTTTTGATTCTTATCTCTTTCCAAACTTGTTTATAGCCTATAAGACCCTTAGATCATCTTCTAGAGTTATGGAATTATAAGAGAAGATAATCCACATATAGAAAAGAAAGAAAAACACGATCTATCTTATGTTTCTTTTTCTATATTGATCGATTCGATTCTAGGGTTTTCAAAACTCCTTATTTCTTGTAGAATCAAATCGATGAATACTTAGACGATGTTTTTCTTGCCTATCTATAATTATCTAAGTATTCAATTCTATCACCACCAATAAATAAACAACGATTTCCCAAAGGACAATCGGCGCGTTCATTCGCGTGGCCTTGTGGATTCAAGGTGCTTTCGACTTCATGGATTCAATGTGCTTTCGACTTCGTGGATTCGAAGTTAGGCGCATTCGTGTGATCTCTACGTGCTATATTGGTGAAGACCATGGATTCGGTTGGACATCGCGGATTCAACGTTGGACGCCGTGGATTCGGCGTTGGACGCAAATCGTGTGATCGAGGCGCGTTGTGGACTGCAGAGAACATCTACTTGGAGCGTATGAAAAAGGTTGAGTCGTGTCTGTGCGTTATATCACCTTGTACGTGTTTAATCTTAGTGGATTTCACCGTGTGATCGGTCCCGTGGTTTCTTACTCCTGGATTGGAGTTTTCCATGTAAAATCTTGCGTACTTTATTTATTTTCCGCATTAGATTATTTTTACGCAACGATTTTGGTGTGTTTATTGTTTACACCTATTCACCCCCACACTAGGTAGTTTTTTTCCTATTTAAATCCTTTATCCCATAACCCACAAGTGGTATCAGAGCGGAAATAGGGTTGTAAACAATAGTTGAAGGTGAAAACATCAATAGACCGCTATTCTTCGATGGAACAAACTATGCCTACTGGAAAGTACGCATGAGAGCGTTCTTGATTTCCATCGATGAACGAGTATGGCAATCAATTGTGTCTGGATGGACAAATCCTACTGAGATTATTGCCGATGATGTTGTCACCATCAAACCTAGGTCGAAATGGACCAAGGAAGAGATTGATGCTTCTTCTTACAACGACAAAGAAATTAATGCTTTATTTAATGCCTTGTCACAAACTGAGTTCTCTCGCATCTCGATTTGTGAGACCACGAAAGAAATCTGGGATACTCTACAAGTTACACATGAGGGTACAAGTTTAGTAAAGATTCAAAAATTGCAGATGCTTACGAGCAAGTTTGACTCTATTCATATGGCAGAAAATGAATCTTTCATAGATTATTATACATGATTACAAGACATCGTGAATACATGTGCTAACTTGGGAGAGAACATCTCAGAATCAAAAGTTGTAAGAAAAATTTTGAGAACTCTTCCTAAAAGGTTTCGTCCTAAGGTTGCAACCATTGAAACAGTAAAACACCCGGATGAGATCAAAATAGAAGAATTAGTTGGTGCACTTCAAACTTATGAAATGACTTTTCCTACTAACTCTTCTGCTGGAAAGCCTTCCTCTTCTTCTAAGTCTTCAGGTATGGCATTGAAATCAACAAAGGAAGAAGACGCGGATTCATCCTCCTCAGACACTAACGATGATCTATCAATAGAGGAATTCGAGAAACAACTTACATTCTTGACAAGAAAATTTCATCGAAGCTTTCGAAGGAAAAATTCATGCAAACCATCATCCTTCGTTAAGTCCAAGAAAGGCAAAGGTTTTTCGAGTTCTAAATCAAGAAAGCAAGAGGGTTCTTCAAAGGACAAGAAGAACACCGAGGGACAAATCCAATGCTTCAAATGCAGAGGTTTTGATCATATATCAACAGAATGTCCCAACAAGAATCCGTCAAAGAAGAAGGCCATGCAAGCCGTCACATGGGATGACATCTCCTCTTCTAATGAGTCATCTTCTAGTGATGAGGATAACAATGCCACAGCATTCATTGCGTCCACAACTTCACCTTTCATGTGCTTTTCATCGATTACCTTAGGTTCGTTATCCATCTTCTCCTTGAATGAAAAAACTGCATCAGATAATGAACCGAGCGATTCTGAAGGTGAAGACTTTGCTTTTGCCTACCATAAATTGTTAAAGGATTCTAAGAAATTGGTGAAGCAAAATAAAAGTTTGAGAAGAAGGTTGTGGGATCTTGAAGAACAAACTAAACAGACAACTTCTCTCTCAAACTCTATTGAAGAGGAAAGGGATAACTTGAACGAGATAAATGTTTCCCTTCAAGAGAAGAATGAGCATTTCGAGAAGGAACGTATTAAATTGGTGGTTAAAGCTAATTACTTCTTGAAGCTCTATTCCGAGGCTCGGCAAGAAAATTTGGAAATGACAAAGACCATTTTCTAACTTAAAGAAGATTTGAAGAGATTTTCATCAAGAAGGAGTAAGTTGGACAAGCTTCTTGGTCTTGGTCAAACAAACAAATTAGGCCTTAGATTTAGCCGAATTTGTGAGGATCCAAGTTCGAGCGGAACAAAATTTGTGCCACAGTCGGTCTCACCTCCTCCTCCAACTGTAATCAATCCATCAATTGATGGCAAGCCTTCTATATCACGAGGGAATTCAAAGTCAAATGAAGTATGTCACAATTGTGGAGAAAAAGGGCACATAAGACCAAATTGCAAGTTTGGAGCAAAACGAGCAAATCAACCACCACTTGCAATGGCTACCATCAAGATCATTGACCGGAATTCAAGAAGAAATCAACCAAAGGTCAAGAATAATGGTAGTACATCCCTCAAGACAACATTGTCATGGAATTCAAAGAAAAGTGATCAACCGAACAAGACGCGTTCACCAAGGAGATCAACTTCACGATTATTGCCGACGTATTCCAAAACTCGTAAGGTTTGGGTGCGCAAAGGTGAACTCTTCCCTTGTCTTGTCATTCACACATCACTACATGCGTATGACAATTCGTCTTGGTACTTGGATAGTGGTTGTTCCCGACACATGACTGGTGATAAAAATTATTTTCAAACTTTTGAGAAAACCTTCGGAGGACTTGTTGTGTTTGGAGATTGACAATCTTCAAAAATAGTTGGCAAAGGAACAATTACTATTCTAAAAGGCCCGGTTTTGAACAATATTTTATTTGTTGAAGGCCTTAAGACTAACCTCATAAGCATTAGCCAATTGTGTGATGATGGTTTTTCAGTTAATTTTTCTTCTGTTGAATGTATTGTAACTGACTCAAACCATTCATTCTTTTTGAAAGGGGTTAGATCACAGAATAACTGCTATGTAGTTCCTAATAAATCTTTAGAACAATGTAACCTAGTGTCACTTGATAATGAAACTCTTTGGCATGAAAGACTAGGTCACATAAATTTTAAGGAACTATCTAGAATATCTAATAAAAACGTGGTTAGAGGTGTTCCAAAATTGAACTTTAAAGATAATATTGTGTGTGGAGGTTGTCAAAAGGGAAAACAATCCAAATCCACTCAGCGAAACTCGAACCACGTGGGAACCAATCGACCACTGGAATTATTGCATATGGACTTAATGGGGTCGACTCCTCAACCAAGCTCGGGAGGTAAATGGTACATTTTTCTTTTGGTTGATGATTTCTCTAGATATTCATAGGTAGCATTTTTAAAAGAGAAAGAGGATACTTCGATTCTTTTCATGATATTTGTCATCGAATTATGATTGAAAGAAATGAAAAGATCGTTCGTGTTCGGAGTGATAGAGGTGGAGAATTCATTAACTCAAAATTCATTGATTTTTGTTCTTCGAACGGCATAAAACATGAATTCTCTGCACCTTATACACCGCAACAGAACGGTGTAGTCGAGCGCAAAAATAGGGTTGTACAGGAGATGGCGCGTGTTATGCTTCATAGCCGGAATCTTTCGTTATATTTTTGGGCTGAAGCAGTTAACACCGTTATCTATATGATCAATAGAATATATTTGCGCCCTGGTACTTTAAATACGCCATATGAGTTATGGTTTAGTAGAAAACCAAGTATTAAATATTTTCGTATCTTCGGAAATCGTTGCTACATTTTACGCGATCGTGAGAATCTTAGAAAATTCGACTCTCACAGTGACGAAGGAATTTTTATGGGTAATTCTACAAATAGTAGAGCATATCGGGTATTTAACCTTGAATATAAAACGATGATAGAATCTATCAATGTTAAAGTAGATGAAGCTTTCCATTTTTCTTCTGATAAATCTACTCCTGATATGTCTATTGATGATGAATTGCCTGCTAATGATATTGCATCAATACTTGATAAATCTTCTGAAAATTGTGATGCATCTCATGGTTCTTCTAGTTCATCTAATGTCACGCCCCGGGGTCGAAACTGCGACCCGGGCCCGCCAACAGATCCGCCGCCCATACGGAAAACCCCGTATAGACGAAGCGTCTAACCTGCAAAAAGAAGGATACTATAGCTATACAGATATCAGAGCTGAAAAGTAAACTACTGAAATAAATATATACAACTCCTCAAATAGTACATGCCAGGTCCTCACAAAACATAAGTCTCTCCAAAAACTAAAACTCTCAAAAGTAAAATGTACATGATACAATCCCAAAATCACTGACAGTACTAGTACATCACCAAAAGGGGTACAACTACTCTCTCTGGAAGAAGACTGGTAGGGATCTAGCTCGCGACTCCCTTACCTCGGTCAGCAGGATCAGCAACAGGAGCAGCAGAAACAGGAGAAGAGGTCCCTGGAGAAAAATCACCATAGCGGGTGTGAGAACTACATCCCACAGTAGTTCTCAGTGGGTACCGCCCCCAAACCCGACGGTCTGCCCACTAAGTCTACTAGAGGCATAAAGTAACAAATGCAATACTGAAAGGAAAAGGGCTGGAAAATAACTCTACAGCTACTATGCCTCTATCTAAATGCTCAAGGAGTGATACAGATGGAAACATGATGCATCTACTAACTCTCAAAATACAGTCACCCAATCTACACTGACTACCACATGGGGTCCAGTCAAACCTGCGCCCACCTACGGCCGTTACATCCAAGGAGGACCGGACTTACGTTGGGCGTCCGTGACTGCCAAAACTGGCCCAACCAGAGGGACTGCGTCGACAAGTCGCGATAGCAAAGTAACAGGCCCAACTCTGGAGTGGCAGTCGAGGGCCGCGACCCCACCGAGGAAAGTATCCGCGCATCTTTGTCGAGCTCAATGCGGCTAATGCAGGCTACAGTCCAAATCTACGATCAACAAGATCGACAGTAACCAACAATGCCATCTCTCACTCATAGGCTAGAAAACAACACAGCCGGGACCCACCGTCGACTCAGACGGCTCCCAGAATAAAATACTGATCTAAACACTGCTACCAGACTCCACTCGCCCCCCCGGCACGAGTGTAATATGCATCCCACAACAACCCGACCACTCGGGCCACTACCCAGGCGAGGAAACTCTAAGTCCACGTGAAAGAATGAATAAAAGTGTGGGAGTGTCTAAAGCATAAATAAACTAGCCCAAGTTGGAGTTTTCTACTAGTATGGTTGACAGGCATCATATGACAGGGTGCTAGGTCAAGTTCCAATAATTAGCATTTAATTTAACATAATGAGGAATCAGTAATCAACATGATCATCATAGCAACACAAGGAGCATCAATTCTCTCTTTCTAGCATGCTCCCTAATACATCTCACAATCATGCATGTTCACTACACAATAGAGTTAATGAACTGTCCACCGGTTTTGAAGACGAAGCAACCCACCTAGAAGTGCAAATTGATCCAAAGTCCAAAAAAGCTGAAACTGCACGGGGACAATCCTCGGATTCCCACGATTCCAACGGGCCCAAAAACACCCAATAACTCCTCCTGAGTACAAAGATATGGTCCAAACATTGCAATCAACACAAAATTCCCAAGATTACAAGCTGCTGAAAATTCAGTCCAGAAGATGCGAAAATACCACCCGCAAGATAATCTCCAAAAATCTCAATAAAAATATGACGGTGATCCTCGTGATGTGTAGATATCGATCGAGTCCTCACACGTCGAAATCCGATACTCGAACGCAGAGAAAAAAATCCGACAATGCGCTGCTGTCCAAAAAACCCACCAGCAAAATAGAGGCTTGAAAATGTACCAGAAACCCCAATAAAAACTCAAATATGGGAGGAGTGGAAAATACAAAAATCGTAGATTTACCTCTCGTGAATCCGACGCCCTAAAAATCATCTAAAAATTCTGTTGGAGTAGCTCTGTAGACTTCGCGGACCAAAACACAATGGAAATGGGCCACCGAAGAAAGAACGTCGCACTGCGCTAACTCGCCGAAGAAGTCGATGTCGCGGCCTCCAAAAAATCCGAGCCTCCTTCACAAGATGCAAAATAAGATGAAGATCAAACTTGCTTGAGGACTCAAGAGGGTTTGAGCTCGGGACCCAAAACCGAAGAGGAAGAGGCCTATTTATAGGCCCTCTCACAAAAAGCCCCAAACAAAATCCAAGTAATGGGCTTTCGGGCCCATTTTCCAGGCGCCCGAAAGAATTCGGGCGCCTACAGTGACGAAATCAGCCCACCAAGGCCCACTACGCGCAGCGCCCGAATCGCCCAGGCGCTGACACGCGTCCCGCACAGCGGACAGCGCGTGCGGGGCGCCTCAGGCGTTGATGCGTGGCCTGACCGAGTCAGCGGAGCGGGTGGCCACGGCGAATCACCGGGCGACACGTGGCGCCCGTACCACCTGCCCGCCGTGGCCCACACGTCACTGCACCTGCCCCGCTACCCACTCCTCGCATTGCGTGCGCCGCGCGCACGTGGACCAGCCAACCCGGGGCCGCCACGTGGCCCGCCTGGTTCACTGCACCTGCCGCGCGCGCCCGTGGACCGCGCCGCGTGAGCCCGCCAACCAGGAGCTGCCACGTGTCCCCCGCGTCTGGTCCACCGCACCCGCGCCAATTCCATGGACCACGCCGCGTGCGCCAGCCAATTAGAGGCCGCCACATGGCATCCAGCCAGTCCACGGTCGCCCCCATGCACCAAAATGCGCAAAAAACTTCTGGGAGTCCCTTTTTGGGCATCCGGACTCCGAAAAAGGCAAGTAAATAGCCAATTTGCGACGTTTTTCCGCGCTGAATCCAATTATGACCTCGGATTAGCCTGTATCCCTTTCTAAATTCTGACAAAAATAGCCGGAAGGCAGGCTCAATCCAGAAGCCTCATAGGGTCCGTCCAACGCGTCCATTTGACGCGTTGCGGGTCAGACACACCAATAATAGGTGTTCCACACCATGGGTCATGGGGAAAGCTACACGGGGATCGAGGCTACTATATCCTTTTCCACTAAAAGAAAGTTTCATCCGCGAAACTAAGAAAACAAAGCAGACGTACCTCAATCAGAAGCCTCGAACATGAAAGGATAGGTATATCTCATCACCGTCTCTAGCTCCCAAGTGGCCTCACGCTCCTCGTGATTGCTCCACAGAATCTTCACATATGGAATAGCCTGGTTGCGCAATTCCCTCACCTTACGAGCCGGAATCCGCAATGGGCGCTCCTCTAACCAAGGTCCTCGCCAACCTCCAGGGAAGTGAAGGCAATCACGTGCGAAGGATCGAAGACGTATCTCCTCAGAACCGAGACGTGGAAAACAACATGAACTCCAGCCAGGAGTGGAGGAAGGGCAACACGGTAAGCAACAGGGCCTACTCTCTCAAGCACCTCAAAGGGTCCAATAAAACGGGGACTGAGCTTCTCACGAACTCCAAATCATCGGACCCCTTTCGAAGGTGAGACCTTCAAAAAGACATGATCACCCACCTGAAACTCTAGGTCTCGCCGCCGAGTATCCGCGTAGCTCCTCTGTCGACTCTGGGCTGTCTCAAGATGTCGGCGAACCAATCTGACCTTTTCCTCTGCCTCCAGCAGTAAATCAGGTCCCAAAGTCCTCCTCTCACCCATGTCACTCTAATATAAGGGCGACCGACACTTGCATCCATACAACTGTCACGCCCCGGGGTTTTCGTTTAGCGAAAGCGGTTCACACAATTTTTTTTTTTTTTGAAAGGGTTCCTCCCGGCGCGTGCCCAGACCCGCCGCAAGTACAGGATCACTCTGCACACGGACAGAGTCTCCCCTGTACGTGCACGGCGTCGCGACTAATACAGAGTCTATATACAACCAATAGATCAATCACATCAGTTCCATTCATTCACACATATATGCCACATGTACATAAACGTTACGACCATTCCATTTGAAAGGATAAATCCATGCTTTTACAAAGCGACACCCACACGGCATCTAGATTTTTAAATCTGGTTTCGCAAACGGCATAAATCCACAGAGTTTTGAAAACAGTGCCCACACGACACTTAGGTTTTGAAATTCCTTTTTCGAAATCCATAAATCCACAAGGTTTGAAAACAGTGCCCACACGACACTTAGGTTTTGAAAACGGTTTTCGAAATTCTTTTGATTTTGTTTCCTTTTTCTTTTTCTTCGAAGCGGCCAATATAAAGGGAAAAGTAAGTTCAAATGGAAGTAAAGTAAAGGTTGCCGACATCCGTACCGACCCCACGAGGGTATCGCGATCCACACAAAGTCTACAGCAGTAAATGAAAAGCGACAGTAGGATAAGTAAACAATACTAATGCGGGGTCTCCACAGACCCGACCGCTCCAGTCTCGGCCTCACCGTCGCCTATCGCTCCCCCGGAAGGACCCTGTCACAAAGTGGGAAGTCAGCGACAAAGTAAAAATAGTAAGGAAAGCAGGAAAAAGAAGTGCGCCAACCGTAACTATCCGGAGCAACCACTCTCCCCCACACGGGGACAAAACCTCGCACACCTGCACAACCTAGTCCGGGCACCTACCCCGGCATCCAACCGAGCACCTACCTCGGTAAACCACGTCGAGCACCTACCCCGACGGGTCTCAACGCTCGCACCTCGGCGCCTCAAACTCCCCACCTACGGGAGCCCCCACTACGTCACCTCGTGGGTCTACACGGGTCATCGACCACTTTTCCGGAAAAGCGCACCCTTAGCGGTGGCCAAACCGCGGGTGCGCGTGCTGCAGCCTCGAGCCAAGTAACCACATAATAACAGTATACCAGATAATAGTGACTATGAGAACTACTAGGTCAATATCAACAATGCCTCGCAACTTTTCTTATGTTAACATAAAGCAAACTTTCTTAAATTATTTAAAATTGAAAAACAACAGTCGGGGATCCGACATCATATCCCAAAGTAAAACCCACCTGCTACGTGCGGTGACCCCGCTCAACCACTCGTGTCCGGGTGCGCTCGCCCGGCCCTACACGAATCCGTCACGAAGAAGTTAGTAGCCGAAAAGAAAATGAAATAAAGGTTGCGGACTCTCAGGTCACCCCGGCCGGCCGTGGGGCACGCCCCGTCGTCGCGCAATGTCGGCGGCGGCGGTGACGGCCCGGCATGCGAGGCTCGCGCGGCGCCCGGCCCCGCGCCGCCCGCGCGGGCCCGCTGCCCGTGCGCGGGCTGCACACGCCCGTATGTGGCTGCGCAGCCCGGTCCCCCCCGCGTGGGCTGCACGGGCGCGCCGCCCGCACGCGGGCTGCGCGCGCCCGGCCCCCCACGCGGCGGCACGGGCGCGCCGCCGCACGCGGGCTGCGCGCGCCCGGCCCCACGCGGGCAGCACGGGCGCCCGCCCGCACGCGGCTGCGCGTGCCCGGCCCCGCGTGGCGGCACGGGCGCGCCGCCCGCACGCGGCTGCGCGCGCCCGGCCCCACGCGGGCAGCACGGGCGCGCGCCCGCACGCGGCTGCGCGTGCCCGGCCCCGCGTGGCGGCACGGGCGCGCCGCCCGCACGCGGCTGCGCGCGCCCGGCCCCACGCGGGCCCCGGCCCGCGTGGCGGTACGGGCGCGCCGCCCGCACGCGGGCTGCGCGCGCCCGGCTCCGCGTGGCCGCGCGATCGTGCCGCCGGTGTGTGTCCGGTGGTGCGCGTGCGCCGGATTCCGAAGACTCCGGTGCCTGCGCTCTCCCTCACCCCATCACGCGGACAAGAAGCTAAAGGAAAACTAGGTTACAACAAATTTGCTATTTACCTTGATCGTGACGACGGAGTTTGCAAGAAGGGGGATTGTCCCGGAGGTGCGCAAACCCTTGCTTGTTCCGCCGTGAATCTCCGCGCCGTTCGATCGTCGGGGGAGGAAGAGGGAGGGGAAGAGGAAGAGGAAGCGGGTCCGTTCCCGATCGGTGCGATACGAACGAGGTGGGTAAGAGAGGATGTCGAAACCTAAAATTCCCCAAACGCCGTATTAATTAGTCGGTTTGGTACAGTGGGGGACTTAGCCCAAAATCCCCAAATTACCAAGATAAAAGGTTCAGTGATCAGGTTTTGGGAGACGAAATTAACCCAAGCCTCGGGTCAACCGGGTGGGGGTTTAGGTTCAAACCTGGGCCCGTCGTGCCTCAAAAGTTGTGCTGGGTGCCTGCGTTACCCGCGAACTTCCGGAATTTATTCTGGAAGAATCCGGAGTCGGAAAAATAATCCGGTCGCGCCGCCGCGCTCCATTTCGCGAGCTCTACCGTCTAAAAATATCCGCGGGCCCCGACGGTCTGTCCAAAAAAGAATTATTATTCCAACCGCCGGACCGTTAAGGAGGGGGACGCAACAAATAAATAATTAAATTAAATCCAAACATACAATTTAAGGGCGGTTACTACACCACTCACCTCTTAAAAACAAGTTTCGTCCCCGAAACTTAATCCTGGGTCGCGGTGAACAGATCGGGGTAGGTCTCCCTCATTTTTGACTCCAACTCCCACGTCGCTTCTCGTTCCTCATGGTTGCTCCAAAGCACCTTCACGTAAGGAATGGCTCGGTTTCTCAGCGTTTTACTTTCCCTCGCTAGGATTCGCACCGGGGTCTCCTCGAAGCTTAGGTCCTCCTTCAGCTCTAGGGTAGAGACGTCCAGAACATGTGATGGGTCGGAGAGGTATCTTCTGAGCATCGAGACGTGGAACACGTCGTGGACACGGTCGAGGTTAGGTGGTAGGGCAAGGCGGTATGCCACCGGGCCGATGCGCTCCAGGATCTCGAACGGTCCAACAAACCGCGGGCTCAACTTGCCTTTCAATCCGAAGCGTTTAATCCCCTTGGTTGGTGAAACACGTAAGAGCACATGATCTCCCACTTGAAATTCCAGGTCGCGTCGCCGACGGTCTGCGTAGCTTTTCTGTCGACTCTGGGCTGTGAGTAGGCGTTGCCGGATGAGTCGTACCTTTGCTTCAGTTTCTTCCACTAAATCGGGTCCCAAGAACTTCCGCTCTCCCAAGTCGTCCCAACAGATCGGGGATCGACAACGTCTTCCATATAAAGCTTCGAAGGGTGCCATCTGTATGCTGGCTTGGTGGCTGTTGTTGTAGGCGAATTCCACGAGGGGCAAGTAGCGTGACCAACCGTCACCCCAATCAAGTACACAGGCGCGTAGTAGGTCCTCTAGGGTCTGGATCACCCGCTCGGACTGTCCATCAGTCTGGGGGTGGAAGGCTGTGCTAAACTGCAGTCTGGTCCCTAAAGCCCGTTGTAGGCTTTGCCAAAACTTTGAGACAAAGCGCGTGTCCCTGTCTGAGGTAATAGATGTTGGAACCCCGTGTAATCTTACTATCTCGCTAAGGTACACCTGGGCTAGTCGATCCCGGGTCCACGTCGTATGAATCGGTAGGAAGTGCGCTGACTTGGTTAAACGGTCCACAACGACCCAGATCGCGTCGTGGCCCTGCTGCGAGCGTGGGAACCCGGTGACAAAATCCATGGTGATTTGGTCCCACTTCCATTCTGGCACGGGTAGCGGCTGTAGTTTTCCTGCGGGTCGTTGATGCTCCGCCTTGATCTGTTGACATACCAAGCAGTGGGCTACATGTCGTGTCACATCCAACTTCAATTTTGGCCACCAGAAAGTTTGCTTAAGGTCCCTGTACATCTTCGTACCTCCCGGATGCGCCGCATAAGGGGTGCAGTGTGCCTCAGATAAGATTTCCTCCTTCAACTCTTTCGAATCTGGCACGCAGATCCGCCCACGAAAACGTAGGGTGCCGTCGGCTTCCACTGAAAAGTCGTTCTCTTGGTCGGGAGAGATCTTGTCTCGCACGAGCTGTAACTGAGGGTCAGTCTGTTGTCCTTCCCGAATTCTCTCGAACAGTGTGGGCTTGACTACCAAGGATAGCAGTCGTGCAACCGTGCCTGCCGGTACCACTTCCAATTTCATGCGCGCAAAGTCCGCGATCAAGATGTCCTGTTCAGTTAACCCGCCTGCAGGTGTCTCTCCTTGCTGCGCCTTTCTACTCAACGCATCCGCCACCGCGTTAGCTTTTCCGGGGTGGTATTGGATTGACAAGTCGTAATCCTTTAATAGTTCTAACCACCGTCTCTGTCGTAGGTTTAACTCCTTCTGGGTAAACAAGTATTTTAGACTTTGGTGATCCGAGAATACCGTACAGTGGACACCAAAGAGATAGTGTCTCCACAGTTTCAAAACAAACACTACCGCGGCCAACTCCAAATCGTGCGTTGGGTAGTTCTTCTCGTAGTCCTTTAGCTGTCTGGAGGCATAGGCTATTACCCTTCCTTGTTGCATCAACACGCCCCCAAGGCCGATTCTGGACGCGTCGCAATACACTTCGTAGTCTTCGCCGGGGATCGGCAAAACGAGTACGGGCGCTCTGGTTAGCCTTCTCTTCAGTTCTTCGAAGCTCTCTTGACATTGGTCCGTCCAGATGAATTTCACTCCTTTTCTTGTTAGCCGGTTCAGAGGGGCGGCTATCTTCGAGAAACCCTCGACGAAACGTCGGTAGTATCCTGCCAGGCCCAGGAAACTGCGAATCTCCGTCACTGTGGTTGGCGGCTGCCAGCTGAGTACAGATTCCACCTTCTTAGGATCCACCGCGATTCCCTCTGCCGAAATTACGTGGCCCAGGAAAGCCACCTCGCGCAGCCAAAATTCGCATTTTTTGAGCTTAGCGAAAAGTTTTTGTTCCCGGAGAGTTTGGAGAACGCTTCGCAAGTGATCCTCGTGCTCCTCGTCGGTGGTTGAATAGATCAGGATGTCGTCGATGAAGACCACCACGAACCGGTCGATGAAGGGCCTGAAGATGCGGTTCATCATGTCCATAAACACCGCGGGGGCGTTCGTCAATCCGAAGGGCATAACCGTGAACTCGTAGTGGCCATACCGGGTCCGGAAGGCAGTCTTTGGGATGTCCTCGTCTCGAACCCGAAGCTGGTGGTAGCCCGACTGTAGATCAATTTTTGAGAAGACTGTCGCACCCCGCAGTTGGTCGAAGAGGTCGTCGATTCTAGGCAGAGGGTATTTGTTCTTCACGGTGACCTTATTGATCCCTCTGTAGTCGATGCAGAGTCGTAGACTTCCGTCCTTCTTTCGCACAAAGAGGACCGGCGCGCCCCAAGGCGACACGCTCGGCCTGATAAATCCCTTTTCCAACAGGTCTTCAAGTTGTGCCTTGAGCTCCTTCAGCTCTGCGAAGGCCATTCGGTAGGGCGCCTTCGTAATAGGTTGAGTACCGGGTAGGAGTTCGATGGGGAAAACCACTTCACGCTCGGGAGGCATCCCTGGTAACTCTGCTGGGAAAACGTCGGGGAAGTCCCTCACCACTGCAATGTCTGACGGTGTGCCCGTCGGGCGGGCGATCAAGTCCACCGACGCCAAGTAGGCTACACACCCACCCTCAACCAGTCTTCTGGCCCTTGCCGCTGAGATAACCGTAGGGAAAGTGGTACTCTTGCACGCCAGGTACACGTGCTCAGGGAAACCCGGTTCTTGCAGTCGCAGCTGTCTTTTCTCGCAATCGATGAGCGCCCGGTACCTCGCTAGCCAATCCATGCCTAACACGGCGTCGTATTCCTTCAAGGGTATCACCACCAAGTCCCACGGGCAAGACACCCGCCGCCCAAACCGGATCGGGCAGGAGGCCACGAAGTTAACCGCCTCCAAGGTCCCAGCCGCCGTTTGGACGGTCATCCGATCCGGAAGCGGTGTCTCCTCCAGGTCATGCATGAACACGAAGTCACAAGAAATAAAAGAGTGTGTTGCTCCGGTGTCGAAAAGAGTTCTAGCGCGGGAATTCGAAACGGAAACAATACCTGCAAGTACGTCCTCAGGTGGATCTGACTCCTGGCGGGTCATTGAGTAAACCCGCCCGCCTGCTTGTGGTTGTTTCTCCCCCTCTCGTGGTGGCGCGGGGGGTCTAGAGCTCGACGCCACGGGTGCTTTCCCTCGTCCAGACAACTGTTGTGATGGTACCGTGGCTGTTGCAGTAGCCCCTCCCAGAACCAAGGGGCAGTTGTAACGGAAGTGCCCTTGCTTGCCGCAGCGGAAACAGTGATCTTGTCGCTGGGGGCACTCAGGGGCTCGGTGCGCTCCTCCACAAATCACGCAGGGCCTATCGCCCGGCCTAGGCCCTCCCGCTGGTGCACCCCGGGGTCCTCCTTGCTGTCTCCACCGTTTGGGGGGTCGGCTCCCACTAGAAGAGCCCCCCCCCGAGTTGTGCTGTTGCCGCTTCCGATCCTCCTGCCGTGCTGAGTTCTCTCTCCTGGCACGCGTGACCGCGAACCCCCGCTCCACCGTAGTGGCCCTGTCGACCACTTTCTGAAAGGTGTGCAAGTCGGCAGCTTGCACCACTTCGAAGATGTTACTCCGCAAGCCGTCGACAAAGAGTTGAGCCTTGTGGGACTCGTCTCTTATAACAAACGGGACACAGTTCGCTAGGCGGACGAACTCCCGTTGGTACTCCATGACTGTCCGGTTTCCCTGCTGTATATGGTTCAGGTCGTCCTCCAACTGCTTCTTGACACTGCTGGTGAAGAAGGCCTCGAACAGCTCCCGTTTGAATGTTTCCCAAGACGGAAATGCGGTACTCTTGGCAGGATCGGGGCGTACCGTTTTCCACCACAAACGGGCATTCCCTTCCAAACAGTGGACGGCTAGGGGAACCCGCTCGTGATCCTCCATAAGTAAGTCTTCGAAGAGCTTCTCCATCGACCCGACCCATTTCTCTACGACCCAAGGATCGGTCGTGTCTCCTTCGAACGTGGGGGGGTCGTGTTTCCTGAAGTCCTTCAGATTGGCTCGCACCCGATCACGTTCAGTCGGCATAGTTGTCCCCTCCCCCACGGCGGCGGCAGCCACGGTAGGGGAAGGTGTAACCACAGTCTCCTCCAAGATAACCCTGCTGGTGGTCCCCGGCATCGGTCCAGTAGTCGCCGCTGGTGGCGCCTCTACTGGCGCATCTGGCCCCTGCGGAGGGACCGGGACAGCCGTCGCCGTGGCAGCCTGCTGCTGTTGCGTCAGCTGACGCACGTGGTCCGTGAGGGTTGCCAGTTGCCCCGCCATATCCCTCAATTGCTGCCGCAGGAGCTGGTTCTCCGCGGCTGTCGACGTCGTCGCGTCCGCTCGGGTATCTTCGGCTGAGGATCTAGTACGAACCATGTCTGCTATACACACAAAGAAGATCGGCTTAGCATTTGCTAAAAAAAAACGACGGATTGTCTATAGAGAGAAAGGACTCAAACTCTTTTCCCCCCTCCCCGATCACTCACGTCCTAACCTCCTACGCCCTTTCCATTTGTTCGTCTGTAGTTCAGTGTGGTATCCCCACGGATGTCGGCACGAACCGTTGTGATTGAAGAAAACTCTCTCTGATACCATCTTAATCTGTCACGCCCCGGGGTTTTCGTTTAGCGAAAGCGGTTCACACAATTTTTTTTTTTTTGAAAGGGTTCCTCCCGGCGCGTGCCCAGACCCGCCGCAAGTACAGGATCACTCTGCACACGGACAGAGTCTCCCCTGTACGTGCACGGCGTCGCGATTAATACAGAGTCTATATACAACCAATAGATCAATCACATCAGTTCCATTCATTCACACATATATGCCACATGTACATAAACGTTACGGCCATTCCATTTGAAAGGATAAATCCATGCTTTTACAAAGCGACACCCACACGGCATCTAGATTTTTAAATCTGGTTTCGCAAACGGCATAAATCCACAGAGTTTTGAAAACAGTGCCCACACGACACTTAGGTTTTGAAATTCCTTTTTCGAAATCCATAAATCCACAAGGTTTGAAAACAGTGCCCACACGACACTTAGGTTTTGAAAACGGTTTTCGAAATTCTTTTGATTTTGTTTCCTTTTTCTTTTTCTTCGAAGCGGCCAATATAAAGGGAAAAGTAAGTTCAAATGGAAGTAAAGTAAAGGTTGCCGACATCCATACCGACCCCACGAGGGTATCGCGATCCACACAAAGTCTACAGCAGTAAATGAAAAGCGACAGTAGGATAAGTAAACAATACTAATGCGGGGTCTCCACAGACCCGACCGCTCCAGTCTCGGCCTCACCGTCGCCTATCGCTCCCCCGGAAGGACCCTGTCACAAAGTGGGAAGTCAGCGACAAAGTAAAAATAGTAAGGAAAGCAGGAAAAAGAAGTGCGCCAACCGTAACTATCCGGAGCAACCACTCTCCCCCACACGGGGACAAAACCTCGCACACCTGCACAACCTAGTCCGGGCACCTACCCCGGCATCCAACCGAGCACCTACCTCGGTAAACCACGTCGAGCACCTACCCCGACGGGTCTCAACGCTCGCACCTCGGCGCCTCAAACTCCCCACCTACGGGAGCCCCCACTACGTCACCTCGTGGGTCTACACGGGTCATCGACCACTTTTCCGGAAAAGCGCACCCTTAGCGGTGGCCAAACCGCGGGTGCGCGTGCTGCAGCCTCGAGCCAAGTAACCACATAATAACAGTATACCAGATAATAGTGACTATGAGAACTACTAGGTCAATATCAACAATGCCTCGCAACTTTTCTTATGTTAACATAAAGCAAACTTTCTTAAATTATTTAAAATTGAAAAACAACAGTCGGGGGTCCGACATCATATCCCCAAAGTAAAACCCACCTGCTACGTGCGGTGACCCCGCTCAACCACTCGTGTCCGGGTGCGCTCGCCCGGCCCTACACGAATCCGTCACGAAGAAGTTAGTAGCCGAAAAGAAAATGAAATAAAGGTTGCGGACTCTCAGGTCACCCCGGCCGGCCGTGGGGCACGCCCCGTCGTCGCGCAATGTCGGCGGCGGCGGTGACGGCCCGGCATGCGAGGCTCGCGCGGCGCCCGGCCCCGCGCCGCCCGCGCAGGCCCGCTGCCCGTGCGCGGGCTGCACACGCCCGTATGTGGCTGCGCAGCCCGGTCCCCCCGCGTGGGCTGCACGGGCGCGCCGCCCGCACGCGGGCTGCGCGCGCCCGGCCCCCCACGCGGCGGCACGGGCGCGCCGCCGCACGCGGGCTGCGCGCGCCCGGCCCCACGCGGGCAGCACGGGCGCCCGCCCGCACGCGGCTGCGCGTGCCCGGCCCCGCGTGGCGGCACGGGCGCGCCGCCCGCACGCGGCTGCGCGCGCCCGGCCCCACGCGGGCAGCACGGGCGCGCGCCCGCACGCGGCTGCGCGTGCCCGGCCCCGCGTGGCGGCACGGGCGCGCCGCCCGCACGCGGCTGCGCGCGCCCGGCCCACGCGGGCAGCACGGGCGCGCGCCCGCCCGCGGGCTGCGCGCGCCCGGCCCCGCGTGGCGGTACGGGCGCGCCGCCCGCACGCGGGCTGCGCGCGCCCGGCTCCGCGTGGCCGCGCGATCGTGCCGCCGGTGTGTGTCCGGTGGTGCGCGTGCGCCGGATTCCGAAGACTCCGGTGCCTGCGCTCTCCCTCACCCCATCACGCGGACAAGAAGCTAAAGGAAAACTAGGTTACAACAAATTTGCTATTTACCTTGATCGTGACGACGGAGTTTGCAAGAAGGGGGATTGTCCCGGAGGTGCGCAAACCCTTGCTTGTTCCGCCGTGAATCTCCGCGCCGTTCGATCGTCGGGGGAGGAAGAGGGAGGGGAAGAGGAAGAGGAAGCGGGTCCGTTCCCGATCGGTGCGATACGAACGAGGTGGGTAAGAGAGGATGTCGAAACCTAAAATTCCCCAAACGCCGTATTAATTAGTCGGTTTGGTACAGTGGGGGACTTAGCCCAAAATCCCCAAATTGCCAAGATAAAAGGTTCAGTGATCAGGTTTTGGGAGACGAAATTAACCCAAGCCTCGGGTCAACCGGGTGGGGGTTTAGGTTCAAACCTGGGCCCGTCGTGCCTCAAAAGTTGTGCTGGGTGCCTGCGTTACCCGCGAACTTCCGGAATTTATTCTGGAAGAATCCGGAGTCGGAAAAATAATCCGGTCGCGCCGCCGCGCTCCATTTCGCGAGCTCTACCGTCTAAAAATATCCGCGGGCCCCGACGGTCTGTCCAAAAAAGAATTATTATTCCAACCGCCGGACCGTTAAGGAGGGGGACGCAACAAATAAATAATTAAATTAAATCCAAACATACAATTTAAGGGCGGTTACTACAACAACGCTTCAAACGGAGCCATCTGAATGCTCACTTGATAGCTGTTGTTGTACGCAAACTCAACCAATGCTAAATGCCGGTACCACCCTCCTCCAAAATCCAGTACACACGCTCTCAACATATCCTCAAGGGTCTGTATGGTGCGCTCAGACTGTCCATCGGTCTGTGGGTGGAATGCTGTGCTAAACCGGAGCTGTGTCCCCAAGGCTGTCTGTAGACTCCCCCAGAAATGCGATACAAACCTCGGGTCCCTATCTGATACGATCGAGGCGGGTACACCGTGTAGCCTCACCACCTCATCCAAGTACAACTGAGCAAGTCTCTCCAATGGCCAAGTCACCTGCACAGGTAGGAAGTGAGCAGACTTGGTGAGTCTATCCACGATAACCCAGATCGCGTCAGCTCCACTCTGTGCCCTCGGTAGTCCCGTGACGAAATCCATGGTGATGTGATCCTATTTCCACTCAGGAATTGGAAGACTCTGTAACTTGCCAGCAGGAACACGGTGCTCTGCCTTCACTTGCTGACAAGTTAAACAGTGAGCCACGAATCTCCCAATGTCCCGCTTCATTCCAGTCCACCAAAAGTGTGCCTTGAGGTCCTTATACATCTTAGTCCCACCAGGATGAATGGTATAAGGTGTATAATGGGCCTCTCTCAAAATCTTCTCCCTGATCTCAGAATCCATAGGCACACACACTCGGTCCCTGTACCGAAGTACTCCCGAGGCATCTACTGAGAAATCCCCTATCTGCTCTGTCTGAATCTGCCCTCTGATCCTCGTCAAGTGGGGGTCCTCACTCTATGCCTCTCTAATCCTGTCCAACAGAGTGGGCTGCATGAGCATAGACATAAGTCTAGCAGAGACCCCAGGGGATACAACCTCGATCTGTAAGCGCCTCATCTGCTCGACTAGCGGTGCCTGCTGTGTAATCATCATACTCAAGCTTTGCACTGTCCTCCTGCTCAAAGCATCTGCCACTACATTGGCCTTGCAGGGGTGATACAAGATGCTCACATCATAATCCTTCAGTAGCTCTAACCACCGACGTTGCCTCAAGTTAAGCTCCTTATGAGTAAACAAATACTTCAAGCTCTTATGATCAGTGTAGATCTCGCAGTGCTCCCCATAGAGGGAATGCCGCCACAACTTCAGAGCAAACACAACACCTGCAAGCTCCAAATCATGCGTAGGGTAATTCTTCTCATAATCCTTTAACTGTCGCGAGGCATAAGCAATTACCCTACCATGCTGCATCAGTACACAACCCAATCCTCTGTATGAGGCGTCGCTGTCGATCACAAACCCATCACCCATCACTGGCAATGCTAGAATCGGCGCTGATATCAATCTCCTCTTCAGCTCCTCGAAGCTCTGCTGGCACTGCTCAGTCCAAGTAAATCTTGTCCCCTTCCTAGTCAAACTGGTCAGGGGGGTAGAGAGCTTCGCAAAGCCCTCCACGAACTGACGGTAATAACCTGCTAAGCCCAAGAAGCTCCGGACCTCAGTAACCGTCGTCGGTCTAGGCCAATCCCGAACAGCATCAATCTTCGTCGGGTCCACTGTCACTCCTGCGGCTGACACTATATGGCCTAAAAATGCAACCTCCCGAAGCCAGAACTCGCACTTCTTAAACTTGGCATACAGCTTATTCTCTCTCAGAAGTTGTAGCACTATCCTCAAGTGCTCCTCATGCTCCATATCACTCCAGGAGTAAATCAGAATGTCGTCGATGAATACCACAACAAACTGGTCCAAGTACGGCTGAAATACGCGGTTCATCAAATCCATGAATGCGGCAGGGGCATTAGTCAAACCAAATGGCATCACTGTGAACTCATAATGCCCGTACCGGGATCTAAAAGCCGTCTTGGGGATGTCCTCGGCCCTCACCCTCAACTGGTGGTACCCGGACTGGAGATCAATTTTCGAGAACATCGAAGCTCCCTGCAGCTGATCAAACAAATCATCAATCCGTGGTAAGGGATACTTATTCCGGATGGTCACTTTGTTCAGCTCTCTGTAATCCACACACAATCGAAGCGACCCATCCTTCTTCTTCACAAATAACATCGGCGCTCCCCACGGAGATACACTGGGTCTAATAAAACCCCTGTCCATCAGATCCTGTAACTGTGCCTTCAGCTCCCTCAACTCAGCAGGTGCCATCCTATAAGGTGCCTTCGAGATTGGCGCGGTTCCTGGAACCACGTCAATCACAAACTCTATCTCCCTATCCGGCGGCATAGTCGTCAACTCAGGGGGAAACACATCTGGAAACTAGCGGACAATGAGGATATCCTCGAGTCCCAGTGCCACCGTAGGCACCTCGACAATAGTCGCCAAGAAAGCGGTACAACCTCTGCTCATCATCCTAGCCCTCGCCGAGGAAACGGTCGCTGCAAACAATGTGCTCTGGCAGCCTCTGTAGACGAACTCCTCCTGTCCAGGCTCGCGAAGGTTCACAGTCCTCTCTCTGCAGTCAATGGTGGCAAAGTACCGCGACAACCAATCCATACCAAGTACAACATCAAAATCCTGGAGCTGCCGCAAGACAAGCAAGTCTGCCGGCAAGATCCAAGATCCCAACTGCACGGGACAAGCCCTACAACACTCCTTGACATGCAAAATATGATCTGGAATCTGAACCTCTAATGCATGCGACAATGAATCTATCTCTATACCATGTAGGGATGCAAATGCTCTACTGATGAAGAGTGTGATGCACCAGTATCAAAAAGAGCTCGAGCACGAACTGCAGAAATCAAAATAATACCTGCGACGACGTGGTCGGCCGCCGAAGCATCCTCAACCTGAGCGGCGTAAACTCGCCCGCTCGGTGCTGGTGGTCGTCGCTCTGGCTGTCGCGAAGAAGGAAGCATGATCAGGCCTACATAGGTCGCAGAAGGTCTAGCCGTCTGTAGGGGAAATGGAGGCGTGATGCCGTCGAAGGTGCTGGGAAGCCTGCTCTGGGGCACGACTCGGAAGTGCCGTCTGCCCGCAACGGAAACATCGGCCCTGCCTTTGAGTACACTGGATCGGTGGGTGCGGTCCTCCACAGATAACACATCTGTCCTGGCGCGGCTGCCGCTGGGACTGCTGCTGCCGAGGCGGTCGACGCTGCTGCTGCTGCTGAGAGTGACGGGATGCACCTGACCTCTGGCGCCCCTGAAACCCACAACCCTGAGGATGGAATCGTGGAGGTCTCGGAGGTCCCTGCCGACTCGTCTGTCCCTCGTCAACCGGTGCTTGGCGCTTCGCCCCCGGAATCACTACGGGAACTGGAGCCACCTCGTCCATCACTGCCTCCCCGCGCTCTACGTAAAGTGCCTGCTCCATTGAGGCATCCAACGTCTGCAGTCTGCGCAAACGGACGAACTGATAAATGTCTCGGCGCAAACCTCGCTCGAACATATAGATCCGATGCGCCTCGTCCCTGGCTGCGTGTGGTACATTGGCCAACAACCGGTTGAAGTCTGTGATGTACACCTGCACGGGACGGTCTCACTGTCGGAGATTCTTCAACTCCTCCTCCAACCTCTGCCTAACACTCTCTGGAAAGAAGGCTCCAAGAAGTAAGCTGCGGAACTCACGCCCATGTAAGAAGCTGAGTCCCAGGCGGGACCAACAGGTCGAACACCCACCAGCCCACCACGGCCGCCTCGACGTTGGTGTTCCCCAAGACAGTTCGTCGCCAGCAGAACCTGAAACCGCTCATCGATAAACAAACTCTCAAAATG
>CM054945.1:5395253-5566135 GCA_029168755.2 Tillandsia fasciculata
TCCTAGTTGCGTCTAAGTCTAGAGTTTGTTGTAGGAGTAAATCTTTTGTATTTACATTTATTTGGATCGTTAATGCATATTTTTGTTGTTTGGTGATAGCAACAAAAATCGTTTTTCTTTAGTTTTTGTGGATTATATGTTTTGTCACGAAACCGCCAAAGGGGGAGATTGTTAAGGATTTTTGTATTGGTGTATTTCGTAAAGTAGATTGAGTCTTGAAGATTGAAGTTGAAGACTTGTCGATCACGTACATCAATCTCAAGAAGAATGGATTCAAAATATTCAGGTATGCTAAATTAAATATTTGTGATGATTTGAATACATTCGTATAGTTTAGAAACACTTAGAATATTTTTCATGTCATAAAAATAGAAAACTGGACATTGTGAGTGTTCAGGATCCAGATCAGGTGCATCCAGTCCGGACCCCGAACATGGTTTGGTTCATGCGAAATACCAGTCCGGATCAACTCTGTTTCAGTCCGGACCCCGAACATTGATTTTGTTATATCGCATGAATCAGTCCGGATCATACCCATCCAGTCCGGACCCCGAACCTTATTTCTGGAAATTTTATGTCAAAAGACGACAGTCCGGATCAGACTTAATCCAGTCCGGACCGCCGTGCGGCAAAAATTCAATTAAGAAAGTTTTTGATTCTTATCTCTTTCCAAACTTGTTTCTAGCCTATAAGACCCTTAGATCATCTTCTAGAGTTATGGAATTATAAGAGAAGATAATCCACATATAGAAAAGAAAGAAAAACACGATCTATCTTATGTTTTTTTTTCTATATTGATCGATTCAATTCTAGGGTTTTCAAAACTCCTTATTTCTTGTAGAATCAAATCGATGAATACTTAGACGATGTTTTTCTTGCCTATCTATGATTATCTAAGTATTCAATTCTATCACCACCAATAAACAAACAAAGATTTCCCAAAGGACAATCGACGCGTTCATTCGCGTGGCCTTGTGGATTCAAGGTGCTTTCGACTTCGTGGATTTGAAGTTAGGCGCGTTCATGTGATCGATACGTGCTATATTGGTGAAGACCATGGATTCGGTTGGATGTCGTGGATTCGACGTTGGACGTCGTGGATTCGGCATTGGACGCAAATCGTGTGATCGAGGCGCGTTGTGGACTGCGGAGAAGATCTACTCGAAGCGTATGAAAAAGGTTGAGTCGTGTGTGTGCGTTATATCACATTGTACGTGTTTAATCTTAATGGATTTCACCGTGTGATCGGGCCCGTGGTTTTTTACTCTTGGATTGGAGTTTTCCACGTAAAATCTTGCATACTTTATTTATTTTTCGCATTGGGTTATTTTTACGCAACGATTTTGGTGTGTTTATTGTTTACACCTATTCACCCCCCCTCTAGGTGGTTTTTTTCCTATTTAGATCCTTTATCCCATAACCTACATCTTGTACCCCTTTCTTTTGGATATTTCATCATAATTCTTATATTTGCATGTGGATTGGGATATTGTGGATGATATGGATGATTGGACGGATATATCTTTTCATTCATTAGTTAGTATATACCCTTGAGATTATGGATGGATATGGATGCTTTTGGATGCGTCCGGTGGACGTGAGTTTTTAAATGGTAAAAAGGATTTGCGAAAATAATTTTGAAAAGTTGGGTGTCGTGTGGGCACTGTTTTTAAAACCTTGTGGATTTATACTTTCAAATATGTACGCCGTGTGGGCAAGGCTTTTCATGTTCAACTTAATTTAAATACTATTACTCTGAGATTGAAACCTATGTGTGGTTGATGTACTTTGTGGTCGCGACGCCATGCATATATAGGGGAGACTCTGTTCCGTTTGTAAAGAGAGATCTTGTATATGTGGCGGGCCTACTCACGCCCGTTTGTAAAGAGAGATCTTGTATATATGACGGGTCTGTTCACGCGATAGAGCGGGAGGCTTTATTTTTTTTAAAAAAAAATTGGTCAGTTTATCCCGGGGCGTGACAGAAGAATCTGATCTTTAAAAAACTTTGAGAATAATCAAAATTAGGATTTTCTCTTTTATTTTTGTGTATGTATAAAAATTCAAAAACATGATATTTATAAGAGAACTTTAACCAATTTTTAACAGATTTTTTCGATAAGCATGCCCAACCTCCGAAACGTTCCATAACCACTAGCGCGGATCCCGATTCACTGAAAATATTAACGGGTATCCGAAACTTACATTTTCAGACCTGTTAATATCAAAATCTTATTTCGAAAAATTCGTAAGTCGGATTTTCAATCCGATTACACCGTCAAATTTCGTATGTTATTGTAATAACAACACGAAAAATCTACACAAAACTAAAACCAACGACAGATCTAACAACTACCTTAATTTATCAAAATTAAAATTAAAAAGTTAGTATTATTACGATCGATCTATCTCGTCATAGTGTTTTCTAAAAATTTATTATATTTTCTAAAAAAATATTTGATTAATTTAACATGCAGCAGCATAATGGCACTGCTAAGCTCACCTCAGTAGAGCCGCCGCCGCCGCGACTGTTCACAGCCACAGCAGATAATCGGTCACGTTCAGTCTAGATAATGCTTTCACCGTCCATGCATATCGCAAGTACTCCCGGTAAGTACAAACTGGATCAACAACACCTAATCATCACCTGTCTTGTCCGTTTGACCATCCACCAAACAACTCACTAAGGGCAGGTGAAATAATCTCATGCATCCGATATTGACTATAGACTTATTAGACTCCATGTACCACATACCATATTTATTAAATAAATACTATCTGTGCATCCTATATACACAAAGAGGAATGCTACCTGTACATCCCAAATAGGGTGTATATTTTATATCCATCTCATTCTGGAGTGGGTATTTCTTCATTCGTCCCATCGATAAGACGAGTAGAATTCACCCCACCCCAAGATGGAGTGGTGTAAGATGTACAACCCAATTGGAGTGTACATTTATATATACCCATACACAAAATGTATATTTTATATTTTATTTTTTAAAAAAATTATAAATTTTTATATTTTTTAGTATTAATTAAAATGATAAGACTAAGAAGCAAGTTAGAAAATTTGGATGCTTGGAATGAGTGGAAGATTTTTTTATTCTATAAATAAATGTGAAAATATTATTATTGTAGTCATTAATTAATATTTTAAAATTAAAATCTAATATAATATATATGATTTAAAAATATTGAAAGAGCCTATATACCTATATAGAAAAAGTCAGATATATTTTTTTGAATTTGAATCGATAATTTAATAATGAGCTTTGCTAGGTGTACACCCTCTTAGGGGTGTACATTCTACATCCCATTTCCTTTCTGGAATGGGGTGTATTTCACTCATCACATCGAGTGACGAGTGAAATTCATCCCACCCAGGATAGGGTAGGGTGTAGGATGTACACCTCTAAAGAAGTGTATATTTATACATTTCCTTTAATAATTACTTATTCGGTACGTTATTAAAAAAATAATTATTTATTTATAAATATTTAAATTTAAAATTATTGAATATTTTAATAATTACATAGCGCATCAAATTATTATTATATAATTTAAAAATATTGAAGGAGCCTAGAAAAAGTCAATTTTTTTTTTTAAAAAAAATTCTATAATCTAATTATAACTTACTCTGCACGTTATTAAAAAGGTAATTATTTATTTATAAATATTTAAAAAATATAAATTTTGATATATGAGTATTTTAATAAGAATTATTGTACATTTCAAATGGGATGTACATCCTACAATTAGTCTATTATAGGATGGATATTTATTCATTCGTTATTTCGAAGCGACGAGTAAAATTTATTCCATCCTAAAATAAATAGAGTGTAAAATGTATATTTTATTTGGAATGTACATCTAGTATTTTTCTTTTAATAATCACATAACGCATCAAATTTAGTTACATATTTTTTTTGTTTTGTTTTGGAGATCTCCGTAGTAGAGTAGAGTTTTAGTTGTTTGGTGTATAAAATAAACTCGTACACCCGGCGGAGACAAAAGTTGGTTAACGCGGCGTCGACAAAAGAGTGGTTTACCAGACGGTGACCATACCCGCACTCAGCGGAAGCAGTCTCGAAGCTTCTAAAAAGGTAGCGCGTGCTAGCAAAAAATGGATGGCATTTTCGTAATTATACGGTAAACCAGGGGCATTTGGATTTATGCCATTTTTAAGTTCGTAGTTGGGCGAAAAAGGACAAGGAGTAGGTCGGTGGTGGGCGAAAGGGCCGGTCTTCGTCGGTCGCTCCACAGCTTTTAATAACACAAAGTTTTAAATTTAAAATACTAAGAAATTCTAGCGATTATATAAAAAAATAAAAGTCATACTTTTCTTTTCCAGTTTTACCCAATTTCCCCATTTATTTATTACCCATTAGCGTAATGGACGGGGCAAAATTTAATTTGAATCGCGAAACGCATATTTCGTTTTCTGCAGCTCGCATCATTAAAAAATTATTTCCATATTTTTTTAAAATATTTGCCCAAATTTTCCTTTTTTTTAATTATTATTTTAATAATTTCTTTTTGTTTAAAAAAAGATTTAACCTTTTTTTTTTTTTTTCCTTTTTCTTTTTCTCATCTCCTGCGCTGTTCTTTCGCTTCTGTGTTTTTTTGATCTCTCCATTCTTGTTCTTGTCCGGAGATCCCCGAATCGGTTTTCCGACACACAGAGAGAGAGCTACCGAACCGTTAGGAATAAAACCGGACCGTTTTTTTTTTTCCTTTTATTTTTAATTTTTTTTTTATTTTTTTGTCGGAGGTGGAGATGCTGCACTCGAGCTCTTCTCCGGTCTCTAATGGCGGGAGCTCGAGGAAACCCTAGAAGGCGGAATCGGAGGGCTCGGAGCGGTTGATCGAGGGCACGGGGGGCTGATCCGGAGTTTGTGCTTTTAGAGTTAGTGTTGGGGCTCTCTCTATGAATGGAGGGGAGAGAAGGAGGGAAAACTCCTGCGGCGGCGGCGGAGGGGGGAGGGAGCTACCAGCCTTCGCCGCCGCCACCGCCGCCGCCTCCGCCCGCGGCGGAGAAGGCGGAGAACGCTAGCCATGCCGCCGCGACTCCGGCGGCGGCTCCGGCAGTGGCTGCCGCGGCGGCGGCGCCGGTGGGTGGCGCCGCCGCGGGGGGGCTGAAGAAGAAGCGGGGGAGGCCGAGGAAGTATGGGCCGGATGGGAGCCTGTTGCGGCCGCTGAATCCGACGCCGATATCGGCGTCGGTGCCGGGCGGGGAGTATACGCCCGCGGCGGCGGTCGGGGCGGCGATGAAGCGGGGTAGAGGGCGGCCAGTGGGCTTCATGAGCAAACATCATCATCATCAGCAGCAGCAGCAGCAGCAGCAGCAGCAGCGTGGATTCCGTTCGGATTCTTTAGGTATTAATTTGACTTGTTCTACTCCTCTTGTTGAGATGGGTATTGAGTTTTTTCAATAATTCTGTGAGAACAAATAAAATTTTCTTTTCTAACTTTGCGTGTTGGCCTAGAGCTTTCAATTTGGTACATCAATGTTTTGTAAAGAGGCAATTTGTCTTGAATACCCTTCTTAGCCAAGATTTGGAACTTTGTGAGTCTTTCAAAGTTGTTTCTGTAGGACACTGGAATATTAAGGTCTGATGTGATGTCAGATTTTCTTCCGAAAAAAGCGGGGTAAAAAGTGTGGGTGATTTACTCAGGGATGGATTGCATCATCAGTCAGTAAACTATTTACTTCATTTTTCACTTCAGTCCCTACGCTTTGATTTTTTGCCGTAGAGGGTCAAACTATCAAATTGTTTTAAATTTAGTACTGAAGTCTGCCTGCACTATAGGGAGAGATGGGAATTTTATGTGGTATGTTTAAGCAACTGCCGCTACCCATCAATTATCTATGAACAGAAAACACTCGCCCCATAGATTCCGTAAAATATTCGTTCAAAGTTTAAAAATCAGTGCTTCAGGACTAGGTATTTGATTGTTTGAGCATTTTTACAATCAAAGCTTCAGGGCTAAGATCGAAGCTATTTGATAGGTTTGAGGCCCACTAATGCAACAAATTATAGTTTAGGGACCAAATGGAAACGGAGAAATAGTTTGGGGACCAATGGTGTAATTATCCTTTACTATGGAAAGATTAGTTGCAAAGCATTCAATGATGCTTGTGGTGACTGCTGTAGATGTTTGCAATGATTTGATGATTCGATCTTAATCGACTTTTGTCAACCCTGGACCCCTCTTTAAATCAGATGAATCACTTAGTGGGATTGCTATAGTGCGGCAGAAACTATGTGTCATTGTCTAGTTACTTTTCCCTAGTTGATTATTGAAACTTGGGAGATCTTTATATATGATTTTAAGTTTTTAACCTCCAATTACTGCAATTTCTTATCCTCTGTTTTAGATATTTGCTTTCATACAGACTATATTATCTCGATAGTATTTGTAAAAGCTTTTAATTTATTGAGTAAAGCAACTGTGGAATGGCCTTCACTAGTTTGAGTTTCCTTGTCCCTTGCTGACTAGTTAGTGAGTAATGTGGTTAGAACATGGTGGTCCTGCGTACATTCTTAATAACTCCAAGGTGTGTTACTGCTGTGCAGGTGAGATGGTGGCATGCTCTGCTGGTGCAAATTTTACACCACATATTATTACTGTTGCTGCTGGTGAGGTATGATTTGCTTTGACCTCATTCTAGCTGTCATCTACAAACTATTACATGCTAACAGTTATTAAATTAGTGTCTCATCTGTCATTTCTTTCGTTAATATTTGCTCCCAGTTATCTTAGGTGTATACTTGTTTTATTTTCTTTTTCGTATCAGCTATTTCTTTTTCCCAGTATAGTTTATGCTTAGTTTATTTCTCTTTCCTCCTTGACTTTTCAGTATGAAGATCTGTTAATTGCTGAAATAACTTACACTTCTGTAAATTCTAAAGTAGGTTCGGTTTTTTGTAATTTCACCATGATGTTGCCGTTGCTTTTAAATGCTTTCTGATGTCTCCCATCCATTTTCTTATCAAACCTTTTCTTAACTTCCAGCCTTGCCATGAGGTTAATTCGACCAGTTAGTCATGAAGCTTAGTACAAGCAACTTGGAATTATATTTGGGTTATAAAAACTTTCAACTATGCCACAAAATTTTCAAATTATTTTGGAACTAAAATACCACCCCTATCAAAATTAGGAACTTTATGCGAAATTCCCTTAAAATTGTCAATAATTTTTTATGTCAAAAATCCCTTTAAATTGTAGCCCCTGTTCTTTCTTTGAAGTATTTGTCACCAATGCATGAACTTTTGGTTTCCTAAATGGTGCTCCTAGTTGCTCATTACTATGCAAATTGGTGAGAAAATTGCACGAGAATCATTGCTTAATTTGAGAATTTTCTGGATTAGCTTTTATTATTTATTTTGTTTTTGGTCTTGTTGAAGTGGGTGCATTTTGGTTTTATTTATTTATCCTGTTTTTGGTGTATTTATTTTTCGTCCAACCAACTTTCTGTTGAATAATAGATTTTGTGATTTATAATACATTTTAAGCTTAATTTTGGAGATTGTTAAATAATTATTTCATTTATAGGCGCTTTCATCATTCTAAGGTTTTTCATAATTATAGTCGACTTAACATTTGATAATACAAAATTGTCAATTATTTTTTATTTTATTTTATTTTACTAAGAGAAAGGTTGCAAGCTACCCACTTCATTTTTTAGAAATGAATTTAGCTAGAAATATGATGCAACTATGCTTCAAACTTGGGATCTCGGGTACTAACCATAGAAAGGAATTTGTCACCATCTGTAACTCTTTGACCATTTTATATACAAATCAAGTTTTGATATATATATATATTTATATATGTGTGTGTTTGTATGTATAACTTCTATTTCTTATGTTAAAAATTGGTCGACTTAGTTTTCTTTCTTTTTTTCTTTTTTTTGTTCTTTCCTATCTCTTCCCTAATTTTCTATTTATCCTTCAATTTAAAAACTGTTTTCAATTGAAAACTGCCAAATATAATAGGAATCTGCTGAAAACAGCTATACGTGGTTTTGATTAAAGTCGACTTGAAACCCAAACCGAGTTTGAACCATGGTTTGGGCATGAGTCTGTCAAAAATTATGACTGAATCCGATTGAATAGGCTTGGGGTTTACTAGCCAACTTATACTGGTGCATTATTTATTTATGTATGTTTGACCAAGTCACCAAATAAAACTGACTTTTGAAATGACTTTTGTTTAAGTTGTGGGGAAGTGGTGTACTTGTGTGACCACATGGCCATCTCGTTGGTTGAAGACAATTAAGAATTTATTTTATCGACCTAGCAGAAATTCTGCAAATTACAGTAGAAAACTGAGGTTAATGTTTTTCATCCTAAGTTTTACATTGCTACTTGATGACTGGCTGATATTCTTTGTAAAGAAAAAGAAACATAATTTGGATGCTTAATATCTAACACATCTACTGTACTCTAGATTACCTTCTTCACTGTAAATTCTCCAATATAAAAGTTGATTTATTAGACTCAAAATTTGAATAGAAATAGCTAATTTATTATTGTATCTGGTTATTAGTAAAAGTAGGTGCATGTTTGGACCTAGTCAACCACATTAGTCAAGAACAAATCATAATATTCCACCCTTGGGACCTTAAAAGTTGAAATATTAACTATTCAATGTTTTCTGCAACTACATATGAATGATATATATATACATGAAAGATCATAACTTTTGGGAATCTATTAGCAAGGCATCAAGAAGTTGTAAAAGTCAATATTGTCCAAGCTACTATTTTTTGGAAAGTTTATGTTTTTTGACATGCAAACCTTAAAAGCGCTGTAAATCTCATATGATATTGTAAAATCTTTCTTTAAAAGCTTTGATATAGAATTCTGGAAGACCAAGCATTGATATATAATTGTGGTAGACCAAGCATTGGTATAGAGTTTTGGTGGATTTTGCCTTAGTGCAGGAATAATTCCACTCCCAGGGGAGAATCTGCTGTGCTCCTCTATAGGGAGAAATTGATGCTTGGACCTAGTCCACCATATCAGCAAAGAGTTAGCAACAATTTCAACCTTAGAGGAGTTAAAATTATAGAATAAATTACCAGATGTGAATCATGTGATCTACAACACATAATAGTCAGTATAATATAAGAAGTGCCATACAACATATAAATGGTCTATATAATAAAATATCATAAGTTTTAAAAACTAGTAGTTAGACATTAAGCAGCCTTGAAACTTAATGGTGCTAAAAGAGCTACTCTCAGTCAGTGGTCTAAAATTTTACTTAACAATCTTTAAATTTGAGTTTCGGTCCATGGTGTACCAAGTCCAAGTAATAGTTTCACTATTGAAGCAAGAGGTGTCATCCTAACTGAGAATGGAGAAATTATTGCATGCAACCGCTGTATACATACACTCAAACTCGTTGCAGTTAATATTTGATGATCAATGTATTAAAAATGAAAATATAATTTGATAGATGTGATCCATATTGTTTAAGGAGTTGTGTTGTACAAATTATCTTATATTTTGTAAGTTATTCCTAAAGCATTAAGTAGTCCCAAAAATCAATGGTAGAGAAAGGCTTATTGTTTGATTCATGATAAATTGGTATTCCAAATTCATTTTTTTTAGTATATAAGCCTTTTAAATGGTAGAGAACACATCCAATGAGTTATATTCTGATTTGAGGCCACTATCATAGAGAATTAGAGCCATGGTGTATAAGATGTATTTATACACTTGGCGCAGGCAATAATTTCTCTTGAGAAAGAGAGTGATAGTTGTGCTGGATGCGTGGGTTCCAACACATCATTGAAAGCATGATGTGTCCTTAGGAGGATGCCTTAACCCAACTTTAGTGTGTAGGATATTAACTATTATTGGTAGAACAATACTAGTGAAAGAATTAGGAAAAGAGAAAGAGAGCTTGGAAATAAGTACCTTTAAGTTGGATAGTTTTTATCTGAAGCATAGTAAAAGTAATGGATAAGAATAAAATGATCGAGGATAAACAGTACAAAGGAGATAAAATGACAAGGGGTAAACTAAAGAACCATTTAGAAAACTATAAATCTGACAAAGCAGTTTAATTTTTTGACACATCTCCTACTCCAATTGTTCTGAATTTTGTGTTTATCAAACCTTTCTTTGGATATACTAGATGGCGACAAATGATGTAGTTTCAGCTTATTCTAATTTTTTTGTTGACTTAGATATGATAGTGAAGCATATAAGGATGCACCAGAAGGTGACAATTGGCATAGTTTTCGGCTATATTAAATATTATCCATTTACTATAAAATAAATTATAAATAAGAAATAACTCAAAAAAGTGTTAATTATTAAACCTCTACACTGGTTTACATGCAATTAATTTACAAAAAATAGTAACAACCAAATTACAAAATATGTCATAAATAAACTAAACAATTGAAATAATTTTGTGCATTGTGCGAATTACTTTCTACTAGTAGATGTAAATTTAGATATTAATCAATAGCATTTGAAGTACTAAAAATAGGAGGGACAAACAGAAACTATCAATTCATCCAACAAATAATAATTAATAAAGCAAATTATTTACTCACTCAATCCTACAGCAATTGTGTAAAGCAAATATCGCATGTATACTACAGTCTCAAATACTCTATAGTACCAAATAAATATTAGTTTGTTAGATGTGGCAGTTGCTAATTATAGCTTTATCTTGTAATAAAGTAATTGAATATCTAAACTCTCTCTCTCTCTCTCTCTCTCTCTCTCTCTATATATATATATATATATATATAGAGAGAGAGAGAGAGAGAGAGAGAGAGAGAGAGAACTAGGCTACTATGCTATTAATAGCACCAAATTATTGGTGCTATTAGATTTTTTACTCTTGGATGAAAAGATGTGCGGTTAGGATGATAGTGGGTGGTTGGGGTAATAGTATGATCTAAGGAGGGAAATGATCAATGGGTTAGATCTAACGGCGAAAAACTTGGTAGCACCAAGTGCTTGGAGCTATCGATAGCATAATAGCCAGACTCTCTCTCTCTCTCTCTCTCTCTCTCTCTCTCTCTCTCTCTCTCTCTATATATATATATATATATATATATATATATATATATATATATATATATAATCCAGCTGGGATACTGTTGAAAGTAAATGAATATTATTTACTAACTTTTTCTAGCCCTTGAATCAATACTATTCCACTTGCCGTCACTAAACCCTAGGCATCTAAAGTCTAAAAAGTGGGTAATAAACATTATTCCTTTACTGTCAAAAGATTCTTGCTTCATTCTAGAAAAACTAGAATCTATTGATAGCAGAGGAATAGTGCTTGCTATGTACTTATAATCCTTTGGATGCATAGGGTTTACTAATTGGTGGTGGTATTATTATGGATCCAAGGGCTAAAAAGTTGATAATAAACACTATTTATCTCCTATCAATAATATCATAGATCATTCTATTCCACCAACCACTCACTTAACCCAAGGGGCCTACTATCATCCTAACCACACATCTTTTCATCCAAGGGCTAAAAACCTACAAGCACCAATGACTTGATACTTTTAAAAGCATAGAAGCTCAATTCTCTCTCTCTCTCTCTCTCTCTCTCTCTCTCTCTCTCTCTGTATATATATATATATATATATATATATATATATATATATATATATAATATATATATATATTGTTGGGAAAATCCGGTACTCGCCTCGATACCAGATTCTGTGAATCCGCAACTCGCTCCGATACCGCAATCCGCTCCTGTACCGCCTAGAGTTGGGATTCCGCAGCGGAAACGTCAAATCGGATTTTTTACCAAAAATTCGTCCTCTCAACAAAACTGGAACAAATACAACCACAAAGAGAAGAAAACCAAAACAGAAAATCTTCTTTTCTTCTGCAATAGAGTAGCTCCAACTTAAGCTCTCCTCCTGAATCTCTCTTACCCTTCTCTCGTCTTCTATAAACCTAGAAGACTATGGGTGTGGCTAAATCCTAACCCCCACCACCTCTTTGGGTGTAACCACCACTATATGGGTGTGGCTAAATTCTAACCCCCACCACCTCTATGGGTGTTACCACCACCGTGGGTGTGGATACCATTATATGGGTGTGGCTAAATCCTAGCCCTCACCACCTCTATGGGTATTACCACCACCGTAGGTATATTCACCTTAACACCACTGCCAAATAATAGCACATATGCTATATTTATAGCTAATATCAAAACCTATCCAAATTCTAGTCTAAATAGATTTCTATTCTAATTAATATTTAAATCTTAACAAACTTATCTCTTTAAGATTTAAATATTAATTTTAATCCAACTAGGATTCAACTACAAATCTAATCAAATCCTAACACACACACACACACACACACACACACACACACACACACACACACATATATATATATATATATATATATATATATATATATGTTAGTTCCGACAAAATCAGTAATTGAATTAAAAATTTGGTATACTTCAATTTGCTGCTTGTGGTTTAGCACATTTTCACTTTGCTATCTTGTGGTCAAAAAGTTGCACTTAAATATCCTGAGCACAAGATAGTTAAGAATAAATTTTTGAACCAGAGGGTGGAAGAGCGAAAATATGGTAAACCATTAGATAGTTAAGTGCAAACTTTTTGAACCACAAGATGGCAAAGTGAAAATGAGCTAAGCCACGGGGGGCCAAATTGAAGTTTACCCTTAAAAATTGTTGGAGAATGTCGACTAAGAAATTTGCAATATTATTCCATTATCAACATAATTTGGACAAAAGCAGAATAAAGATGCTGGATAAATTAATGGAGCAAATGAATGCTATTCCAGAAAAGCTATATGCATAAAAAATATGCGAGAGAACAAAGAAAAATTGGAGTTTTTTTGTAGATAACATATTTTAATGTTTTCTGTGGTTGACAACTTGTCAAATTGGATTCCTCATTATGATTTTAGTAACAATTTCTTAAGTAATATCTGCTCAAAGGAATAGTATGCAATTTTGGATGCTGGCTATGTTATCCCTTAAGATAAAATATCCCAAATTGAGAATCTCTCGAGGAGCCAAATTTCAAATAAGAGTTTTTAGCGAAGAAACCGCCGAATTCTATGGGCTTGGGATTAAACATTTCTTCTTTGAAGTGACTCATGTACAGAAGCATTTGAACTGTCCAAAATAACCAGAATTCTATGGGCTTGGGATTAACTATATATGGCTATTGTGGATTGGTCTATATATCTGTGTAAAGAAGCATGTGAACTGTTTATATCAAATGTACCACTGCTGACTCATTATTGTTGCTTCTAGGATGTCACTATGAAGATCATATCATTTTCCCAGCAAGGACCTAGAGCTATCTGTATTCTATCTGCTAATGGTGTGATATCCAATGTTACCCTTCGTCAACCTGACTCATCTGGTGGTACATTGACTTACGAGGTTTGTAAACAAACCCTTCTTCAAAATCATAGTTAAATATGCATCCTTCTGTTATAAATTGGCTAGCCACATAAGCTAGGACTATAGCTTGATGTTATGAGGTAAACTATTTTGGAGCACAAAAAGGCCCATGAATTTGATGACTTAATCCTTGATTCTGCATAATACAGTCGATTGTATATCAAACTTTAGAAGTTTGTGTTAGTTTAGGTGCGCGAAGATGAGCATGAGATGAAGTGCTTTGTTTTAGACAACTAATTTTATTTTCTGGTGAACTTTTACATTAGGTGCATGACCTACCACAGTGTTTCATCCTTTTGAAGCACGGGGTTAGTTTTGCCCTGGGAATCAAAGGATATAATATTTATTGTAAGCAATCTTTCATTTTATTGAAAATAAACTTACAATGGTGTGCCTTTGGAAATTTTTCACAACAAAATGACTGCCAAGCGATGTCTTTGTATTAGGCTTGTCTAGATGATGCCGCACAAGATAAGGCATCCCGCGTTTAGGTGGATTCTAGGAACAAAGAGTATGGCTTGTCGGGAAAGAAGAGAGCTTTCATAACTTTGAAGGAGAATTTGGGAGAAACTAACTTCTACATTATGATTTGCAAAGATTCTGAGGAGTATCAGAAATTTTTGAGAAATTTTCAGATTTTTTCTTTTTTCAGAATTAAAGCGATTTTTAAAGGATTTTAGGAATTAAAAAATCTCAAATGAATTAATCTATAAAATAATATGGAAGGCCAGCGCATAATATTGAATAACATCTTTTTTAATTTTTTATTGTTTTTGTTTTTCTTTTATTTTAATTGTTAAAGTTAAAAAAAAATACAAGAAAATAAAAAAAACAAAAACAATAAAAAATAAAAAAAGATTAATGGTCAAAGTTCAAAAAAATCCGAGAAAATAGTAAAAAAGAAAAACCATGAAAATTATAGAAAACAGTAAAAAATGTTGAAGAATTTAGAAAATAAGATGATGTGGAAATAATAATCATGACTCACGTTTTAATCTTAACTCAATTTGGGGTTGCATTCGGTCCAGTGTGATGCAATTGCGAAGAAAAAGGAAGCACCATTGGCAAAAGGTTTTTTTTTGGGGGGGGAGGGAGAGAGAGATTGCCAAAGGCTTTGATATTTGTATTAGTTGGTGGAAAAGTTCACCATACAATTGTGACTATGAAGCTTGAGGCTTATTTATAAAATCTTTGGCCTTGAAAATCTAACTAGCTTAGGATTTGATCCAATTCATAATAACTAAAATAGAATAAAAAATGCAGAAGATCAATAAAGATTAGATGAAAACCATGAGAACAACTAAATGCATCATCCTAACAATCCATCAAGCTTAAAATATGACTAAATTACAAGAAAAACTCTTTTAACCTCAGCCTAAGTATCAATTACCCTCCTATATAAAAGAATTATATCAATGTCGACCATTCACTTTCCTCTGTGTCAAGTAGGCCCAAAATTTTGGATTGATTGTTAGATTTGAATGCATATTTTCCATTGACTATTTCTTGCTTTTCAAAAATTTGCTTGCGAGCTTTAGATTTTTGAGAGGTCTCTACTTCATGATAAGATGCGAAAGGCTTGGACTCTCTCCAAATATTTTCCCTCCTATGACTAATGGGATGTAATTGGGCAAATGCCTTTTTTTTATGCTATATTTGCCGTATATGCTTTAGTTGTCCATTTCGATGCCATTGAAAAGAAAATATATGCTTTAGTTGTCCATTTCGATACCATTGAAACTGGCACTTCGTGATAAAGCATCTCATCTTTAAAAAAAGACGACTTGTTGTAACTTATCTCTCATTTGTTTTGTAGGGCCGTTTTGAGCTGCTTTCCTTATCTGGATCATTTATGCCAACTGAAAATGGTGGAACAAGAAGTCGATCTGGTGGGATAAGTGTTTCTTTAGCCAGCCCGGACGGTCGTGTTGTAGGTGGTGGAGTTGCTGGTCTTCTGGTAGCTGCTAGCCCAGTTCAGGTAAATACTGTTCGAGCCCTCTCAATCTCTAATACTTCAATATTGTATCATACACATTATCTTCTTATTATGGTGGAAAGCAAATATCTTTTCTTTTCTTTGTAATTTTTCACTATGCCTTGTTTAGTATAGTTGTCTTTTTTAAAAAAATAGAATTTCTACATAAAATAGCATAAGAGGAAATGGTGGATTGCTTGCAATCCTTGTCTCCAAGGTGACTATTAGGCAATAACACACAAAAACTCCGAAGCAAGTTTCCGAGATTTTTTATTTATTTATTTTTTTAATAAGTTTCCAGCCATTACTTGGGCGGAGTGCATTGCAAGCTAACTAAACATGATAACAAGAAAAAGTCCTTCCACCATTATATTAAATTATGCTGGCTGTGTTTAAAAAGAAAAACCAGCAATCATGCCAAATTACGCCTTCACTCAGCCAAAAATTGCTTGTCAGCTACCTGCCAAAAAATTTTCATTATGTCTTCATTCTTTGCAAACAGTACCATTATTCTTGACAAGACTTTTGCATATGTAGGAATATATTTTGTTTGAAATCAGTCACTGTCTTGTTTAAATCCAGATACTACTATATTAGTCTTATCTTTTCAGTTAATTTGTTAGCTTAAATACATAAAGCCCTTGTGATTTTCTCATTACTATGCTGGAAAACAAAAACCTGTATGCAAACCTTCCAGAATTTGAATAGTTGACATTTAAGGCCTTTCTATTCCTGTCCATGACTATGAGAAAATGATAGAATACGATAATTAGAATGGCTATAATTAGTTTTCATTATATTTCAATATTATTGCCAAAAATGTGAACTGCCCCTGCAATATCACAATTTCACTTTATCTCCTAAAAAGTAAAAAACATTGATTTATCTCACCTAATGTTTAGACTATTATGGCTTTTCTTGCTTTCCTACCCATTTTCTCTCCAAAACTGTTAGATTATTTTGAAATATGACCTGAAATACCCATAACACCCTTAATAATATTTCTGGTCTGTCTTCAATATTTTCTGTTTTCTGCCAGTTTCTAGACAGAAATGTAAAAAATTGCTTTACTAGTAACAGTCGAAAGATTGAAGTTGTTTTTTAAGAAGGGGAAACACAAATTGCAATATTTTCAAGGAATTTCTGCATCTTAGTCTTGAATGTTTTCTGATAGTTCCCGCACGTAAATTATGACCTAAGAGGATAACATGCTGATAGTCTAAATTAAGGGGTTTTATTTTTCAGTCGGAAAACATGCAAATACTTTGGTATTTCGAGGATTCTGTTTGCAATTTAGCTTTGATTGCATTACTTTTCTCAACCAAATACCAACTTGATCTTTTCTAGTATTCAAGATCTAGATGGCTTGATTCTCTGTCCCACTCAGGTTGTGGTTGGGAGTTTCTTGCCGAGCTACCAGCTGGAGCAGAAGGCAAAGAAGCCAAGGTTAGATCATGTATCCGCATCTACGCCCACATCAGCCCCAGCTCCGATTTCTACTACAGATATAGAGGAAACTTACAGCAGCGGGCAAGGGCCGCCGCGCAGTTCAGCGCCTTCGAAGTTCACCATCACTACATCTTTTAGAGGAGACAATTGGTCTTCCCCTCTACCATCTGTGCCCGACTCGAGAAACTCCGCGACGGATGTCAAAATCTCCATACCCGGTGCGTGAAAGGGCTGGAACTAAGAAACGCTTTCCTTCATGGTTGCCGCCTCCATTGTCGGAACAAAGCAGTAGGAACTGACTCACCTAACGTTGTAAAACTTATTTGCATGGATTTTATTATTTATAGGACAGCGAACTTCGAAGAAGGAAGGTTCCTTTGTAGGTTGTTGTTTATGATTTGCCAACTTTAGTTAATTATCCTGTGGATGTTTAATTTGTGACTATGGGTTTTTCATTCGATGATGTTTAGATTCTATCACTTCTAGTTTTGGCATTTCTTTTTTATTATTATTATCGTGTAGGTATTTGGTGGTTTCACTATATAATTTTTCTATAGATTTTTTTAGCTTGGTGAAGTAATTATGTTTCGAACTTGAAATTTCGGATATCAACGCCCCCAATAGTTTCATATTGGATATGGATGGAATTGTTATTGGGTTTATAAAAGATATGGATACTAGTAATAGTAAATGAGCTTAAACATTTTGGGATATGGGTTGGGTCTAATGAGTTATTATTGCTAGTAGGTCGGGTCATTATATTTGATATCAGAGTTAATAATCAGATGAGTTTCGGTTGAGTCTGAATCTAGATGACAGGATTAGCGAAACGAGTTTCGTATTGCCTGGTGATCTTGGGTTGTTGTTGTGTTTGGGCTGGCGTTCGGCTGAGTCCGAGTCTAGATGTGTTTGGGCTGACGTTCGGCTGAGTCCGAGTCTAGATGTGTTTGGGCTGACGTTCGGCTGAGTCCGAGTCTAGATGACAGGGCTAGCGAAATAAGTCTCACGTCGCCTGGTAATCTTGGGTTGTTGTGTGTGTTTGAACTGAAGATGACGTCAGGTCTAAACGGGAGAAGTCTGTGATGCCCCCAATAGTCCTATAAGAGATATGGACACTAGTAATAATAACTGGGCTTAAATATTTTGGAATATGGGTTGGGCCCAACGAGCTATTATTGCTAGTGGGCCGGATCATTACATATCAATCATCAAATTTTTTGCCATCTGCGTTAAGATTGTGAATGTTTTTGGAAAATAAGAAGTTTGAAAGGGAGCTAATCTCATGCTTTTGCCGGCACATTGAATGGGATCGTGTGATACCATGGTGATTCCATATCGAGGAAATGATTTTTTTGAGATGTTTGGAGGGTGGTTTCTTTTCTCCATTTTTTAAAGGTGTATAGTTTTATAATTTGGAGCAATTTTGAATTTTGCTGCATAAGATGAATATTTAGTGAAAAGATATAAATATGAATATTTATCCTAATTATTCATGGTAGTCAATTATAGTTTTATTTTTTATTCAATCCTTAAAAAAAAAAAAAAATTGGGAAGTAGGATTTTGGTGCATTGAAATGAGAGGAGGATAAAAAATATTTTATTTTTCTATTCCTCGCTCTCACCCCTTTAAAACTTTCTCTGCCCACTCCATTCTTGATTGCTTAGGAACGGAGAATTAAATTTTTTTAGTTGAGTCAAACACAAAAACAAAATAAAAATTTTATAAAATATTAAAATTTTGATATTAATCTATTATAATAAAATATAAAATTTTATTTTTAGTTTATGTAACTATTATACAGACTTAAAATTTATGATTACAAAAATTCATACTGCGCTTGTCTTTATTCACAGAGTGAGAGCAAGTTTGTCTCTAACTTGCTTGCTTGGACCTACTTGTCCAAAGGCATATTTGGTTGCCCAACATGAGTGACGTGAAAAAGTCATATTTATAAAAATAACTTGAATTCAATTATTTGGTTGACTATAAAGTGAAATATAAAAATGTATTATTTTATGATTTCGATTATTTGATTATATATATAAAAAAATGAGAATATAAATAAATGACCTAAGCTCATAATTTAAATTAAACATTTAAATTCAAGGAATATATATATATATATATATATATATATATATATATATATATATATATATATATATATAAAATTCAAAATTACAATTTAAAATTTAAATATAAACTTAAATCTGAGTTATATTTATAATTAAAATTTAAAACATACAATTAAATTTATAATTTAAATTTAAAATTTAAGTTACAATTCATAACTAAAATTAAATTCTAAATTTAATGTGCAATTTAAAATTAAAACATAAACTCAAATTTTAATTTACTATTTGTTCATAAATTTTGAATTCAAATATGAATTCACAATTTGAATTATAATTAAAATTAAAATTAAAATTTGAAATACGAATTCACAATTCAAATTGATTAATTGATTTTATGATTCTAATTTGAAGTTCAAATTGAAACTAATTATTGAAACTAAATTCAAAATGCAAACTTAAATTCAAATTCGAATTTCAACTTAAAAATTTAAATTTTGAAGTCAAGTTCCAATCAATAGTTTGAATTTATAGTTTGGAACAATTTGAATTCAAAGTTCAAGTTAAAGTTCCTAGCTAAAAATAATTTTATTAAAATTTAAATTTAAATATTTTAATTTAAATTTAAAACTATAATTCAAATTTAAATAAAATTTTAAATTTAAATATATATTTGAAAACTTTGTGTTGAATTTGAATTTATAAATAAAATTCAGAATGTGAAATTAAATTAATGATTTTAATTCAAATTAAAATTGAAATTCAACTTTAAAAATAATTTCAAAGATTAAAATTAAAATCAAATATAACTTTTTAGATAAGCTCTTCACTTTTGGTAATTTAGAAAATTTTGAATCGAAGTCAAGAAAGTAAAATATAGTTATAACTTTACCAAGCCACTTTTATAAAGTGACTTTCGTATTTACATTCACAAATTAAACAACCAATAAGAAGTCACTTTATAAATGTGTTACTTTGGTACTTCACTTTCGTCCAATTAAATATATTCCAAGATTATATAGCAAGAAAGAAAGAGAGAGAAGTTGTATGATGTATCGTTTGGCTCGGAAATAAGAAAGAATTATTTATTTTTTAAATAAATTTTGTCACGCCTCGAGCCCATAGCAGAAGCCCTCGGGGCACGCAATAGACCCGCCACGTGTTCGAGGACGCACTCCGCTCATATGAAGTGTCCAAAGCTAACATGCAAAAGGACTATAATATACAATTAAATAAGTATCAGAGTACAAATAAAATCTAAAGTAACATCTATTACTGTACATAATACATACAAATCCACCTCACAAAAATAAATACAAGTAAAGAGCCCTGACTTAACCAGTCCCGAATACAGTGTAGCTAAGAAAAACTATAAACTGGTGCTATACCTCTACCCAAAAAAAATAGTACTGGATAGGAGCTGCTATCTATGGCGCAATCCCCTTATCTCGATCCGAAGCTGGCTCGGAATAGTAGACCACGAGCTGGCATGAGAACTATAAAACAGTAGTTCTCAGTGGGTACGGTCGGTGACAATCACGGTTTATCCATTAGGTCTACCAGAGAAAATATAGAAGAAACTATAAAATATGCGAGTAACAAAGTATAATAAAATAAAATAAACGATAAAATACAACACTACGCTATCATACATCTACACCAAAACCCAAAGTCCCCAACAAACACGAAAGGACTCACCTACCCAACTGGCAAAGCAAACCCGACACTACCCGACTCATCAATACATTGGACCCAATTCTGAACTGACTGTTTTAATAGCCCGGTCAAGCCTGCGCCGCCTACTGCGCAGACTACACGATTGTTGGTGCGCCCGGACAGATAAGCCACTGTCAATCTCTCCATACTGTCCGGGTAACACGTTCGTTGGTGCCCCGTCAACAGTAGACACTAGCCTACCTCCTCCACCCCACCATCATCAATCTATCTCTCTCGATGTCACATTGGTAAATCCACTGAAGCTCAATATAGCAAGCAGGCTATGATCAAACGATGATCCCTCAGATCACCAACGACACAAAACAGAAACCCCAAGGTCAACTTACAAGCTCCCAATATTAGAAGTGCCACACATCTCAAACACAGTGCCCCATGCACACAATCTCTCTCACACTGGCCCACGGCCTACAAAACCTCAAGACAAATGCAACCTCTATGTCAACATGACGTAGCACAAATGCCGCTACCTAGGTACCATCCATCTCTAATAACCACTACACAAAATGAAATGTCAACTCGGATCAACAACATGGATCACTTGATAATCAAACAAACCCAATCATGCTATAAATAGTACTTACCCCAATATCCGTGCACTTAAATAACCCACATAGGCCCCTAGTAATAAAATAATAATATTTTCTAATCCCAACCTGAACAATCCAAACACTAATAAAGTATCAACCAAACATTCGCATGCATATTTCTATATCTAATAAACAATATATATATAAAAAATAGTGAACATCCCTATATCTAACAAGCAGGCATAATCAGTACTCCGCCATTATCGGCGATACTGAACTCACCTGGATCGCAAACCCTGGCAGAACTCGATCGTCGAAAAGACTGCGCACCCAGAGTTAATAACTTAGGGTAAAAGAGAAAGTAAAGATAATAAAACTTTTCGAAAGTGTCAAGTGAGTTAATAACTTAGGCTAAGCCCTAGATTTACTCATTTGCAACGGGAAGGTTACGAGAGTCACGCCCCGAGCCCACAGCGGAAACCCTCGGGGCACGCAACAAACCCGCCATATGTGCGAGGACACATCCCACACACGCTAAGCGTTCAAAACTAACCTGCAAAAGAACTATAATATACAATTAAACATGTATCAGAGTGTAAATAAAAGTAAACTAACAACTATCACTGTACAAAAATACATACAAAATCTACCTCCCAAAAAGAAAATACAAGTCCCGAGTATAGTGATCTAAAAAAACTATAAATTGGTAGTCTACCTCTACCAAAAAAAAAAAAACATTGGGCAGGAGTTGCTATCTATGATGTAATCCCTTTACCTCGATCTGAATCAGGCTCAGAAGGCCATGAAAAGTAGACCACAAGCGGGCGTGAGAACTATAAATAGTAGTTTCCAGTGGGTACGGTTGGCGACAATCACGGCCTACCCACTTGATCTACCAGAGGCAAGATAGTGAACTACAACAATAAGCGAGTTACAAAGAATAATAAAATAAAATAACAAAAAAATAAAATAAAAATCCACACGACACTAAGCTATCATGCATCCAAACCAAACCCACACTATCACTAACCCAGACTCGCAATCAATAGAAAATCCCCAAGAAAAGACGAGAACTCAGACACTCAGCACAACACTAACCGACCACACGGAACACAGGACCCAATCATGAATTGATCGACTCCCTAGTTCGGTCAAGCCTGCACCGCCTACTACCCATACTACACAGTCGCTGGTGCATCCGGCAACAGATAGGCGCATGTCATATCTCCCTACTGTCCGAGCTACACGTCCGATGGTGCGCTCGTCAATAGTAGACACCAACCTATCTCTCTCTACCGTTCGGGACATACTATCACTAGTGCGCCCACCCACCGGTAGCCTTCCATCATCACACTGTCTCTCTCAAAGGTATCACATTGGTAAATCCCAGTAAAGCTCAAAGTGGTATGTAGGCTACGATCAAACGATGATTCTTTAGATTATTGATGACATAAGACAGAAACCCCAAAATCAACTCACGTGCCCCCAACACTAGAAGTACCTAACATCTCGATCACAGTGCCCCAGGCACACACACTGGCCCACGGCCCACGAAACCTCAAGGCAAGTGCAACCTCTATGACAGTATGACGTAGCACAAATATCACTACCTAGGTACCACCCATCTAGGAACACTTTACTAAAACACTAATCCCTCGGTCAACAACATGGATCACCTAATAATCAAACAAACCAAATACTGCTATAAATAGTACCTACCCCGAAATCCATGCAATAAGACAACCCACATAAACCTCCTAATAATAAAATAATAATATTTTATAACCCCTACCCAAACAATCCAAAAACTAGAAAGTATTAACTAATCATTCGCATGCATATTTCTAGAATTATCAATCACAGAAAGACAGTTAAAACACCTACATCTAATAAGTAGACTTAATAAGTAATCCGCCGTTCTTGGCGACATGGAACCTACCTGGATCACAAATCCCAGCAGAACACGAATGGCGGATAGACATCACGCTCAATGGTGATCACCACACACGAACGGCTCCACCTCAAAAAATTCGATAGCACCCCGCTTCAACCATGCGACACAAAAGGTCTTGACCCTAACAATCAAATGCAAAAAGCACGAAACTCAAATCCAAAAGTACTAACGAGCTAAACTATATCAATAATATTTATCTCGAGAAACCCAAACAAATAATATAAAAAGAATCTACCCTAAAGTCGACGCATCGTAAAATCACTAGTGCGCGCGTCCGTGCTCGACCCATCGAATCGATTCGCGCGCTCCACAACACACCCCACAAGCTCACGGGCTCTCTTTCCCTCTTCCTCTCCCTCACTCTTTGTTTCTCTCTCTAGAATCCACGGATGCGAGCAAAAGAAGAAAAGAGGAGAAAAATAGAGGTCTCGCACTTAAATAGGCCCAAAAGGAGAAACCCACTTTCGAGCGCCCGAAACAGCGTAATTCGGGTGGCCCAAAGCACAGAAGATCGCTTGGAAGAACCAGGCGGCTACAGGGAATGTTTTGGGTGCCCGAAACTACGCCCGAAACGTCCCCTCACCTGCTACTCTGTCACATGCGGGTCACATCACGCGTCGCGTCGCGCCGACTCCGCTTCCCCGTGCACCTACGACTAATGGCGGGACACCACGTGGCCCGCATGTCACGTCCTGAGGTTGAAACTGCAATCCGAGCTCGCCAACAGATCCGCCACCCATACGGAAAACCCCGCATAGGTGAAGCGTCTAACCTGCAAAAGATAGTACGACAACTATACATATATCAGAGCTGAAAATAAACTGCTATAAAATAAAATCCAAACCACTGTACAACTAAAATAATGTACAAGATCCATCTCCCAAATATAAATAATACATAATCTGATCCACAGGAATAGTACAAATAAAAATTCTCCTATACAATATCTAGGAATCCAAAAAGGGAGGTAAACTAAAACAATAATACAGCAGTGTATAGTAAAGTTCCACAATCCAAGATGGTATATCTATCTCACCAAAATAAACTACACTGGTAGGGATCTATCTCGTGACTCCTTGTCCTCGGTACGTCAAGCCAGGTAGATGAGGAACGGAGGAAAAATTCTTTACAAAACTGTCACCGACAGAGAGTGTGAGGACTACATCCAACAGTAGTTCTTAGTGTGTACCGTTTCCAAGGCCAACGGTCTGCCCACTAAGTCTACTAAAGGCATAAGATAACAAAAATACTGTAATACTGAAAGGATATGCTGGAAAGAAATCTACCGCTATCATGCCTCTATCTATAATGCTCAATGGGTGATACAGATGAAAATGATGCATCAACTCTATCTTAGTATACTCAATCAACCCAATCACACTGTCTGCCACATAGGGTCCAATCAAACCTGTGCCCACCTACTACCATTACATCCACGAAGGACTAGAATTACGTAGGGCGTTCAGCAAGGACTGCGTCGACAAGTCGCGATAGCAAAGTAACAGGCCCCGCTCTGGAGCGGCACTTAAGGGGAGCGATCCCACCGAGAAAAGTATCCGCGCATCTCTATCGAGCTCAATATGGCTCATGTAGGCTATAGTCCAAAATCCACGATGAATCAGATCGACAATGTCCAACTCACAGCACTAACCCACTGGCCGAAGGTACTCAATAGCCGGGACCATCGTCAACCCAACGATTTCCAAAACAGGACATCAAACTCAACATGGTAAAACTCACTGGCTGGAGATACTCTACAGCCGACGACAACGAAGGGTCCGAAAACCCCGAAAGACTAGTACCTACAACCCAAATCAAACAAGAACAGGCTCTAGGCATAGCCTCTGTCGTTTTCGACCCAAGGAAGAAGACAGTCCTTAGAACCCAGATCGCTCGAACCCTCTCGGGGGGGGGGGGGGGGAGTTTAGAAGAAAAGATGATATTTATTATAGAAAACTGTTTTCACTCAAACCCTCTCGGGATGAGGACCAAAAGTAGTTCCCTTTTTATAAAACCATCCTGACTTGAAAAAATTCATTTTTATGAATTTTAGTTTTTTTTTAAGAAAATCAGTAAAAATAAGTTTTATTTTTCAAACCCCGAAGGGCTAATGCCTTCCCCCAATCGGACAAGAACAGGCTCCGGCAACCAATTCGAAATTCGGAAGGAAAATATTAGTTTACTAAAATTATGTGTGTCCAAAAAGATTCTTGGTTCAAGGTCCTTCTATTACAAGAACACTACTGCCACGAACTAAGTGGTGACAACAGATCGGAGAATACTCGATGACCTGGGACTACCGTCTACCAAAACGGCTCCCGACACTAACACGAAACTAGCCACAGCTATCAGACTCCACTCAACCCCTAGGCACGAGCGCAACATGCATCCTACACTATTCCGACCACTCGGCCCACTACCCGGACGAGGAAAAACTCTAAGTCCAGGAAAAAGAAATGCAAGGTGTGGGAAAACTAGAACATAAAAAAAAGTAGCCTAAGTGAGAGTTCTCTACTAGTCTGGTTAATACATGCAACATATGATAGGGTGTCAATCAAGGTTCTATAATTCCTTTATCAAAAGCAAGGATTAAACAACTAATTTTGTCATACATGTTTGCTACTCAAACTACATAAATGAACAATTCCATCCAACATGATCTCAATCAAACTAGTGTGTACATCTTCGATATGCAAGCTCTCAATCATCATACATGGATAACTTATCATGCAAGCTCTCAATCCATATGACATGTACAATTATCATGCAAGCCTCAATCAACATAAAATGGACCACTTCTTATGCTTACATCTCAATCATATAGGTTGTACATTAAATCATGCATGCTTACTAACAAATAGAGTTAGAGAATCGCCAGCCGATTTTGGAGACCAAAACAACCCACCTGGAAGTAGTTGATCCGACGCCCGATCTTGCTGAAATTTGGTGTGAGGAATTCTCATCCTCTCAGAAATCCAACGCCATAATCATCCAAATCCGCTACTCGGATTTGGCGCAATAGCTGAAACAACACACGCTGCGCGGTAAATTCTAAAATTTCAGCATGTACATAGATGATAAAAGAGATGAAATTTCTACATTAATCACCTCAAAGGGAAGCTCCAAACAGCAATTCCAAGTTATCCTCTATCATAAGAACATCTTCTAAGCTTCAAAAACCTATCATAAAATCTCTTTTACAATCAAAATAACAAAACATTACATGTTGTCCCAAAATCTACCAACAAAAATCATCATAAACTTCCAAGCATTATAGAGACCAATCCATAAGGAATTTTCCGCTGATTCCAAAAGAGAAAATGCTTATCATAAACTTAAGAAGATGTCCAAACTTTGAAATTCTGAAAAAGACCAAATATTCCCAAAGATATCTGCATTCAAAGGTTCAATTCTCAACTCACAATCCAAAATAAAACTGTAGTCTCCCCTGTCACAGGGTCATAAAGATCGTTAAAGTTACCTGGGCAAATGAACTCAAATCTAGCAAGTAAGGTGCCAATGGATTCGTTTTCGAGAGCAGATATAAATCAAGCTAAAGAACTCCAAACTCCATGCACAAATGAAAGAGAAATTCCATAAATACTATTGACTGTCCGAAAATGAAATCTGTGCATGAGTGCTCCAAAGATGACAAATAAACTCCAATAAAACTCCAGATCTAGGTATAGTGGTATATGCCAAAGTTGTAGAGCTTCGAGTCTTAAAGATTTTTCCACAAAAATCAGCTCAAACTCCCATCAAACTATCCAGAAAAGGGAAAATGCTAAGGCTGTCCAGATTTCCAGGCTGTGCACAAGGGTCCCAAAGATGGCATAAAAACTCCAAAAAAACTCATGACCCAAGAGAAGTGTTGTATATTAAAGTTGTAGGCCTACCTCTTGTGGAGATACTCTCCAAAATTGAGCTGAAAACTCTAAGAGATGAGCTCTGTAGAATTTTTGCACTGAAACGCGACGGTGAAGCTTGAAAATCTGCAATAATGGTGATGCTCCAAACTTGAGGAAGATGATGCTCAAGAGTCTCCTTGGATCCTTCTTTGGTTGATGAAGATGAAGGGGAAGTGAGGGTGAAGCTCTGTGACTAACTCTCCAAAACTCAAATGCCCAAAAAATGAGAAAGGAGGAAGAAGATTACCTTATATACTAAGGAGAAGAAGAAGAAAAAAAAAGAAAAAGAAAAAGAAAAAAAAACTTGGGGAGCTACAGTAATAGCCGGACCCGGCCCGCCAACCGGGACGGACACGTGGCGTCCATCCGGCCGCTCTCGCAAAACGGGAGGACGGCCCGTATGGCACCACGTCGTAACCAGTGGTTGGTGGGCGCCAAACACTGGCACGGCGACGCATGTCCCGCGCGGGGACGCAGGCCGCGCCTGCCCTCCCTCGTATGCGCGACCGCAGCTGCCCAGTCCCCCGCCAACACGTGGCGTGATGGAATCTTGCTGCACCCAGTGCACGCGCATGGGCTGTAAACCGGCCCGCTTAGGGAATCAGCCCGTTAGCCCAATTTGCCCGGAAAAATGCCATTTTCACTGTTTTCGCACGTTAAATCCATTTTTTGTGTCTGTTTGACGTGCAACGCACTCGATACACCAAAAATAGATATTTTCTTGCTGCCAGCCATATGGTCGAGTCACACGGGGAAACGGGTCACCACACCGCAGCCCCGTGAAACATGCCGCCACGCATCATGCACACCACGCACGCCCTCACCTAACAACCTAACGACTACAGGGCGGATCTGGGCTAGGATTCGCACCCGAAACCCATAAAAATCCCTAAACCTCACCCCGGGCTTCGTTTTTCACGCCAATTCGCGCTAAAACGGTCCTGACTTGGCCCAGCACTCCTCCCATGCACTGACCGACCCACCATACTATAACTTTACCATTTGCAAAAATCCAATACCTAACAACGAGCATATTTCGACTCCCGATGGAGGATTACGAGTATATTTCGACTCCTTTTTGTGAATAAGTATCTGAGTGCCTTAAACTCATTCATGGCCAAGTTGGAGAGAATTTCGTGCATAAGTCGACTCTTCAGAAAAATTGCTCTAAAGGAGTATAAGCAACCGCCAATTAGAGAGAATTTTGCGCATAAGTCGACTCTCTACAAGGCACAGTTATGAAACTTAAATTATAATATGATTAGAGTGATCGGGTGCGGTCGGGTTTGTTGTAACCCTTGAGTAGCGGCATAGTGGCCGGGTTAGCATAGTGGCCTAGTGTGGCATGGCATGGTAGCATAGTGTTGTTATGGCATGAACTAGTAGTGTAAAAGTTTTATACTTGCATACTAGTATAGAATTTATCGCTTTCCATTTATTACCTTGCTACTAATGTTTTCATTAGACAAAGTGGTATAGAGTATGTTTCTCGATGGATGAACCCATTGAAAAATATTCGTAGTTCTCACACCCCCGTGGTTTACACCTTTTTGCAGATCCAGATGCTGCCGGTGAGGCACGAGACAAGGACAAAAGCTCAGCAAAGTAGCTGTTGAGACCATAATTTTCGCTACTTGAGGGAGTGACACGTGGCGTTTACCATCGACTAAAAGACTAAGGCCGATGGGGGGATGAGTCAACCAAAGAAGGATTCGCGTTCTGATCCGGATCGATCTTAGTCGCACAAGAAATGCAAGACGCGACGAATGCCATCGGCTGAAGACATCATCCGATAGGAGAAGCAGCCAACAAAAAAATTATCGCCTCAATCAGGGGCAATTTCGGCCAAAGAAGGACATCACTCTGGTCAAACGACGAAGGTGGAGTTAGAGTCAGCCTTCGACCGATCAAGCCGGAAAAGGAAGGTCCTAGAAAGGAAGGGTACGAGATTCGGGGCACGAATCTCACAACGGACTCTGAAGTGGCAAGCGGCGTCTAGCATTGGAAAGCGCCGAAGATCACGCTTCGAAACGAGAATAAGGGGATGAACCTGGACGGAATAACGACTATTATCCTATTTGATGGAGTGTCGACTCAAAAGGAAGTAGTTGAGGATTACATGGTAACTTCCCCCAAATCCCGCCGATATTTCAAATTGGCGTCTGTATACATAGTTCGAAAAGTGTATAAATACCCGAACCATCGAAGAAGAGGGGGTCCTGCAACCTCGTAAGCTAAGACCACCCTCTGGTTTTTCTTATCTTTCATATCTACATTTACCGCTTTTATAGATAGATTTATCGCATTTCCTAGGAATAGGCTTACTTATAATTTATTCCCTTTCCTCCTCCTTGTATTCCCTTTCCAAGCAATACAAAGTATTAATCGACTCCTTAGCCGTGTCAAATTATTGTCTCTATCACCTGGGTCGGCTACTCTAGGCCAAACTCGGTATCTCTCTATCTCCATATCCCGATTCGACTAATCTAAGCCCGACGGACGCGAGAGTTTAAGTGAGAAGAACCCGGCCGAGCAGATCCTTCATCGGCCCAATCGCTTGATCGATTGGCACGCTGTGCATCACATTTCAGAGGGTCAAACAAACGCCCAGGGCCGACCGACGACTGGCATTTTCAGCCCCTACAACCTTCTCAGCACGCTCGGTGGGACACTCACATAACTTTTACCTCTTCCTGCCGTGAATATGTTAGAGACTCCCGAAACCAGCAGGAGGTCGGCACTACCGGAGCCGACCATGTCGCAACAATTCGGGCAAATCGCCCGAATGATAAGATCTCTTGAGAGAACACAGCTGTCTCTCGAGAGGGACGTCCTAGCCCAGGGCATCGACATCATGGCCTCCGATGTAAGTGTTTCCCAACTCGGGCAGTTTTTAGCTCGAAGCAGGTCGTGCCACGGAGGTCTATCGGGATTTCCACCAGCTTTGCCACCGCCAGTGCCGACACAAACGATTATGACGGCGCCGGCAACAATGGCAGCACAGTAGGTTGCGCCCCTCACAACGTTTCAGCTGCTGGGAGCAGTGCAGCCGCAAATGATCCCGTACTAGATGGGAACGGGGCCGATGGGGCAGAACGTCGGCCATCAATAAGAAAACAACTGGGGAGTTCCTCTGCTTCCCCCACCACCGTTCGTCTAGTCTCAGGTTGGGGGTAGGATCGGCGAGCAGTCGCCCTCGCAGGGACCATTTCAGCAACAGGATGGACATTACGAGCCGCCACCTCTACTATTACAACCGGCGGCTCAGGCACCTCAGGCCGGGCACGCCGAAGTCGCTGGGGGTAGGAATGATTGGCAGATCCCTCTACAGGGGCCGCCTCAGAATCAAGCTGGCTAGTATGGGCTGCCATCTCCATCGGCGCAACTGGCCACCCCGGTATTTACAATAGGGCTCACCAACAACGACACCCAAACGAAGGAAGTAATTCGCAATACCTTTGAAATAGAGGTCGGGCCTGTGACTCGGCCGATGACAAGCGAAGGCAAATCTTGGGCTAGAGAGGTTGAAGTATGTGCGGCTGGGTGGATACCCGGCCGCCAGCCCCACACATGTCGGATGCTCGGGCTGAGTAAGGCCTGAGAGTTCAAAACTCAGGCGTCGGCCTACACATTCGACGTGTCCAAAACGGATCAAATATTTGATTGGTTGTATGAGGACGGTCAAATCAAGCTCCAGGATAGGCAATTAATCCCTCATTATGAGGAGCTGAGAAGGCGAAAATACTACAAGTGGCATCATTCATGGAGCCACCGCACAGGGGAATGCTACAACTTAAAGAAGCAGATACAAAAGAAATAGACGAGGGTCGACTAATCTTTGTCAACCACGAAAACGGTAATATTAACCCTTCTCTACCACAAGTAAACATAGTGGATACGAAAGGGAAGGAGCCAGTGTTCAGATCCGAGTCCCCTAAAAAAGGGATGTCGGCGAGCAGCATTCCTCAGCTTTGCGCACGATGCAAGCCCGAGATGACGACTGAGGAATGGGGTGATTTCTTTCTCTGAGTGCCCGGGGAAGCCAAGAAATTGTTCGCTTTCCACAACTTGGGGCAGGGGTACGGCTCGCCGTGATCCCACGCCGAATCAGAATTCGGCCGAGGAATCGACTAAGCAGCCTCCAAGGAAGGAGGACGAGAAGGACGAATAAGACAGGGCTATATAACGGGCCCTGTGCGATCTGTACGGCCTGAAAAGGCCGGGGCTGCGGACAAGCAGCTATACGGGGCCCGGAGCCCCATGGCAACGACAGAACCCCCACCACGGCTACCAGGGGAGTCGAGACCAGGGGGTACCCCAAGGAGTGCTTGGCCAGGAGGCCGAAGGCGAACGAAGATATGGGCCATACCCATATCAAGGCAGGCCTCGTGAAAGGCATGGTCCGACAGATAGGGTGAAACCCTGAGTCTCATACCACAGAGACAACAGACTAGGGGCACAGGCCAGCCCCTCACGTCGGACTTTGAGTTCCCTTGGCTGACGGCAGGGAGAGCCAACACCTTAGCTGGCCATCTAGGAGAGCAGCTCCAAGTCCGACCATTCCCGAAACCATGGCAGAGGCGAGAGATCCTCGGGGGGCACATAAGGGAAGTGGACACACCGGCCGAAGGGACGGTCGGACGACGACACACTTCAGGCGGGCCGAGCTGGTGGTACGGGTTGTCTATGACAAAGACACAAAAACGTCAGCAGTAGAGAGACCAAGCCGACGTAAAGAAGGATGCAATGATGGCTCAGAGGCCGCGGCTTGACATAAGCAAAGCACGCTCAATGCTTCGTACATCGTTTCTGTCGAGGCAGAATGATTACGAGGTAGGGGGGTCGAGTGCGCCGTTTCGAGGCAAGTTGACCATGTTGTATGTAGTGTCCCAGTTTTCCCCAGTGTTTTTCCCCTGTTTCGTGGTGTGGAACACCTATTATTGGTGTGTTGGGCCCCAACATGTCAAAGGGATGTGTTGATTTGGACTCAGTGGGGAATTGGGATCAAGCCTGACCTTCGGCTGCCTTTGCCGAATTTTCGGAGTGGATTCGGGCTGAACGGAGGCCGTATTTGGATTCAGCGCGGAAAAACGCTTGAAAACGGCTATTTAATTGTATTTTTCGGAGTCCGGATGCCCAAAAACGGACCCCCCGAAGTTTTCTGCACAAAATAGTGCATGGGGGGAGCTGTGGACCGGCCGGGGACACGTGGCGCCCTCTGATTGGGCCGGCGCACGCTTCCCGATCCACGGATCGGGCTGCCGGTGCACGGTGGACCGGCGGGGCACGTGGCAGGCACCGGTTGGGCCGGTGCAGCGCGCGTGTTACGGAATTTGAGTTGGCGCATTTCGTGATTGTATTAAGTCTTGAAGATTGAAGATGAAGAAACTTTAGATCGTATACCTCAATCTCAAGAAAGAAGAATTCAAAAGGATCAGGTACGTTTAACTAAAGAATTTTGATGATCCGAATACTTCTTATAGTGTAGAAACACCTGGAAGAGGTTTTAATTGCTTAATCATCAAAAACTGAACATGGGACATGTTCAGGATCCGGATCGTGGCTTGCAATCCGGATCCCGAAGGGTGTTCGTTCATACACTGGTTCAATCCGGATCGCAGCATTCCATGATCCGGATCCCGAACATAGTTTTACCTATTTGCTTGAACGATCCGGATCAGGAATTGCAATCCGGATCCCGAACATTGTGTTTTGGTAAAACTGTATGAACGATCCGGATCGTGGACTACGATCCGGATCCCGAACATTGAATTTTCTGGAAACCGTCTTTTGTGCTTCTGCAATCCGGATCGCCAAATCCAATCCGGATCGCCGTCGGTAAAACTTTCCAGAAAAGTTTGTTTTTGATCCGTATATTCTTCCAATGGTTTCTAACCTATAAATAGACCCTATATTCATTTCTAGGGCATCCAAACAGAGCCGTCATTTTCAAATATCATTTTATACGGCCTTAGATCCACATATAGAGAAGAAAGGAAATCAATAGATTTATTCTATGGTTCTTCATCTATATTGATTGATTTGATTCTAGGTTTTCCATACTCACATTTTGAGTAGAATCAAATCAATGAATACTTAGATGGTATTTCCGATCTATCTTTGATCTAAGTATTCGGCGGATCATCACCACCCAAACAAACAACGATTTACCCCAAAATCGGCGCGTGGACTCGCGTGGCCTTGTGGATTCAAGGTGCAACCGCTCTCGTGGATTCGGAGCGAGGTACGTTCGTGGATTCGAAGCGTGCCATTGGGTGAAGACCGTGGATTCGGTTGGACGTCGTGGACTCGACGTTGGACGCTGTGGATTCAGCGTTGGGCGCAGATCGTGGATTCGAGAAGCGTCGTGGAGCGAGCGGGAAGATCTACTAGGAGCGTATGGTAAAAGGTTGAGTCGTCTGTGAGTACGTTATATCACCTTGTACGTGTGTTAATTCTAGTGGATTTCGCCGTGTTATCGGTCCCGTGGTTTTTTACTCCGGTTTGGAGTTTTTCCACGTAAAAATCTTGCGTGTTCTTTTATGTTTCCGCATTGGGTTTATTTGCGCAATGATTTTTTGAGTGTTTATTGTTTACACCTATTCACCCCCCTCTAGGTGTTTTTTCCCCTATTTAGATCCTTATTAACCTAAACCCAACAAGTGGTACTGCATAGCACTCTCGACTGCCGAAGCGGAGTACATTTCTGCAGGAAGTTGTTCAACCCAGTTGTTATGGATGAAAAGCGTGTTGAGCGATTTCCGGATTTCAACATCTTCGGTAACCATTTTATGTGACCCCACCGTTGGTCGCAGGCGCCCGAATCTAAGGACAGAATGGGAATTTTCCCATTTGTTCTTTTGGGCCTATAAATAGCCCTCCCCTCCCTTCTTCTTCTGCTTTTTTTCGAGAGATAGAGAGTGAATCAGAGAGAGACCTTTGAAGAGAAGTTGTTCCTCTCTGTATTTTCTACCTCGTGGTTCGTTCCCAGATTTTCTGGAAGATCGACAACGGCGATCCGGATTTTACAGTGTGCCTCGGTTTTCCCCCATTTTCGGCCCGTTATCGTCATATTTCAGTCCGAGGAGTCCCCTGCGCAGTACAGGAGTCCTTTTTCGACGATTTCTTCGCCAGTGTGTTCCTGAGAGGTAGGGCTTCGTTTTCCGTGTTGGTGGTTTCTCTGGATTCCGATTCCTTGGCACGATTCCCGAGGTGTTTTGACCCCCTCTTTTGCTGTTTGGGTTTTTGGACAGCGGCGACTTCGACGAATTGTTTCTCAGCGTAGGAATATCAGATTGAGGCGATTCAAGAGTCGATTTTGGGCTACTTTTCGCGAGGAACGCAACCGTGATTTTCGGGGATTTTTGGAGCTCGGGACAGAGGTGAAATTTCTCGTTTTGCGTGCTGATTTTAAAAACAGCAAAATCTGTTTTGAGACTTGTAGTTTTTACACCGTATACACTTGTGTGATGTTGTAGGATACTGTTTCAGCTGGCGGTGTGCTTAGAGGACAGCGGGTATTTTCTTGGTGTGTTGTGCACGCTTTTCGAGGTGGGTGGTCGTGTTTCCCTCTTTGTTGACATGCTCACTAGGAGTAGAAGAGTTCTACAATTATAAATGTGACAGTTAACTTGTGGTATATGAACCTATTGCATTGGCCCCCTAAATTAATTGATAGCCTCTATGTGATAAATCTGGGACAATAAAGTTGGACAATTGTTATATCTTAAACCGCATGCAAATAAATAACCCAATAATATTTTAAATGATTCTTCACATGAAACCTTAGCCACTTTTCAAATGCTTTTAAAAAGAACACTTGCATGCTTATTTGGACAACTAGTTAGGCCACTATTTTACTGCAGCACTATATTATGGGATTTGACTTAGGAGAAAACATGTTCTATTGTTATTCTTCTCTATCGATGCATGATGATCGAGTCGGATCGGGATTTTGAGATAGTATAGTTGGATCTTGAGTCTGGGACAGTTTAGACTCGTCTTGGGGATTGTGGGGCATAGTGGCAACCGCGGATGTTAGGCGGTTGACCAGATGTTTTTACCTTATCAGATTGGGGTTTATGGGTTCAGCGGTGACCGCGGATTTTGAGCGGTTGACCGGATGTTATTGTCACATCAGATTGGGGATCGGGGTTGCATTAGTGGATGGAGTATTCCCACTTTGATCATGGTCATGATCCAGTCCTGCTATTGTGAGACATTGGTTACAGAGATGCTGATACAGAGATACTTTACTCGTGTGGGTCGCTCCCCTCGAGTGCCACTCCGGAGTAGGCTTTTGACCGTGATGGGTGCCGGTCAGTTGGTGAGTTGTGAGTGATGACAGAGCAGGCAGTGCCAGTATTTCCTGGCCCTCTGATTGGGTTTCTTTGGGCAGTTAGCTTTATAGTTGCATTCATACAGTCATCTTTTGGCACTGCATTTAGAGGCATAGTAGTGGTAGTTTCTTTTCAGCAGTCTTTATTGCATACCACTGTTCTTTCCTTTTTGCCTCTTTATTCCTAGTGGGTGCGTCAGCATTTGAGGTTTTACCCACTAGGGGAGGCTACTGGTTTATCTAGTAGTTCTCACCCCCATTGTTGTTTTCTGTCCTTTTCTCCCCTTTGTTTTGCAGAGTCGTCTGTGGGAGCTGCTGGGCCTTCAGCGGCAGATCGAGGTAAGAGGATCGCCGACTAGCTAGATCATCTACCCCGAGCGAGAGATTAGCTACTTTTATTGTACCCCCTTTTGTATCTCAGACTACAGTAGTTTACTTTTGGGTCTGGCTTTGGCCAGCTGGTTGTATATTTATGGTGAGCTGGGAGTTTATTGTACTTTTATTTCAGCTTTACTTTATTTCAGTCTGAGATTACTTGTAGTTCTTTAGTTCAGCTCTGTTTATGCTCTTTTATTGTATATTATATATCTGAGCAGGTTACCAGCGCTTCGTGTACATGGAAAATTCTGTGTGCACGGCGGATCTGTTGGCGGGCCCGGGTTCTGGTTTACACCCGGGGCGTGACAGATTAAGTTGGTATCAGAGCTTAGGGATAGGTCAGTTGGGACTTAGGAAACCCTAGGCTTTTGGCAGACCCTAGGATGATAGGGCGTGAGAGACGTGACATTTTGCGAAAGTCGTTGATTTATTTATTGGACTCTTCCAGTGAGTGAAGAGGGATCGACATACCCAATTTCTGGTGGACAGTTATGTTGGCTGCAGACAACATAAAGTCACAGAAATAGGGGGATGTCTTTGACTTTCGCTAGATTGGGTCGTGTGGGGTTATGTTACTGATTGTGGTTTCTTGTGGCAGGATGCCTCCGCGACGCGGATGTTGACGCGTTCGCAGCCTTCTTCCCCTGAGCCCGAGCAGCAGGAGTCCGGGCAGGGCCAGCAGAGTGAGGTGCAGGAGCTACAGGCTCAGATGGCCCAGATGGCGGAGGCTGTTAGGCGTCAGGAGGAGGCCATGGGTCGGCTGACGCAGATGTTAGAGCAGAGGGTGCAGCCAGTTGTAGCACCCCCGGAGAGTTCTCCCGTACCATCTTCCCCTGCTGTGGCTCCCCCAGTTGTACCAGTGACCCCGGCATCCCCTATCGCTCGGGGCACTGGGGGACAGCCCTCTGGATTGACGGGACCTCTGACCCCGGCAGAGCAGCGGGAGATGGTTGACTTACTGATGAGGTTCCGCCAGTTTGACCCACCCCGTTTCTCAGGGCAGAGCGCCGAGCCGTGGGAGGCAGAGTCGTGGATCACGGCGATGGAGCGACGCTTTGAGACTTGTTCATCGAGGAGCGGTACCAGGTGTTTTGGCGACGAACTTTTTGGAGCGCAACGCCGAGGCTTGGTGGCGGCGTGTGCGACCGGCTGGTCCGCCTGGGGCTCAGCTCTTGACCTGGGCGGAGTTCCGCAGTCTTCTTCTTGGGGCCTTCTTCCCAGAGAGCGTGAAGAAGAGGTTGGAGGAGCGGTTGAAGAACCTTCGACAGGGCGATCGGCCAGTGCACGAGTATATTGTGGATTTCAATCAGTTGCTGGCATGTGTACCCACGTCGCTCGAGATGAGGCGCACAGGATTTACATGTTCGAGCGAGGGTTGCGCCGGGAGATTTTTCAGCTGGTTCGCTCACGCAGGTTGCAGACCTTGGAGGCCTCGATGGAGCAGGCACTCTATGTAGAGTGCGGGGAGGTAGTGATGGAGAAGTAGCTCCAGCTCCCGTAGTGATCCCGGGGCGAAGCGACCAGCACCGGAGGTTGGGGGACAGGCCAGTTCGTGGAGGCCGCCACGACCGCCACAGCCTCAGTTTTCCGGCCGTGGGCGTTCTGAGCGGCGAGGGCCTGGTGGATCCCAGAGGCCCCAGCAGCAGCAGCAGCAGCAGAGATCGCAGTCGTCGCAGCGTGGATCGCAGCGGCAGCCTCAGCGACAGCGACAGTCTCAGCAGCAGCAGCAGTCACGACAGCCACGGGCCCCCAGCAGTTGTATTTTCTGTGGAGGTCAGCACTTCCCGGCACCTGCGACCAGCGGTGGGGTCGTTGCTACGGATGTGGACAGCCCGGGCACATTCGAGCTTCGTGCCCCTTTTCGACCTCAGCCGCCCCTTCTTCAGCATCTGCCCCATCATCATCGCAGCAGCGGTCGACGGCTCAGCGGCCTTATGCTCCAGCGAGCAGGCCATCTTCTTCCCATCCCACAGATTATCGCCCTCCAGCTCAGAGTGGGCGAGTGTATGCTGCACAGGTAGAGGATTCTTCAGCAGCAGACCATGTGGTGGCAGGTATCACCTTACTTTCTGGCATTAGGACTCGTACTTTATTTGATACTGGAGCATCGCATTCTTTCATTAGTAGATCTTTTGCATCATTACATGGGTTAGAGGTAGGACTTTTGCCACGTGCACGAGAGGTTCAGATTCCCGATCACACTTTGCACGTGGAGGAGTGTTGTTGGTCCTGCCCGATGCAGATCGAGTCCTGGATTATGCCAGCAGACCTGTTGGTCTTGAGACAGCTGAGGGACTTTGATGTGGTTCTCGGGATGGACTGGCTGGCTCGGTATTTCGCGACTATTGATTGTGCCGAGAGGACTGTCACTTTTAGAGAGCCAGGCCAGGAGGTGTTGGTGTACCGGGGATGTCAGAGTGCTTTCTTTGCCTCTATGGTTTCGACTTCCCGAGCGAGGCGGATGATTCATCGAGGATGTGTAGCCTTTTTGGCTAGTGTTGTTGAGGGGCCTACGGCGGCACCGGGACTCGGGGATATCCCTATTGTCCGCGAGTTTCCGGATGTGTTTCCACCTGAGCTGACTAGTATGCCGCCAGACAGGGAGATTGAGTTTGTGATTGACGTAGTTCCAGGAACTGCGCCAATCTCTAAGGCTCCTTACCGGATGGCACCGGCTGAGCTGCGAGAGCTTAAAGCACAGTTGCAAGATTTGATGGATAAGGGTTTTATTAGACCCAGTGTGTCGCCCTGGGGAGCGCCGGTGCTATTCGTGAAGAAGAAAGATGGGTCACTTAGACTGTGTGTGGACTATAGGGAGCTGAATAAAGTGACCATCAAGAACAAGTACCCTCTGCCGCGCATCGACGATCTCTTTGATCAGCTGCAAGGGTCTTGTGTCTTTCTCCAAGATTGATCTACAGTCTGGTTACCACCAATTGAAGGTGAAGGCCGAGGATATTCCTAAGACTGCTTTCAGATCACGGTACGGGCATTATGAGTTTACAGTTATGCCGTTTGGATTGACTAATGCCCCTGCCGCCTTTATGGACTTGATGAACAGGATATTTCGGCCATTTCTGGATCGTTTGTGGTGGTGTTCATTGATGATATCCTTGTTTACTCCCGGAGCGAGGCCGAGCATGAGGAGCACTTGAGGACTGTGCTACAACTTCTACGAGAGAAGAAGTTGTATGCCAAGCTGGCAAAGTGCGAGTTTTGGCTTCGGGAGGTAGCTTTCTTGGGCCATGTGATTTCCGCCGCCGGTGTGGCTGTAGACCCGGCGAAGATTGAGGCAGTTCGTGATTGGCCCCGACCGACGACTGTATCAGAGGTGCGCAGCTTCATGGGATTAGCTGGTTATTATCGTCGGTTTGTGGAAGGCTTTGCGAAGCTTTCCACACCCCTCACTCGGTTGACGCGTAAAGGGGTTAAGTTTATCTGGAGTGAGGACTGCCAGAGGAGCTTCGAGGAGCTGAAGGACAGACTGATGACCGCTCCTATCCTTTCCCTCCCTGTTATGGGGAAAGGATATGTGATCTACAGTGACGCATCGCACAGTGGACTTGGTTGCGTGTTGATGCAGGAAGGGAGGGTAATTGCTTATGCATCGAGACAGCTCAAGGATTACGAGAAGAATTACCCTACCCATGACTTGGAGCTCGCTGCCGTGGTGTTTGCACTGAAGCTTTGGCGCCATTACCTGTATGGAGAGCATTGTGAGATCTACACCGACCACAAGAGCTTAAAGTATCTGTTCACACAGAAGGAGCTGAATTTGAGGCAGCGCAGGTGGTTAGAGCTACTAAAGGATTATGATGTGGACATCCTTTACCACCCAGGCAAGGCTAATGTGGTCGCTGATGCATTGAGCAGGAGAGCAGTACAGAGTTTGTCTATGTTGATCACAGACCAGGCGCCACTATTAGAGGAGATGAGACGGCTCGAGATAGAGGTTGTGTCCCCTGGGGTCTCTGCTAGACTGACGTCATTAGTCGTGCAGCCCACTCTGCTGGACAGGATCAGGGAGAAACAGAGTGAGGACCCCCACTTGACCAGGATTCGAGATCAGATTCCGAGTGATCAGTCAGGGGACTTTACAGTGGATGCTGCGGGAGTACTGAGGTACAGGGACCGAGCATGTGTGCCAGTGGATGCTGAGATCAGAGAGCAGATATTGAGAGAGGCCCATTATACACCTTATACCCTTCATCCTGGGGGGACTAAGATGTATAAGGACCTCAAGGCACATTTCTGGTGGAATGGCATGAAGAGGGATATCGGGAGATTTGTGGCCCAGTGTTTAACTTGTCAGCAAGTAAAAGCTGAGCATCGAGTGCCAGCTGGCAAGTTACAAAGTCTCCCAATCCCTGAGTGGAAATGGGACCACATTACGATGGATTTTGTGGTCGGATTGCCGAGGGCACAGGGCGGAGCAGATGCTATCTGGGTAGTTGTGGATCGACTTACCAAGTCAGCGCACTTTTTGCCTATGCAGACTACTTGGCCACTCGAGCGACTAGCCCAGTTATACCTTGATGAGATAGTGAGGTTGCATGGAGTACCCGCCTCCATTGTGTCAGATAGAGATCCGAGGTTTGCCTCGCGTTTCTGGAGGAGTTTGCAGACCGCCTTGGGGACTCAGCTCAGATTCAGTACAGCTTTTCATCCACAGACTGATGGGCAGTCAGAGCGGACTATACAGATCTTGGAGGACATGCTGAGGGCTTGCGTCTTGGATTTCGGCGGAGGTTGGATTCGACACTTATCCTTGGTTGAGTTTGCGTACAACAACAGCTTTCAAGCGAGCATACAGATGGCTCCGTTTGAAGCGTTGTATGGACGCAAGTGTCGATCACCACTTTATTGGAGTGACGTAGGCGAGAGACGGACCTTGGGGCCAGATATACTGCTAGAGGCAGAGGAGAAGGTCCGAGTGATTCGACAGCATCTTCAGACCGCTCAGAGCCGACAGAGGAGCTATGCTGATGTTCGGCGACGAGACTTAGAGTTTCAGGTTGGAGATCATGTATTTCTGAAAGTCTCGCCGTCCAAGGGGATCAGGAGGTTTGGCATTCGCGGGAAACTCAGCCCCCGATACATTGGGCCCTTTGAGGTGTTGGAGCGTATCGGGCCAGTTGCTTATCGACTTGCACTCCCCCCGAGACTTGCTGGTGTCTACGATGTTTTTCATGTTTCCACTCTGAGGAGGTACGTCTTCGACCCGTCACACGTCATCGACTTTGCACCACTCGAGATCAGCGAGGATCTGAGATATGAGGAGCGCCCACTGCGGATTCTAGATCAGGAGGTGAAAGAATTGCGCAATCGGACCATCCACTATGTGAAGATCCTCTGGAGCAATCATGATGAGCGTGAGGCGACGTGGGAGCTCGAGTCAGAGATGATGGACGCCTACCCCTACCTGTTCGAGGCTCTTGATTGAGATATGATTTTCGTTTCGAGGACGAAACTTTTGTTAGTGGGGGAGGATGTAGTGTCCCAGTGTTTTTCCCCTGTTTCGGGGTGTGGAACACCTATTATTGGTGTGTTGGGCCCCAACATGTCAAAGGGATGTGTTGATTTGGACTCAGTGGGGAATTGGGATCAAGCCTGACCTTCGTCTGCCTTTGCCGAATTTTTGGAGTGGATTCAAGCTGAACGGAGGCCGTATTTAGATTCAGCGCGGAAAAACGCTTGAAAACGGCTATTTAATTGTATTTTTCGGAGTCCGGATGCCCAAAAACGGACCCCCCGAAGTTTTCTGCGCAAAATGGTGCATGGGGGGAGCTGTGGACCGGCCGGGGACACGTGGCGCCCTCTGATTGGGCCGGCGCACGCTTCCCGGTCCACGGATCGGGCCGCCGGTGCACGGTGGACCGGCGGGCCACGTGGCAGGCACCGGTTGGGCCGGTGCAGCGCGCGCGGCGCATGGATCGTGCGCGGGCAGCGCGGGCAGGCCGGGCAGGCGAGGGGCAGCGGCGCGGCGCACGGTGCACCGGGGCGCGCCATGTGGCGGCCCTGGGTTGGACGGCGCAGGTGCGCGCGGTGCACCCGCGGGCGCGCGCCTGCGGCCGTACGCGCACGCGTGCGCAGGCGGCGCGCGGCTGGCGTGACGGGCGGGAAAAGCCCGCCACGTGGCGCCACGCTATTGGGTGGCGCCACCTACCCCGCCGCCCCCGCAGGGGGGCACGTGGCGGCGCCCGGTTCGCCGGGCGCGCTGTCCCCTGTGCGGGGGACACGTGTCGCGCTGCGGGCCTGGTCGGACGGGCGCGCGGTCCGGCCGGGATCCCGTGCGGGATGGGCCGTTGATGGGCCGGGTTACTGTGCGGGCCGAAATCGGGGCCCAAAAGATTCGGGCGCCCGAATCTAAGGACAGAATGGGAATTTTCCCATTTGTTCTTTTGGGCCTATAAATAGCCCTCCCCTCCCTTCTTCTTCTGCTTTTTCCGAGAGATAGAGAGAGAATCAGAGAGAGACCTTTGAAGAGAAGTTGTTCCTCACTGTATTTTATACCTCGTGGTGCGTTCCTAGATTTTCTGGAAGATCGACAACGGCGATCCGGATTTTACAGTGTGCCTCGGTTTTCCCCCATTTTCGGCCCGTTATCGTCGCATTTCAGTCCGAGGAGTCCCCTGCGCAGTACAGGAGTCCTTTTTCGACGATTTCTTCGCCGGTGTGTTCCTGAGAGGTAGGGCTTCGTTTTCCGTGTTGGTGGTTTCTCTGGATTCCGATTCCTTGGCACGATTCCCGAGGTGTTTTGACCCCCTCTTTTGCTGTTTGGATTTTTGGACAGCAGCGACTTCTACGAATTGTTTCTCAGCGTAGGAATATCAGATCGAGGCGATTCAAGAGTCGATTTTGGGCTACTTTTCGCGAGAAACGCAACCGTGATTTTTCTGGGATTTTAGGAGCTGGGGACAGAGGTAAAATTTCTCGTTTTGCGTGCTGATTTTTATAAACAGCAAAATCTGTTTTGGGACTTGTAGTTTTTACACCGTGTACACTTGTGTGTTGTTGTAGGATACTGTTTCAGCTGGCGGTGTGCTTAGAGGACAGCGGGTATTTTCTTGGTGTGTTGTGCACGCTTTTCGAGGTGGGTGGTTGCGTTTTCCTCTTTGTTGACATGCTCACTAGGAGTAGAAGAGTTCCCAATTATAAATGTGACAGTTAACTTGTGGTATATGAACCTATTGCATTGGCCCCCTAAATTAATTGATAGCTTCTATGTGATAAATCTGGGACATTAAAGTTGGACAATTGTTATATCTTAAACCGCATGCAAATAAGTAACCCAATAATATTTTAAAATGATTCTTCACATGAAACCTTAGTCACTTTTCTAATGCTTTTAAAAAGGAACACTTGCATGCTTATTTGGACATCTAGTTAGGCCACTATTTTACTGCAGCACTATATTATGGGATTGGACTTAGGAGAAAACATGTGTTATTGTCATTCTTCTCTATCGATGCATGATGATCGAGTCTGATCGGGATCTTGAGATAGTGTAGTTGGATCTTGAGTCTGGGACAGTTTAGACTCATCTTAGGGATTGTGGGGCATAGTGGCAACCGCGGATGTTAGGCGGTTGACCAGATGTTTTTACCTTATCAGATTGGGGTTTATGGGTTCAGCGGTGACCGCGGATTTTGGGCGGTTGACCGGATGTTATTATCACATCAGATTGGGGATCGGGGTTGCATTAGTGGATGGAGTATTCCCACTTTGATCATGGTCATGATCCAGTCCTGCTATTGTGAGACATTGGTTACAGAGATGATTGATACAGAGATACTTTACTCGTGTGGGTCGCTCCCCTCGAGTGCCACTCCGGAGTAGGCTTTTGACCGTGACGGGTACCGGTCAGTTGGTGAGTTGTGAGTGATGACAGAGCAGGCAGTGCCAGTGCCTTCTGGCTTTTCTGATTGGGTTTTCTTTGGGCGGTTAGCCTTATAGTTGCATTCATACAGACATCTTTTGGCACTGCATTTAGAGGCATTGTAGTAGCAGTTTCTTTTCAGCAGCCTTTATTAGCTTACTACTGTTCCCTCCTTTTTGCCTCTTTATTCCTAGTGGGTGCGTCAGCATTTGAGGTTTTACCCACTAGGGGAGGCTACTGGTTTATCTAGTAGTTCTCACCCCCATTGTTGTTTTCTGTCCTTTTCTCCCCTTTGTTTTGCAGAGTCGTCTGTGGGAGCTGCTGGGCCTTCAGCGGCAGATCGAGGTAAGAGGATCGCCGACTAGCTAGATCATCTACCCCGAGCGAGAGATTAGCGAGGTTTTATTGTACCCCCCCTTTTTGTATCTCAGACTACAGTAGTTTACTTTTGGGTCTGGCTTTGGCCAGCTGGTTGTATATTTATGGTGAGCTGGGAGTTTATTGTACTTTTATTTCAGCTTTTACTTTATTTCAGTCTGAGATTACTTGTAGTTCTTTCAGTTCAGCTCTGTTTGTGCTCTTTTATTGTATATTATATATCTGAGCAGGTTACCAGCGCTTCGTGTACATGGAAAATTCTGTGTGCACGGCGGATCTGTTAGCGGGCCCGGGTTCTGGTTTACACCCGGGGCGTGACATTGTAGCCAGCGGCGAAGAAGCCGACGAGTGTCCGCCAAGAGCCAGACGCCCGAATTCGAGCTTTCGAGGCGGCGAATCAGCGCAACATTAACGCCTCGAGGAATCACAACAAACGACCTCTGAAAGAAAGAGGCTCGGAGGTCCCAACCACTCCTTCGGTTGGGGACACCGAAGATATGAGCGAGGGAAAGTCTTGGGCCGATGATGATCTGGCCGAGATAAACCTGTTCAAGGCTTATCGAAGGGATTTTTGACCCGGGCTCCGCCTAGGCCCGGAAGGTGAAGGTGTGCTGAGAAGGGCCGGCTGGGAGAGATTTCTTTTTTCGGCTACCACATCCACAGTCGGAAAGAGATGAGGTCACGATCGGCCAAAAGGCTGAAAGTTAGAACTACTTCAGCCGAAACGCGGTGACGAGAAAGATGACGACAGTCGTCCCTCGGGAAGCAACAGCATGCAATAGAAAAATAGCAGAGGGCAGTTTCGCCGAGAAACCAGGAAGATCGCCCGTTACAAGTCCCTTGGGTAGTGAGCATATGTCTTGCCAGTGTACAGGCATCGTTGAGCTAGCCAGCCTTTAACTCAACTTCGACAATCACCCGAACGGCACGTCAGGCAATTGCCGGGGGGTATTATTGAGACCATAATTTTCACTACTTGAGGGAGTGACACGTGGCGTTTACCATCGACTAAAAGACATCAGCCGACGGGGGGATGAATCAACCAAAAAAGGATTCGCGTCCTAATCCGAACCGATCTTAGTCGTGCAAGAAATGCAGGACGCGACAAATGCCATCGGCTGAAGGCATCAGCCGATAGGAGAAGCAGCCAATGAGAAGATTATCACCTCAATCAGGGACGATTTTGGCCAAAGAAGGACATCACTCCGGTCAAACGACGAAGAAGGTGGAGTCAGAGTCAACCTTCGACCGATCAAGCCGAAAAAGAAAGGTCCTAGAAAGGAAGGGTACGAGATTCGAGGCACGAATCTTACAACGGACTCCGAAGCGGCAAGCGGCGTCCAGCATTGGAAAGCGCCGAAGATCATGCTTCGGAACGAGAATAAGGGGATAAACTTGGACGGAAGAACGACTATTATCCTATTTGATGGAGTGTCGATTCAAAAGGAAGTAGTTGAAGATTTCATGATAACTTTTCCCAAATCCCGCCGATATTTCAAATTGGCGTCTATATATATGGTTCGAAAAGTGTATAAATACCCGAACCATCGAAGAAGAGGGGGTCCTACAACCCCGTAAGCCCCCCCTGCTTTTTTATGTCTTTCATATCTATAATTACCGCTTTTCTAGATAGATTTACCGCATTTCCTAGGAGTAGGCTTACTTATAATTTATTCCCTTTCCTCCTTCTTATATCCCCTTTCCAAGTAATACAAAATATTAATCGGCTCCTTAGCCGTGTCAAATTATTGTCTGTACTACCTAGGTCGGCTACTCAAGGTCGAACACAGTATCTCTCTATCTCCATATCCCGATTCGGCTAATTTAAATTAGACGGACGCGAAAGTTTAAGTTAGCAGAACCTGGCCGAGAAGATCCCTCCTAGGCCTGATCGCTTGATCCATTAGCACGCGACGCATCATATTTCAGAGGGTCAAACGAACGCCAGGGGCCGACCGACGATCGACATTTTCGGCCCCAATAGTAGCGAATCTAGAAGGCCTAGCAGAGTATCATTTTATATAGAGTGAATATTTGTATTTTGAGAGTGAAAAGGGAAAAGAAAAGAATTATAATTAACAATATATTAAATGTTCATTCTACCATCTTCAGTTTCAACTTTATGCAATTGTGTCTATACTTAAAAGTTAAATGTACACTAAAAAATTTACAAAATTTAATAATTCAAAAGAATGCGTCGCATGTTGAAAGTGGCCTATGTGATTTATTTAAGGCGATCTTTAAAGATACAATCAATCCAATCGGTTAGGATGTATCTGGACACATCCTTGATGGACGGACGTGATTAAAACATCCTTACATTCGGTTATATATATATATATATATATATATATATATATATATATATATATATATATATATATATATATATATATATATATATGACATAACGGGAGTCCCAGTCTAACCCTAATCCAAATTTCGGGTGACGGTTCCATCTCCGGGGATAAGGGAATAGACAGGAAACTTCCCACTTTTGCATATTGCGCATGAGGACGAATCGAAAGGAAGAACCGTCATTTACAATCAAGCTTAGGAAATTGAATATCATGGCAGAAGGTACGATCTAAAGTTTTAATTTGGTTTTACATGTGGTATCGGAGCCAAACCTTTTGCCATTTTTCGTTTCTTTTAGAATTTGTTTGTTTTCCTTTTTATTTAAAATAATAATAATAATAAGAAAGCAAAAGTGGTGGTGTTGACCGGTCCTATCGGAACCGGCATTCGGAGGAAGGCGCTACCGTCACCGCGATCGCATTGGGCGCCCCACAAGGTGTCGTTTAGTACAGCCTTTTGGGGCTACACGTGGTAACCCTTGTTGGGGCTTCAACCCAAAAAAAAATATTTTTGTTATTATTATTATTATTATTAAAGGGAAAAAAAGATATATATATTTTGTATTGTGACCCATCATTATAAAAGAAATCTATATCAAAATTATATATAACGTATGGTTTTTGTTATATATGATTTTGTACTACTCATTTATTTATTTATTCATGACTATAAAGTGGTGTGTTTAGTTTATTATTATTATTATTATTTATTTTAAACACACATACGGTGATCATGAAAATTTAGAGTAGTGTTTATATAGACTTCATACAGTTTATAAATTTTGAGTCACATAAAGTTGTATAAATTTTTTTTATACTTTCCGCTGCGCTTAAGAATAATATGAAATATTGGGTCATTCGATGTCATATAAATATTTGTGAGATCAACTATGTTTAGAAGTAGCCACAGCATTCTAGTCATAGTATATGATCGTTTATGGTATTTTCATAGAATGACATTGAATTTAAAGTTAACCCGAAAATTCATATAGATTTCTAATTTATTTTTAATAGTTATTCAATGTTATATAAAGTTGTTTGTGTTTTTCATTATATTTGGGACTAGCCACAGCATCCTGCAAATAGAGAAGAACACATAAGGATTTTTGACATTGAATTAAAGTTTAACTATTTATTACAGTCATTTTCTTTTATTTTTATTTTGACTGGAATAGGATAGTGGAATGAATTTCTAGATAACAAGTTTTCTTATACCCACAGGTACAGAAATCTAGTTATTTAGGAATTAGTTTTCCGCTAGTCTTATTATTAAAGTAGATAAATTCTATGCATGTAGCGCCTCTACCCACAGGAATGTTGAATTTATCTAATTAAAGATTATTGTCTCATAGCATGCGATAAAGTTTAATATTTATTTTATTGTTGCAGCTTCTTTCTCTACTGCTTTTTTTTAGTGATGTTTCTCGTATACCTATGCTTACTGGGGACAACTATTCTGATTGGAAAGAAAGCATTCTTTTTACTTTTCGTTATATGGATCTTGACTTGGCTCTGCGCATTGAGGAACCGCCTAAGGTAGTGGGGCCAATAACTCCACAGCAGGAATCCGCGCAGGATAAATAGGAGCGATCCTGTAGTAACCCAGATTCCCGTGTAGCTTTCCCCTATGTCTCGGGGTGTGGAACACCAATTATTGGTGTGTCGGGCCCACAACATGCCAAAGGGATGTGTTGGATGGACTCAGAGAGGGTTTGGGTTAGAGCCTATCTTTCGGCTGTGTTTGCCAAATTTTAGAAGTGGTTTCAGGCTGATTGGAGGCCGTATTTGGATTCAGCGCGAAAAAACGCTCGAAAATGGCTATTTACTTGTATTTTTCAGAGTCCGGATGCCCAAAAACGGACACCCGAAAGTTTTCAGTGCAAAATGGTGCATGGGGGAGCCTTGGACCGGCCTAGGACACGTGGCAGGCCATGATTGGGCCGGCGCGCGGTGTTTGGTCCACGGAGAAAGGCCGATGGTGCACGGTGGACCGGCGGGGACACGTGGCGAGCACTGATTGGGCCGGCGCACGACGCCTGGTCCACGGGAATTGGGCGCTGGTGCACGGTGGACCGGCGGGACACGTGGCAACCGCCCATTGGCGGGTCTGCGCTGCACGGTCCAAGGGGCGGCACGGCTGGTGCATGGACCAGGGCGCGCCATGTGGCGGCCCCGGATTGGGTGGCTCAGGTGCACGCGGTGCACGCGGGGGCGCGCGGCTGCGGCCGTACCCGCACGTGGGCCCTGGCGCGCAGGAGGCACGCTGCCGCGCCGACCGCCGTGTCGGGCAGGGCGGCGCCGCGCCACGTGGCGGCGCGCCCGCGGCTGGCGCCGAGCTGAGGGTTGGACACGCGGCGGCGCCCGATAGGCGGGCGCCGCTGTCCGCTGTTTTGCAGACACGTGTCGCGCCCGGGCTCTTCCGGGCACGCATAGTGATCGCTATTTGGGCCGTACTGTAGCGGCCCACTTCTCCCGGGCACCCGAAAGTCGGGACACAGCGGTCATTTCTTGAATTGTTTGTTGGGCCTATATAAACACCTCCACCTTCCTCTCTTTCCCTCCTTTTTTCGAAGCATAGAGAGAGAATGAGAGGAAGAGTCCTTTACAAAAGTTGTTCCTCTAGTTATTGTTGATCTCTTGGTAGATTTCCAGAATTTTTGGAGGCTCGGCAACGGCGATATAGATTTTACAGTACGCCTCGGTTTTTCCCCTATTTCGGCCCGTTACCATCGCAGTTCAGTCAAAAATTCATTGTGGACAAACCAAGAGGAATTTTTGAGCGATTTCTACAGCAGCGCGTTCCTAAGAGGTAAGGCTTCGTTTTTCGTGTTGATCACTTTGCTTTGTTTCGCACTTTTGGCATGGTTCCCGAGGCACCTTTGACCCCCCTTTTTCTGTGATGAATTCTGGACAGCACCAACTTGTTCGATTTATATCTTGGGCTAGGAGTATTGGATCAAGGCGTATAAGTAGTCGATTTCAACCTACTCGTCGCAAGAAACGCAATCGTATTTTTTTGGATTTTTCGAAGCACTATACAGAGGTGAAAACTCCTCTTTTTCCGTGCTGTTTGGAAAACAGCAAATACTGTATTTTTTGGAATTTGTATTTATACTGGGTGCGTTGTTCTGTACAGTTGTGCACTATTTTCGGTGAGTAAACTGCTAAAATAAATATATACAACTCCTCAAATAGTACATGCCGGGTCCTCACAATACATAAGTCTCTCCAAAGTAATAAAACTCTCAAAATGTAAAAAGTACATGATGCATCCCAAAATCACTGACAGCACTAATACATCACCAAAAGGGGGTACAGCTACTCTCTCAGAAAGAAGACTGGTAGAGATCTAGCTCGCGACTCCCTTACCTCAGTCAGCAGGATCAGCATCAGAAGCAGCAGGAACTGGAGAAGAGGTCCCTGGAAAAAAGTCACCACAGCAGGTGTGAGAACTACATCCCACAGTAGTTCTCAGTGGGTACCGCCAACAAGCTCGACGGCCTGCCCACTAAGTCTACTAGATGTTACGGCATTTTGGTGTTGGCATATTTCGTGAGTTAAAGTCAGTAAGTTGAGTCGGAGTCTTAAAGGGATCAAATTGTCAATCAGCAATCAAAGACTTAGAGAAGATTCAACAAGAGCTCAAGTTGACACTCAGTGTCTTGAGTCTTGAAGATTGAAGATGAAGAATTGTGGATCAGTTACATCAATCTCAAGAAGAAAGTATTCAAAAGGATCAGGTATGTTTAACTAAATAATTTTGGTGATCCGAATACTTTCTTATAGTGTAGAAACACTTGGATGAATTTTTAATTGCATAAAAATCAAAAACTGGACATGGGACATGTTCAGGATCCGGATCAGATGATCCAATCCGGATCCCGAAGGGTATTAGTTCATGTGCAAATCCAATCCGGATCCAAGCCTATTCTGATCCGGATCCCGAACATTGGATGTTGCTGAAATTCATGAACGATCCGGATCGGGCCTTGCGATCCGGATCCCGAACCCTTGGATTTCTGGAATCGTCAATCTCGTTACGACGATCCGGATCGCAGTAATCCCGATCCGGATCGCCGTCCTGAAAATTTCCAGATAAGGTATGTTTTTGATTCTTATCTCTTTCCAAAGGTTTCTAAACTATAAATAGACACTTAGGGTTTCTCAAAAACGTGGGAGCACGGCCGATCAATTTATAAAACACTTGAGAGCAACCCTAGAGGCTAGGTTTTTATCGTTCTTCTTTATAGCCTCTTTTAGGTCAATTCGATGGTTCTTTCAAGAACATATCTTTTGTCGAATTGATCTAATCTTTGCTTAGAGATTTTTTCCATGGATCTTCATTGATAATCTAAGCAAAGGATCACCATCGAAGCCAATATTCTTACCGGCTGAGTTTGCGTCGTGGATTCGACGTGCCATCGTGGATTCGGTGTGTTGAAGGCGTTTCGTGGATTCGAAACGTGTGCTCGTGGATTCGAGTGGCGTTCGTGGATTCGAACGTGTGCAGTGGACGTGCAAGCGGTGGAGCGCAAGGTCCGAAGAAGTTGAAGGAGGGGTTAAATCCGTGGAGACGGTAATCACCTTGTTATTCTTCTTTTCTTAGTGGATTGTTATTGCGTGGATATCCAACCGGTCAGCGCAAGGTCCGAAGAAGCTGAAGGAGGGGTTGAGTCCGTGGAGTCGGTAATCACCTTGTTATTCTTCTTTTCTTGTGGATTGTTATTGCGTGGACATCCAACCGGTCAGCGCAAGGTCCGAAGAAGTTGAAGGAGGGGTCGAGTCCGTGGAGTCGGTAATCACCTTGTTATTCTTCTATTCTTAGTGGATTGTTATTGCGTGTTGGTCCCGTGGTTTTTCTCCTGGATTGGAGTTTCCACGTAAATCTCGGTGTGTTGATTTTTATTTTCCGCATTGTTTTTTATTTTTGCACTGAGATTGGTTTTTATAATATTACACCTATTCACCCCCCTCTAGGTGTTTGATAGTACCTATTTAGATCCTTGTGGATCCTAAATAACTCTACAATTGGTATCAGAGCGGGTTTTAGGTTTATCTATCATGATGGGTGAAAGTGGTAATATTTTTAGACCTCCTCTTTTTGATGGGACCAATTATGCATATTGGAAAATGCGGATGAGAGCTTTTCTCATCTCTATTGATGAGCGGGTATGGCAAACCGTTGAATACGGTTGGGTGCATCCGGTTGAGGAAGTAGGAAATTCTACTACCCCAAAACCTCGCTCTAGATGGTCCAAAGAGGAAATCGAAAGATCTTCTTACAATGGGAAAGGTATGAACGCTTTATTTAATTCTCTTTCCTCGACTGAGTTTACAAGAATTTCCGCGTGTGAAACCGCGAAGGAAATTTGGGATATTCTCAAAATTACACATGAGGGTACTAATCTTGTAAAAATTCAAAAGCTCCAGATGCTTACAAGTCAATTTGACTCTATTCATATGGAAGAGCATGAATTGTTTACAGATTATTACACTAGACTTCAAGATGTAATTAATACATGTGCTAATTTAGGAGAAAAGATCCCGGAGTCGAAAATTGTAAGAAAGATTCTTCGGACTCTTCCGGAACGGTTTAGGGCAAAGGTTACCGCCATTGAAACCGTTAGTCATCCGGATGAGATGAGTGTAGAGGAATTAGTAGGTGCTTTGCAAACTTATGAGATGACTTTTCCTACTAATCAAAATTCTTCCAAGTCTTCTTCTAAGCTTACAGGTATTGCATTCAAATCAACAAAGGAAGAAGATGACGAATCGAGTTCCGACGATGAAATCTCTTTTGCCGATTTTGAAGAACAATTGGCGCGGATCACAAAGAAATTTCGTCGGAAATTTTGGAAGAATCGAACCGATGGATCTTCATCCACGAAACCATCTAAAGGATCATCGGGTTCTAAATCCTCTAAACTCAAAGGCGTTGCAAAACCTTCTAAAGAAAAAGAAAAAGATGATTTCGAAGGGGAAATCCGATGCTATCGATGCAAAGGCTACGGCCATATTTCAACGGATTGTCCTTCTAAGAAATCATACAAAAAGAAGGCTTTGCAAGCAAAACTTGGGACGATTCTAGTTTCGATGAATCGACCTCAAGTGAAGAGGAAAAAGAAAAAATTGTTGCTTTTCATGCCTCTCAAATTCCCTCTTCTAATTTGTGCTTATCATCTTTAGTCACTGACTCTATTCCTTTGATTTTGCATGAAACATCAACATCCGGAGGAGAGTCATCAAGTGAGGGGGAGTCGGACGAAGAAGAACTCGTTGAGGCATACCAACAACTTCTTGCGGAATCAAAGAAGATGGCCAAACTTAACAAGAAGTTGAGGAAGCAACGACTTGAAGTTCAAGACGAGAATCAAGCTTTAAAGATCAAACTTCATGATCTCGAGGAGGAACATGGACGGTTATTGGATAACAATAAAATCCTCCAAGAAAAGCTAAACCAATCGGAGACAAACGCAAAATCATATATGGACAAGATTGGTTTTCTTGAAAAGCAGTTTGAGGAGATTCATGTCACCAACCAAGCTTTGACCAAGCAAGTTCATGAACTTAAATCCGACATACAAAGGCTTTCAACCGGTTCCAAGAAACTTAATTGTATGTCCGGATTAGGTCAAGCAAGCAAGGTTGGTTTGGGATTTAAAAAGGACCAAACTGTGCATGCTTCAAGTTCCACAATGAAATTGAAAGGAAGGACTTGTCACCTTTGTGGACTTGAAGGACATTTGGTGAAGAATTGCCCGAAAAAGAGAAAGAAAAATACTTCGGCAACTTCATCTACGGAGCGGACTCAACGGAATCAAAAGACACATCAAGTCAAAGGAGTTCACTCAACCCACCAAAGGTCCGAGCCACAACATCAATCATTCAAGTGGATCATTGCGAGGCAAAGACCTAAGGTGGACCAACAGTCAAAGCTACCAACCCCCGGCACAATGAATCAAGACAACCCAAGATCCGACGATTTTGGATTCGGAAAGGTGATATCTTTCCTTGTCTTAAGTTCTAAATAGCTTATGACTGTGTGTAATGCTTTGATTGGTTTTCCCTTCATATTTTTCTTAATCTCTGCATTACATGTTTTTCAATGCTCTTTGTTTTTATACTTTGTTTTTGAACAAAAGGGTTTTTAACGAACAAGTGCATTGAATAAAAAGGGCTTCACGTTCATTCACTCCAAATTAATTTTACTTGGATTATCAACTTGACTCCATAATCATAATCTTGAAGACACTTCATTAGAGGAGTTGTTTAATTGAGCATTGGTTAAATTGACTTTAATTGCATCCTTTCACGCATTTAGAAATTTATTATGCTTTTGATATCATAATATTTCAATGTTGCAATGATCATTTATGTTAATTAATTCATCTTTTAAGTGATCAAAGTCAATTTCTCTCTCAATGATCTCTTGGTATAGTCATTATCATATTTGATTGCTTAGTCGAGTATGAATGCGAGATCAATTTTTGGTTGAATACCTTATATATTAAATAATTGATAGCCAATTGAGGGGGAGTCAAAGAAAAGTAAAATGCTCAAAAGATGTGGAAAGAGTTACATCCCAATGAGGAGTGTGAAAACTACCACCACATGGAGAAAATAAAAAAAAAGGGATACTCCATGAATGCAAAGCAAATTTTTGTTTTAAAAATGTTGATGAAATGCATAATGAAATACTTGACTCAGTCATATTTCATGGTTGGTATAAGGTGGGATTTTTGATAAAAGATGCTCGAAGAGCCACTCCTTCAACAGATTGTCTAGATATATTATCTAACTTATCGGGGATTTCAAACATCTATTGATCTTTGTATTTCATTTTCTTTACCAAAATTGATGATTTGATAAAGGCATTACGCATAAGATCAGGTTAGATGTAATTGAAAGTGGTCAACTTTAAGAGTTTTAATTTTCATAAATTTTCGTTTCATTTTTGAGTATTTTTGATAGATTTGGTATAATCTATTTCTTGTTGCATGAAACGATGACTTTTGTTTAAAGTTGATACGCTAAAGTGCTTACATACTCTTTCTGGTTTTTATTTTTCTAAATTATTCTAATGAAAGAAATTTGGATTGAATGACATCTATGTGAATTCATTGTTCTTCAAAGCACTTAAATTGATTTCTTGATGGAATACAAATCGGTATTTGAAAAGTTTCCAAAATCTGGATTTGTTTCAAGAAATTATTTGATTTTTGCTTTCTGGTACCGGTACGCAATCTGCATTTTTGTTATATACCGGAACTGAGCTTTTATCTCTCTTTCTCTATGAACTAATGTTGTTAGTGATTTCCTTTTGTCTAGTATGTTCACTGTTTGACAATTTGTGACAAAAAGGGGGAGAAGAGAAATGACGGAGATGAGATCATCAAGAGAGGACAAACGAAAATGGAAAAATGGGGGAGAACGGAAAATGATGATCGTATCACAAAGGGGGAGAACATAGATGCTCAAGAACATGGAGAACATGGAGAACATGTTAGAGATGCTCAAGATAGGGGGAGACAAAGAAAAAATTGAAAGAGCCGAAAAACAAAAGAACCAAAAGGACGAATCAAATGTAGGATTTTAATTTCTAACGACTAACGTTTGATTTTGTTTGGAGTTTTGTTTTGCAGGAATTACATCACTTTAAGACTCCAAGTCCTAAGTCATAGAGTATGTTCTAGGACTGTTTGGTTCAAATGTAATTTTGTATTTATTGGATCTTTCACGCAAAGAAAATCAATGTTTTGGTGATGACATTGAATTTCGATTTTTTGGTTTAAGATGAGTGACTTGAGCGTTTTTATGTATTTTTGGGTTTTGTCACGAAATTGCCAAAGGGGGAGATTGTTACGGCATTTTGGTGTTGGCATATTTCGTGAGTCAAGTCAGTGAGTTGAGTCGGAGTCTTAAAGGGATCAAATTGTCAATCAGCAATCAAAGACTTAGAGAAGATTCAACAAGAGCTCAAGTTGACACTCAGTGTCTTGAGTCTTGAAGATTGAAGATGAAGAATTGTGGATCAGTTACATCAATCTCAAGAAGAAAGTATTCAAAAGGATCAGGTATGTTTAACTAAATAATTTTGGTGATCCGAATACTTTCTTATAGTGTAGAAACACTTGGATGAATTTTTAATTGCATAAAAATCAAAAACTGGACATGGGACATGTTCAGGATCCGGATCAGATGATCCAATCCGGATCCCGAAGGGTATTAGTTCATGTGCAAATCCAATCCGGATCCAAGCCTATTCTGATCCGGATCCCGAACATTGGATGTTGCTGAAATTCATGAACGATCCGGATCGGGCCTTGCGATCCGGATCCCGAACCCTTGGATTTCTGGAATCGTCAATCTCGTTACGACGATCCGGATCGCAGTAATCCCGATCCGGATCGCCGTCCTGAAAATTTCCAGATAAGGTATGTTTTTGATTCTTATCTCTTTCCAAAGGTTTCTAAACTATAAATAGACACTTAGGGTTTCTCAAAAACGTGGGGAGCACGGCCGATCAATTTATAAAACACTTGAGAGCAACCCTAGAGGCTAGGTTTTTATCGTTCTTCTTTATAGCCTCTTTTAGGTCAATTCGATGGTTCTTTCAAGAACATATCTTTTGTCGAATTGATCTAATCTTTGCTTAGAGATTTTTTTTCCATGGATCTTCATTGATAATCTAAGCAAAGGATCACCATCGAAGCCAATATTCTTACCGGCTGAGTTTGCGTCGTGGATTCGACGTGGCATCGTGGATTCGGTGTGTTGAAGGCGTTTCGTGGATTCGAAACGTGTGCTCGTGGATTCGAGTGGCGTTCGTGGATTCGAACGTGTGCAGTGGACGTGCAAGCGGTGGAGCGCAAGGTCCGAAGAAGTTGAAGGAGGGGTTAAATCCGTGGAGACGGTAATCACCTTGTTATTCTTCTTTTCTTAGTGGATTGTTATTGCGTGGATATCCAACCGGTCAGCGCAAGGTCCGAAGAAGCTGAAGGAGGGGTTGAGTCCGTGGAGTCGGTAATCACCTTGCTATTCTTCTTTTCTTGTGGATTGTTATTGCGTGGACATCCAACCGGTCAGCGCAAGGTCCGAAGAAGTTGAAGGAGGGGTCGAGTCCGTGGAGTCGGTAATCACCTTGTTATTCTTCTATTCTTAGTGGATTGTTATTGCGTGTTGGTCCCGTGGTTTTTCTCCTGGATTGGAGTTTCCACGTAAATCTCGGTGTGTTGATTTTTATTTTCCGCATTGTTTTTTATTTTTGCACTGAGATTGGTTTTTATAATATTACACCTATTCACCCCCCTCTAGGTGTTTGATAGTACCTATTTAGATCCTGGTGGATCCTAAATAACTCTACACTAGAGGCATAAAATAACAAATGCAATACTGAAAGGAAAAGGGCTAGAAAATAACTCTACCGCTACTATGCCTCTATCTAAATACTCAAGGGGTGATACAGATGGAAACATGATTTGTATTTATACCGGGTGCGTTGTTCTGTACAGTTGTGCACTGTTTTCGGTGAGTTGCGGGATTAGAGGACTGTGGACAGTGAGGAGACTATTTAGGTGTGGATTGCGCTTTCCGAGGTGGGTGGTTGTTGCTTACCTCATTTTTGACTTGCTCACTAGGATTATTAGAACTCCCCTAAATTAAATGTGACAATTGATATCCTATTTGAGAATCATACATGCTGACCCCACAGATTATATGATAGCTTATTTATGTTAAATTGGGACACTGTTATTGAGACAAATGCTATATCATAATCTCGCATGCAAGTGACTTATCATGTTGGTATATTAAGATCAATCTTTTTAAAATAAACATCAGACACTTTCCTACTGTTTTAAAAGAGGACAATTGCATGCTTGTATGGACATCTAGTTAGGCCACTATTTATTGCTACACTATCATACTGGCACTTGACTTAGGAGAAACCATGTTTTATTATTCTCCTTTGCATTCAGTGTTACGGATTTTGTGTTGGTGTATTTCGTGAAATTGGTTAAGTCTTGAAGATTGAAGATAAAGAAGTTTGGATCATATACCTCAATCTCAAGAAAGAAGAATTCAAAAGGATCAGGTACGTTTAACTAAATATTTTTGGTGATCCGAATACTTCTTATAGTGTAGAAACACTTGGATGAATTTTTGATTGCATAAAAATAAAAAACTGGACATACTACATGTTCAGAGTCCGGACCGGACATTACAGTCCGGACCTCGAACTTAGGTTAGTTCATGCGCAATTCTAGTCCGGACCCTAGGAATTTCAGTCCGGACCCCGAACGTGGAAATTGATGGAATTGCATGAACAGTTCGGACCGTGGAAATTTCAGTCCGGACTCCGAATGTCCTCTTTTCTAGAAAAAGTCTGTTTCGTCATGACAGTCCGGACCGCAGGATTTTCAGTCCGGACCGTCGTCCTGTAAAATTCCAGAAATGGTTAGTTTTTGATGCTTATATTCTTCCAATGGTTTCCAACCTATATATAGACCCTACGATTCATTTTTAGGGTACACGGAAAATACGACCGAAATAGAAAAATTCCACATATAGAGAAGAAAGGGAATCAATAGATTTAATTCTATGTTTCTTCATCTATATTGATTAATTTGATTCTAGGTTTTCCAAACTCAGATTTTGAGTAGAATCAAATTAATGAATACTTAGATGGTATTTCCGATCTATTTCTAATCTAAGTATTCGGCGGATCATCACCACCCAAAAACAACGATTTTCCCAAAATCGGTGCGTGGACTCGCGTGGCCTTGTGGATTCAAGGTGCAACCGCTATCGTGGATTCGGAGCGAGGTACGTTCGTGGATTCGAGACGTGCTACTGGGTGAAGACCGTGGATTCGGTCGGACGTCGTGGATTCGGCGTTGGGCGCTGATCGTGGATTCGGCGTTGGGCGCTGATCGTGGATTCGAGAAGCGTTGCGGAGCGAGCGGAGAAGATCTACTAGGAGCATATGGAAAAGGTTGAGTCATAAGTGTGTACGTTATATCACCTTGTACGTGTTTCAATTCTAGTGGATTTCGCCGTGTGATCGGTCCCGTGGTTTTTTACTCCGGTTTGGAGTTTTTCCACGTAAAAATCTTGCGTGTCATTTTTATTTCCGCATTGGGTTTTATTGCGCAACGATTTTTTGAGTGTTTACTGTTTACACCTATTCACCCCCCTCCAGGTATTTTTTTCCCTATTTAAATCCAATTAATACATAACCCAACTGTTACGGAATTTGAGTTGGCGCATTTCGTGATTGTATTAAGTCTTGAAGATTGAAGATGAAGAAACTTTGGATCGTATACCTCAATCTCAAGAAAGAAGAATTCAAAAGGATCAGGTACGTTTAACTAAAGAATTTTGATGATCCGAATACTTCTTATAGTGTAGAAACACCTGGAAGAGGTTTTAATTGCTTAATCATCAAAAACTGGACATGGGACATGTTCAGGATCCGGATCGTGGCTTGCAATCCGGATCCCGAAGGGTGTTCGTTCATACACTGGTTCAATCCGGATCGCAGCATTCCATGATCCGGATCCCGAACATAGTTTTACCTATTTGCTTGAACGATCCGGATCATGAATTGCAATCCGGATCCCGAACATTGTGTTTTGGTAAAACTGTATGAACGATCCGGATCGTGGACTACGATCCGGATCCCGAACATTGAATTTTCTGGAAACCGTCTTTTGTGCTTCTGCAATCCGGATCGCCAAATCCAATCCGGATCGCCGTCGGTAAAACTTTCCAGAAAAGTTTGTTTTTGATCCGTATATTCTTCCAATGGTTTCTAACCTATAAATAGACCCTATGGTCATTTCTAGGGCATCCAAATAGAGCCGTCATTTTCAAATATCATTTTATACGGCCTTAGATCCACATATAGAGAAGAAAGGAAATCATTAGATTTATTCTATGGTTCTTCATCTATATTGATTGATTTGATTCTAGGTTTTCCATACTCACATTTTGAGTAGAATCAAATCAATGAATACTTAGATGGTATTTCCGATCTATCTTTGATCTAAGTATTCGGCGGATCATCACCACCCAAACAAACAACGATTTACCCCAAAATCGGCGCGTGGACTCGCGTGGCCTTGTGGATTCAAGGTGCAACCGCTCTCGTGGATTCGGAGCGAGGTACGTTCGTGGATTCGAAGCGTGCCATTGGGTGAAGACCGTGGATTCGGTTGGACGTCGTGGACTCGACGTTGGACGCTGTGGATTCAGCGTTGGGCGCGGATCGTGGATTCGAGAAGCGTCGTGGAGCGAGCGGGAAGATCTACTAGGAGCGTATGGTAAAAGGTTGAGTCGTCTGTGAGTACGTTATATCACCTTGTACGTGTGTTAATTCTAGTGGATTTCGCCGTGTTATCGGTCCCGTGGTTTTTTACTCCGGTTTGGAGTTTTTCCACGTAAAAATCTTGCGTGTTCTTTTATTTTTCCGCATTGGGTTTATTGCGCAATGATTTTTTGAGTGTTTATTGTTTACACCTATTCACCCCCCTCTAGGTGTTTTTTCCCCTATTTAGATCCTTATTAACCTAAACCCAACAAGTGGTATCAGAGCGGGAATAGGGTTGTAAACAATGGTTGAAGGTGGAAACATCAATCGACCCCCTTTCTTTGATGGAACAAATTATGCGTACTGGAAAGTGCGGATGAAAGCCTTTTTAATTTCCATCGACGAAAGGGTGTGGCAATCAATTGAATTAGGATGGTCTAATCCAACTGAAATTTTAGATGATGTTCGCACCTTAAAACCTAGGTCGAAATGGACCAAGGAAGAGATAGACTTATCTTCTTACAATGGCAAAGGGATTAATGCTCTATTTAATGCTTTGTCACAAACTGAGTTCTCTCGCGTCTCGGCATGTGAGACTGCGAAAGAAATCTGGGATGTTCTTCAAGTTACGCATGAGGGAACTAACCTAGTGAAGATTCAGAAACTGCAAATGCTCACGAGCAAGTTTGACTCTATCTCTATGGCAGAGAATGAATCCTTCACTGACTATTACACACGATTGCAAGATATCGTAAACTCATGTGCTAACTTGGGAGAGAAGATTCCAGAATTTAAAGTTGTAAGAAAAATTCTAAGAACTCTTCCTGAACGATTTCGCCCGAAGGTCGCAGCCATTGAAACAATTAAACACCCGGACGAAATGCGTGTAGAAGAATTAGTAGGTGCTTTACAAACTTATGAAATGACTTTTCCTACTAACTATTCTTCTGGAAAGGCATCCTCTTCTAAGTCTTCAGGTTACGCATTGAAATCAACTAAAGAAGAAGACGCGGATTCATCCTCCTCGGACGACGACGAGAACCTTTCTATGGAGGACTTTGAGAAGCAGCTCGCTCTCTTGACAAGGAAGTTTCGCCGCAACTTTCGAAGGGGAAATTCAAGCAAAACTCCATCCTTCGGAAAGTCGAAGAAAGGCAAGGGTTCTTCAACTTACAAGTCAAGAAAGCAAGAGAACTTCTCAAAGGATAAGAAAAGTTCTGAGGGACAAGTTCAGTGCTTCAAATGTCGAGGCTACGGCCACATTTCAACGGAGTGTCCCAACAAGAATCCGGCTAAGAAGAAAGCGATGCAAGTCGTTACTTGGGATGACAACTCCACGTCAAATGAGTCATCCTCAAGTGATGAAGAAGACAACGCGACAGCTTTCCACGCGTCCACTACATCTTCACCCTTCATGTGCTTAATGGCAAGTACATCTGACTCATTGTCCAACTCCACTGTTGAAAAGATTGCAACGGACGATGAATCAGATGATTCGGAAGGTGAAGATTTTGCTTTAGCCTACCATAAGCTTTTGAGGGATTCAAAGAAACTGGCTAAGCAAAACAAGGGGTTGAAAGAGAGATTGCAGGATCTTGAAGATGAAGTAAAAAGGGTAACCTCTATCTCAACCGATCTTGAAGTGGAAAGGGACAATCTGATTAAAACAAATGTTTCCCTTCAAGAGTCCAATGAGCAACTCGAGAAGAATTATATGGATATGGTGAACAAAGCGAATTACTTCTTGAAGCTCAACGGCGAGGCTCGACAGGAAAAATTGGAAATGACGGAGACCATACGCCAACTGAAGGATGACTTAAAGAGATTTTCTTCTGGAAGGAGTAAGTTGGACAGACTTCTTGGTCTCGGTCAAAGAAATAAGTTCGGCCTCGGATACACTCAAACTGGAGACATTCCAAGTTCGAGTGGTACAGTATTTGTGCCTCAGTCGGTATCTCCTCCTCCGACACCGGTGTTCACGACAAGCAACGACAACAAACCTACTACATCCTCCTCGGAATCGACAAGAATCAAGGTATGTTTTCGTTGTGGCATTTCAGGGCACATAAGGAGAAATTGCAAGACGGAAGCCAAACGCACACCTCAAGCACCTCTTGCAATGACTACCAAAAAGGCTATTCCTCGAAAAACAACTGCAATTCATTTGAAGGAAAAGAGCCTTGGTAGTCACCGCTCAAGACGACATCATCAAGGAGCAGCAATTCTTCAAGCAAGACGCTCTCACCTAGGAAATCAACTTCACGATCATTACCGACGCATTCCAAAAAGGTTTGGGTGCGCAAAGGTGAAATCTTCCCTTGTCTTGCTACCAATGTTTCCTTGCATGCATATGATAGTTCGTCTTGGTACCTGGATAGCGGGTGTTCCCGTCATATGACCGGCGATAAAAACTGTTTTCAAACATTTGAGAAAAACTCCGGAGGACTTGTTGTTTTCGGAGATGGTCGGTCTTCCAAAATTGTTGGAAAGGGAACGGTAGCTATTCCAGATGGCCCGGTTCTAGATAATGTGTTATTTGTTCATGGCCTTAAGACTAACCTCATAAGCATAAGTCAACTGTGTGATAGTGGTTATTCAGTTAATTTTTCATCTGATAAATGCACTGTAACTGACATGAACCATGCTTTCTTTTTAAAGGGGGTTAGATCAGAAAACAATTGTTATGTAGTTCCTACTAAGATTTCTGAAAAATGTAACCTAGCATCTTTGAAAAATGAAACACTTTGGCATGAAAGGCTAGGTCACATAAACTTTAAGGAACTTGCTAGAATTTCGAATAAAGATGTGGTCAAGGGGGTTCCGAAACTTTCTTTTGAACAAAACCTTGTGTGTGGCGGTTGCCAAAAGGGAAAACAGTCTAGGACTGCACACAAGAACTTGAACCACATAGGTACAAAACGGCCTTTGGAACTTTTGCATATGGACTTAATGGGGCCAACTCGTCAACCATCTCTGGGAGGTAAATGGTATATTTTCTTGTTGGTTGATGATTTTTCTAGATATACTTGGGTAGCTTTCTTAAAAGAAAAGGCTGATACCTTTGATTCTTTTCTCGAAATCTGCAATCGTATTATGATAGAAAAGAATGATAGGATTACTCGAGTTAGGAGTGATAGAGGTGGGGAATTCATAAATTCCAAATTCATTGATTTTTGCACTTCTAATGGCATTAAACATGAATTCTCCGCACCTTACACACCTCAACAAAATGGTGTAGTCGAGCGCAAAAACAGGGTCGTACAGGAAATGGCACGTGTTATGCTTCACAGCCGGAACTTACCTTTTTATTTTTGGGCTGAAGCGGTGAACACTGCTGTTTATGTTATCAATCGCGTGTATTTGCGCCCGGGGACATTGAATACACCATATGAACTTTGGTTTTGTAGAAAACCTAACATCAAATATTTTCGTATCTTTGGGAGTCGGTGTTTTATTTTACGTGATCGTGAGAATCTTGGAAAATTTGACTCTCGAAGTGACGAAGGGATTTTCTTAGGTTATTCTACAAACAGCAGAGCATATCGAGTTTTTAACTTAGAATCTAAGACGATCGTAGAATCGATAAATGTTAAGGTAGATGAAGCTTTTCACTTTGAATCTGAAAAATCTACCCTCGATATCTCTCTTGATGATGATACACCTGCTAATGCATCTTCTTCTAACAATTCTTTCGATAATAATGTTGATGCATCTAACGGTTCTTCAAGCTTATCTGATGTGCAGGAATCATCTCGTGTACCTCCGCCTACTCCTCTACCTCAAACGTTACGCATCTCCAAGGATCACCCTGAATCGAACATCATTGGAGATCCACAAGAAGGAGTTAGAACACGGAGACAATTGGTTTGCGGATTTGCATGCTATGTATCTCAAATCGAACCAAGGAATGTTGATGAAGCTCTCCAAGATGACTACTGGATTAAAGCAATGCAGGAAGAGCTCCATCAATTCGAGCGAAACAAAGTCTGGGAATTAACGAAGCCTCCGAAGCAACACAATGTGATAGGTACCAAATGGATCTTCAAGAACAAGAAAAACGAAGAAGGTACTATCATCAGGAACAAAGCAAGGTTAGTTGCTCAAGGCTATTCTCAAGTAGAAGGTATAGACTTTGATGAAACTTTCGCCCCTGTAGCTAGACTCGAGTCCATTCGTATATTGTTTGCGATCGCTTGTCATTTTAAAATCAGATTATTTCAAATGGACGTTAAGAGCGCCTTTTTAAATGGGTTTTTAAATGAGGAAGTTTATGTAGCTCAACCGAAAGGTTTTGTGGACCATAAACTACCTAACCATGTTTTTCGTCTGAAAAAGGCTCTTTACGGTCTGAAACAAGCACCGCGAGCATGGTACGAAAGGTTGACAAAGCACCTTTTGGAAAAGGGCTACACTCGAGGGGGAGCTGACAGGACTCTCTTTGTGAAGCATTATCAAAACAATTTCATAGTTGCTCAAATCTATGTCGATGACATTGTTTTTGGAGCAACGAGAGATAATGATGCTTCTAAATTCGCGGAGACCATGGAAAGCGAATTTGAGATGTCCATGATGGGCGAATTGAATTATTTTCTTGGATTACAAGTTAAACAAAACGATGAAGGAATTCACTTGTGTCAATCCAAGTATGCACTGGAGTTGGTCAAAAAGTTTGATCTTGAAAATTCTAAGGATTTTCCGACTCCAATGGGAACTAGCCATAAGGGACTTGGAAGTGAATCACAAAGTGAGAATGTAGACGAGAAACTGTACCGCAGTATGATTGGAAGTCTACTATATCTCACGGCTAGTCGCCCGGATATATCCTTCAGTGTTGGGATTTGTGCGAGATATCAATCAGCACCGAAGGAGGTTCACCTGAAAGCGGTGAAACGGATCATCCGATATATCAAAGGTACAATCAATTTCGGAATTTGGTATCCTATGGGAACGACTTTGGATATTGTTGGATACTCAGATGCCGATTGGGCTGGATCGGTGGATGACCGGAAAAGCACGAGTGGTGCATGCTTCTATCTTGGCCACTGCCTTGTTGCATGGCACAGTAAAAAGCAGAACTGCATAGCACTCTCGACTGCCGAAGCGGAGTACATTTCTGCAGGAAGTTGTTCAACCCAATTGATTTGGATGAAAAGCGTGTTGAGCGATTTCCGGATTTCAACATCTTCGGTAACCATTTTATGTGACAACACTAGTGCTATTAACATTTCTAAAAACCCTGTGTTGCACTCTAGAACAAAACATATTGAACTTAGATATCATTTTCTTAGAGAGCTAGTTGAATCAAACATTCTTCAACTGTCATATATTTCAACTGAGGATCAATTAGCCGATATCTTAACAAAACCTTTGGATCAAAAACGTTTTATTCACTTGCGTAAAGCAATTGGCATGCTTTCCTTGAAATAATCTCTTTTTGAAACCTTTGCTTAGGTTAGGTTTTGTTTTTGTTTTTGTTTTGTTCTTTATCTATGTTTTGTACATAGGACATTAATTGAGCATAAATCATAATTGACTTTAATTGCATCCTTTTATGCATTTAGAAATTTATTATGCTTTTGATGTCATAATATTTCAATGTTGCAATGATCATTTACGTTAATTAAACCATCTTTTAAGTGATCAAAGTCAATTTCTCTCTCAATGATCTCTTGGTATAGTCATTATCATATTTGATTGCTTAGTCGAGTATGAATTCGAGATCAATGGTTTGGTTGAATACCTTATATATTAAATAATTGATAGCCAATTGAGGGGGAGTCAATGAAATGTAAAATGCTCAAAAGATGTGGAAAGAGTTACATCCCAATGAGGAGTGTGAAAACTACCACCACATGGAGAAAAGAAAGAAAAAGATACTCCATGAATGAAAAGCAAATTTTGTTTTGAAAATTGTTGATGAAATTCATATTGAAATACTTGACTCAGTCGTATTTCATGGTTGGTATAAGGTGGGATTTTTGTAAAAGATGCTCAAAGAGCCACTCCTTCAACAGATTGTCTAGATATATTATCTAACTTATCTGGGATTTCAAACATCTATTGATCTTGGTATTTCATTTTCTTTACCAAAATTGATGATTTGATAAAGGCATTACACATAAGATCAGGATAGATGTAATTGAAGTTGTTCAACTTTAAGTGTTTTAACTTTCGTAAATTTTCGTTTCATTTTTGGATATTTTTGATAGATTTTTCATAATCTATTTCTTGTTGTATGAAACGATGTCGTTTGTTTAAAGTTGACATGGTAAAGTGCTTACATACTTTTTCTGGATTTTATTGAATTTTTCTAAATTTTTCTGAAGAAAAAGTTGTAGCCGATCCGGATCGGGGCAAGTGATCCGGATCCCGAACGCAGGATTTCTCCTGCGGGTAGCCGATCCGGATCACATTCTCGAGCCGATCCGGATCACGGCTAGGGTTCTTATAAAAACATAGAGATTTTGATTTCTTTTACCCTAATCTCTGGTTTTCAAGCCTCTAGAGTTTCTCTCTCTAGATTTCTTGCTTCTTGGAGCTTCAAAACTCAAAGTTCTTCGGATTCAAGTAAGTTTTATTGATCAAAACTTGGTTTTTACAGTGTTTCATCAAACGTGAGTTGAAAAATTGGAACTTTTTCGTTTGTGAATAGTTTTTGATCAAATTTCTTTTGAAATAAGAACTCTGGGTCAATTAGTTTTGCTTTTATGCTGGGTTTTCTCAAGATAAACGAGTTTTTAGGCTTCGATTTCTAAAAATTCTGGTTTAGGGCATAAAAGAGGAATTTTTGAAAATCATGGAATTGATCTATTTTTAAAATTCTTTTTGGAAAACTAATTTGATTCTTGGCTTCTCTACATGAATATGATTGTCTAGGTACAATGTTTTCAAATTTTTCAAAATTGACGATTTTTCATATGTTCTTGAGTTGGTGTTTCACAGGACAATTTCTCAAACTCAAAGCACTGTCAGAAATGGTGATCACCTGGATCATTTTCCTACTTGCTGCCATGGTCCATGTAAAGGATACTGCAAAGCCAAAGAAGACCAAGAGGGCGAAACGAGCTCAAGCTGACTCCGACACTGAATCTGAAACAGAGTCGATCGATTGGGACAACATTGAAATTGAAGCACCTGTCCCTACTGTCTCAAAAGGGAAGGCTCTTGCTGAAGCCCCTAAGACCAAGCCTCCTCCTACAGCAGCTGAGAAAGGGAAAGCACCAATGGAACCTACTGGAAAAAGGATGAAAACCGGTGCAAGGAAAAGAAGCAGTGCTCAGGGCATTTCGATCAACGAACCTATAGCCAGTCAGCCTCCTCCTCAGGAATTTGTTAGCTCTACTAGAATCAAGGATTTTGAGAAAAGAGAATGCATTGGTGAGAGGCATGTCAATGTCAAACCAATGATGGAACGCTCTGCAGCGTTTGGAAGGTTATTCAATCAAGCGGGTCTCGGTCCAATCTGCAACTTTCCTGAAAAAACTGGATATTGTCCACATTCAGTTCGCATGTTTTATCAGAACGCTACAAGTCTCACTGACAATGCTGACGGACATCGAGAATTTCACACTTTGGTTAAAGGCATCAAAATCAAAGTCACCCCTCAACTGATTGGAGAGGTACTTAATATGAAAGCAAGATCTGATGGTCTTCATTACCTCAAGACTCAAAGCTTCAACGAAAACTCGTGGAGAGTTGTGGTTGATGGAATCTGCATTCCAGATACTCTGTCTGCCGGAAATTCAGTTTTCTCCAAGGAACTCAAGAAGGAGTACAAGTACTTAAACTTCATTGTTTGCTACAACATTCTTCCCAACATGAACACAAAAGTCCTCCGATGGGATAGAATGCTTTTTCTCTATCTTCTTGACAACCCGACTGCACTGATGGGAGCGAACTTGAACATTCCCTATCTCATTTGGAATAGGATGTCACGGTATGTCGAACACTCTCACCCTACAGAGCGACTACCATACCCGATGATCATCATGCGCATCCTTAAGAAGTTTAAAGTGGATACAAGTGCTAGTTCTTACTTGTATAGTTTGGGGACAATCAATGAGACAACCATTGTCAAGTCTCTGTCAACAAAGCAGGATGATCCCCCTTCTCCTCCACTTCGACAACGAGCTCGACCACAAGCAACTTCTTCCACAGCCCCAGTTCCTCCTCCACAGAAGGCACCTCCATCCACCTCTGACGATGATGCCTCGGTCACCTCTATATTTAAAGAACAACAGCGGCTTTCGAATGAACAGGAACGTATGTCCGCTGAATTCACTGAAATGAGAGGCGATCTTCACGTCATGAAAAATGAGATGGAAATCCTCACAGCTTCTCAGGTTACTTTGGCTAAGTCAGTCTCATCCGTAAAGAAGCTGGTGAAGAAGCTGTTCGCAAAAATGGGATGCACAACATCTGATGACTCCGACTCTCAGGAGTAGAGCTTTAACCCATGTTTGTTATACCTTTGCAGGATTTTCTCTTTGACGTTTGTTTTCTGCAACTTTTTTCAATATTTTTTTTAACTCCCTCTGTTCTGTAATTATTTGGCGTATTTTGTGACAAAAAGGGGGAGAGAGTTGGAGAGAAGACCTTGAACTGTTTGCAAAGAACTTTGAACAATGATTGTGAATATCAATGACTAAGTAAGGTAAGTATGACCTCAACTCAACTTTTTTTTTCCTTGTGATTAGTGACATGCTTCTATACTAACTATTCGACTAACTATTTGGGCATGTAATATGACTAACAAGTTGATGTTGGACTAACATACTTTGACATTTGGTTTTTGACTGCTTAGAAGATATGTTGGTTTTAACTATGATTCTCTTGCATATCTGAATTTTTCAAATGTCATGATGAGAGAAACTCTATCTCTGTAGTTGTTTTTGAATGTTTCAATTCTTGAGGTATCTAACGATTTTGTTTGTCAAGAATGCTTTCTGTGTGCAGAGATTACAGATGTCTAAGTCTAGAGTCTGTTTTAGGAGTTTATCTCATGTATTTAATTTCTGGAACTCTTTTGTAAATTTTTGTTGTATGGTGATAGCAACAAAAATATCTTTTTGAATTTTCTTTTGTGGATTTGTGTTTTGTCACGAAACCGCCAAAGGGGGAGATTGTTACGGAATTTGAGTTGGCGTATTTCGTGAATGTATTAAGTCTTGAAGATTGAAGATGAAGAAACTTTGGATCGTATACCTCAATCTCAAGAAAGAAGAATTCAAAAGGATCAGGTACGTTTAACTAAAGAATTTTGATGATCCGAATACTTCTTATAGTGTAGAAACACCTGGAAGAGGTTTTAATTGCTTAATCATCAAAAACTGGACATGGGACATGTTCAGGATCCGGATCGTGGCTTGCAATCCGGATCCCGAAGGGTGTTCGTTCATACACTGGTTCAATCCGGATCGCAGCATTCCATGATCCGGATCCCGAACATAGTTTTACCTATTTGCTTGAACGATCCGGATCAGGAATTGCAATCCGGATCCCGAACATTGTGTTTTGGTAAAACTGTATGAACGATCCGGATCGTGGACTACGATCCGGATCCCGAACATTGAATTTTCTGGAAACCGTCTTTTGTGCTTCTGCAATCCGGATCGCCAAATCCAATCCGGATCGCCGTCGGTAAAACTTTCCAGAAAAGTTTGTTTTTGATCCGTATATTCTTCCAATGGTTTCTAACCTATAAATAAACCCTATGGTCATTTTTCTAGGGCATCCAAACAGAGCCGCCATTTTCAAATATCATTTTATACGGCCTTAGATCCACATATAGAGAAGAAAGGAAATCATTAGATTCATTCTATGGTTCTTCATCTATATTGATTGATTTGATTCTAGGTTTTCCATACTCACATTCTGAGTAGAATCAAATCAATGAATACTTAGATGGTATTTCCGATCTATCTTTGATCTAAGTATTCGGCGGATCATCACCACCCAAACAAACAACGATGTCACGCCCCGGGGGTTTGTTTTAGCGGAAACGGTTCGTTTTTTTTTTTTTTTTTTTTCAAAAGAAGACTTCTCTTCCCCGGCGCGTGCCCAGACCCGCCGCACATACAGGATCTCTCTGCAAACGGACAGAGTCTCCCCTGTATGTGCACGGCGTAGCATTTAGTACATCCCCCAAACATTCACAACCATTCAATCACAACGGTTACTAACATACAACTAGCATTCAAGTTTGTTAAAGCGTATGGCCGATTAATTTGAAAAGGATAAATCCACAGATTTAAAAGAGCACCCACCCGGCGCTTATGTTTTGAAAACGAGTTTCACAATCCGCATAAATCCACAAGGTTTTGAAAACGGTGCCCACACGACACCCAAGTTTTGAAATCCATTTCGCAATCCATAAATCCACAGGGTTTTGAAACCAGTGCCCACGCGACACTTAGATTTTAAAAACGGTTTTCGAAATCTTTTCTTTGGTTTGGTTTTCTTTTTCAATCGGCCAACAGAAGTGAAAGGAAAAGTAACGCATACGAAGATAGCTAAATGCAATCCATACCGACATCCATGCCGACCCCACGAGGGTATCGAGAACCTCACACATAACTACAAAGTAAATGAAATGCAAGGAATAAAAGAGAAAATACAATCCAGGGTCCCCAGCGACCCAGCTGCTCCTGCCCCGTCCTCACCGCCGCCTACCACTCCCCCCGCCTGAACCCTGTCACGAAGTGGGAAGTCAGTGACTAATAATAACAGAACGGGAAAATATAATAAACAAACCGTGAAGACAACCGGAGCAACCACCCACTCAAGAGGGGAAACGGCAACCTGTACGCCTGTAACCTGTAATACCTGGCCACGTCGGACGACTAAACCGACGGCCGTACCGTACCTGCAATATCCGACCACGTCGGACAACTAAACCGACGGGTCGCACCGTACCTGCAATACCCGACCACGTCGGACAACTAAACCGACGGGTCGCACCGCTCGCACCTCGGCGCCTCAACCCCACAACTAATAAGGGGCCCCACTACGTCACCTCGTGGGTATACACGGGTCATAGACCACTTTTCCGGAAAAGCGCACCCTTTGCGGTGGCCAAACCGCGGGTGCGCGTGCTGCAGCCTCGAGCCAAGTAACCATAACCACCATCATGTTAGCATCATAATATATAACAAGAGTAAAACGGCAACATGTATAATTAAGAGTAAAACAGTAACACGTGTGATCGAAGGTAACCCGCTAACATGTATAATCGAAAACAGGGCGATAATATGTGTGCTAGAAGTAACCCGCTAACATGCATACTCAACAATAAATACCACAAAGAACACCACGTTAGCACAATTAAATATTTATTTTAAACAAGATACAATTGCCGAAAACCCGACGCCGAATCCCAAAACAGAACCCACAATAATGAACCAAGTACCCAAAACGTAACCAACAATAATGAGCCGAGTACACACCACACGATAATCATGACAGTAACGAAAATGGGCATAAAGGGGTTCTAAGGATGTACCCACCTGAAACGCGAAGAAGGTGTGCGGAAGCCTCAGTTAAAACGCTCCCACCTTGTGCCCGAAAAGAACTACAGTAAGAAGCATCGTTAATAACATCATCGCGGTCAAAAACACTCAAAAACGGGGCGAAACGGGCCAAAAACGGAGTTTCTGGGCTTCCGGGTTGGGGGCTGGTGCACGGGCAGAAGCGTGGACCGGGTCCACAGCGTCGGGCGGTGGCGGCATGCGCCGGGTGCACGCAGGGAGCGTGCACCGCGGGTCTCGGGCCGGGCCGGTGCACGACCCGAGCGTGCACCGGGCTCACGGCCGCAATGGCCTTCCGCGCGCACCGGGTGCACGCTGCGGCGTGCACCGGGCCTAGGCGGGCCGGGCCGGTGCACGACCTGAGCGTGCACCGGGCTCACGACCGCAATCGCCTTCTGCGCGCACCGGGTGCACGCTGTGGCGTGCACCGCGCCTAGGCGGGCCGGGCCGGTGCACGACAGCGTGCACCGGGTCTGCGGCTTCCGCGCCGCAGGGCGTGCACCGGGTGCACGCCCCGGCCCGTGGACCGCGGGCCGAGAATCCGTACAGTAACCCCTTTTTTCCGGTTTTCTTCTCCGTTTTCGCTCCCGTGCGACTCCGGCGAAGACCCCGCGACCATGGTAACGGCGGCGGCGGCCTCCCGTTTGACAACGGCGGCGGCGGCCTCCCGTCAACCCCATATGCTCCAACGAAGCGCCCCGTATTGCCCCCGACAACGACAAAAGGAAAACCTCATACTAAAAAACGGAAAGACCCGAACCGCTCACCTTGTTTTCGCCAGTGAGGGAGGAAGAAAGGGGATCGTCCTGTTCCGTCTCGTCTCCTCGGTTCCTCACGCCCACGGTTTGAAACGAGAGAAAATATGAATTGGGGTTCCCCTTTTTCCTTCTTAAAACGCCGCCTTAAACCCTAGCCGTCAGGGGAAACACCAAGGAGGGGAAAAACCCTACTGCCCCCGGTTTTAAAGAAACCCCAACTTAACCGGAACAAAAGAAACCGGCGGGTAAGATTGTCTCGTAAAGCGTGTCAATCGCTCGCACGGATCCCGGAGCACCTAAACTGATGGGAAACTTTTTAAAAAAATTAATTCTGGGAGATCCGGGAGTCGGAATTCGAATCCGATCGCACCGCCGCTCGTCATTTTGCGGCCCCTACCACCTAAAAATACTCGCAAGCCCCGACGATCAGCCCAAAAATTCACGAATTTCAACCCCCTTCTCTAACAACTAAGAAGATCCAATTAAGATGAAGATGGAAAGCCGGGGGGTCGAGGGACCACCCAAAACCATCAAATAGCCCGCTGACATAAGAAGATGAAAAGTCCGACTACAGCAGGATCCCGTCCGATCACCTCGAAAAGCGTGCTGGCCACTTAGCACAGAAACTAGTGCACAACACAAAGGCAAACGCTTTGATCCCCATTCCGGGAGATCCGTAAATCGGAATCCGAATCCGATCGCTTTGCCGTTCTCTGTTTTCCGAGCTCAAACGCAGAAAAATACTCGCGGTCCAGGTCCAGTCCATTGTAGAAAACACAGTGAAGAGCCTCCCCAACAATCCCGTCATAAAACGAAGGTATACAAAGGCATCGGAGCGCCAGACTACTACATCACTCACCTCTTAAAACAAGTTTCGTCCTCGAAACTTAATCCTGATCCGCAACGAATAAAACTGGGTAGCACTCCTCCATCTTTGACTCCAGTTCCCCAAGTCGCTTCGCGTTCTTCCTGGTTGCTTCACAGCACCTTCCCATAGGGGATCGTCCGGTTGCGTAATCCTTTTTGTCCTCTCGTGCTAAGGTCCGCACCGGCATCCCTTCGGAGTTCAGGTCCCCTCTAAGCTCAAAACCGGTGACCATCCGTCACCCAAAATCAAGTATGTCAGGTTCAGAGCACCTCTTCGTGAATCTGGTTCACTTGCTCGGACTGTCCGTCGGTCTGGAGGTGGAACGTCGTGCTGAAGTGAGGTTTAGTCTCTAGGGCTCATTGTAGACTTTGCCAAAGGCTCGACACCAGCCGAGTGTCTCTAGTCCACGTCGTACGGGTGGGTGGGAGAAGAGTCGATTTCGTCCGTCGATCCACTGTGACTCCAACTGCATCGTGCTCTTGATGCGACGCAGAAAACCCGTGACGAATTCCATGCTGATTCGCTCCCATTTCCATTCTGGTACCGGTAGAGATTGTAGTTTTCCCCGCTGGGCGCTGATGTTCGAACTTTACTTGTTAGCCATTTAAACATCGGGCAGTGAACTGTATTACATCCCCCTTTGGTTTAGCCCACCAAAAAAAAAATTCTGCTTTGAGGTCCTTGTACATCCTCGTGTCACCTGGATGCGCCGCATAGGGGGCGAAGTGCGCCTCTGACAGTATCTTCTTCTTCAACTCTGGCAGCTCGGGCACGCAAGTCCGCCCTCGAAAACGTATTGCGTTGTTCGTACTCGCCGAAAAGTCGCTTGCGTGGTCCGGGGGGGGGTCTTGTCTCGAATAAGCTGTATCCGTACACCCATCTTCTGACCTTCTAGGGTTTCTCTAAAAGGGTTGGCTTGACCATCAAGGACCAAAAAATCGCGCGACAGCACCGGTCCTGCTGAGTACTCGCACTCATCGGTTCCCCCCGTCTGATTTGACTCTTCCTGCTTAAAACATCCGCTACTACACTTGCTTTTCCCGGGGTGGTACTAAATGGACAAGCCGAGTCCTTCAGTAACTCTAACCAATGTTTCTGCCGGAAAAATCAAACCTTCTATGTGAACAAAACTTAAGACTCTGGCGGTCCGAAAACACATCACGATGAACTCCAAAATGTGGTGTCTCCAAAGCTTTAACACGAAAACGACTGTTGCCAGTTCCGGATCGTATGTCGGGTAATTCTGCTCACATTCTCTACGATTTTCGTTGCTGAAACTGTGTCCCAAAAAGTCCACTTCGCGAAGTCAGAACTCACATTCTTAAGCTTAGCAAACAGCTTCTGGTCCCTGAGATTCCGGAGAAAAGTCCGTAAGTGCTCCTCGCAGTTGATTGGAGAGGTCATCAATCCCGGACTTGTTCTTCACTGTAACATTGTTTATCTCTCTATGGTCGATGCGTAGGCGTGGGCTTCCGTTCTTCTTTTGCACGAAACGCACGGGTGCGCCCCAAGGCGACACACTCGGTCTGATGAACCCTTTAATCAGAAAAAGAAACTCCTTGTCGTGCCTTAGATTCCCTCAGTTCCGCGAAAGCCATTCCGCAAGGCGCCTAAGTAATAGATTGCGTGTCTGGTAGAAGCTCGAAAGATAGGGTGACCTCTTGCCCGGGAGTATTCCCGGCAATTCAGTCAGGAGGATGGCAGAAGAAACCCCTACCACGGGGGTGTCAGTGAACGACGTAAAGGGTCGAGTCGCTAGGCTCACTGAAACCAAGTAGCTATACATCCGCCGGATATCTCGTGAACCAGTCCCTGCCCAGCACCTCGTCGTATTCCTGCCTCCCGACTCGAAATTCCCAGTCACGACGACACCGGTCCGCACGCCACCCCAGCCGGCGCTGAGCCGTCAGCAACAAAGTCTCGCGATGCGTCGAGGTGCCCCAGTCATACCGCCCAACCCATATCAATGATCCTTTAAAAGTCCAAAAAAAAATCCAACCCGACGACGAGGAAAACAAGCCACACAACGCCCTCACAAGGCTCCGAGAGGTGCCAACCAAACAGGCTGGGTTACTAACTACCATAACGTCCCCCCCCTGAAAACAAAGAACTCACCTGTCTCCGACACGGACCGCTCCCCTCCGTCCCCAACACTGGATACTTCCACCCGTCACCAACACGGGCCACAAGCTGGGAGCGTAACCACCATCCCGGACCACTCGCTCCGACTACCCGTCCTACCGAGGCGACGGTCGAAACTAACGTTAGGTTTCGGCTCTAAGACCTACCACCAAGTCTACCCCACAAAAAGGGCCGCGTACAGGGCCTCCTAGCCGAAGATGACTAGAGCTAAACCTCCAAGTAGTCGCCAGATTTTCCCCCTTGACTCACACCTGCCCCAAAAGATCACCATCCACAGCGCTCCCAAACCAACCCTCAAGGCTATAACTTAGTCATGGGAAGCTGGCGACAAAACCCACCAGGTGAGGTCCTACCTCCGACCTGGCACCGACGGGGTGCGACGCTCTAAATTGCCGCTATCTCTTGGTCCCAAACCGTTGCCCCACCAAGTACCGGGCACCGAATCGAGCGGTAAGCTTCCAGACTAACAGTGACACTCCCAACTAGAAGAAAAAAAAACTAAGCTCTATGCCCGTCCAACGAAGACCTCCAGGTACTGAAGACTATCCATCTGAAATCTAAGGGTCGGAAGAAGACAAGCAACGATAACAGCGAGAAGAACCGTGTCAAAAGTTGCCTAGGTTCACAAAACGTACTCGAGGGATCACACGCAAACCCATAGCTTTACCACCACTACCCCAACACGACGATCTCTACAACCAATCGCAGTGGTTACGGTGAAAAGCCGAACTATGGGTAACGATCATAGGGGAGGAATCCTCATTCCCACCAGTACCTTGCCCATGGTGCAAAAGGAATCGACCGACTACCCGCTGTAACTTAACACCAGGAGACCCAGAAGGTACAAGTTTAGGCAAACAACTATCCGGTTACTCATGGCCGACAGACGGCCAACAAACCAACAACCACCGGTGGGTTGCGCTACCACCCGAGCCATATCGAGAAAGGAAACTCGATAGTCCCCGCACTCTCGCATTTGTTGCCGCAGGAGCTAGTTTTCCGCGGCCATCGACGTCGTCGTATCTGCCTCCGCGTCCCCGGCCGATGATCTGGTACGGGCCATATCTGTACACACACAACAAGAGTCAGCTCTAGACTTCACCTACAAAACAATGAACCACCTAGCGAGAGAAAAGGACTCGAACTTTTCCCACCCCTCGATCACTCGCGTTCTACCTTCCTATGCCCTACCCATTTCATTCACCTGTAGGCAAGTGAGGTATCCCCACGGATGTCGGCACTAACTGTTGTGATTGAAAGAACCTCTCTGATACCATCTTAATCTGTCACGCCCCGGGGGTTTGTTTTAGCGGAAACGGTTCGTTTTTTTTTTTTTTTTTTTTCAAAAGAAGACTTCTCTTCCCCGGCGCGTGCCCAGACCCGCCGCACATACAGGATCTCTCTGCAAACGGACAGAGTCTCCCCTGTATGTGCACGGCGTAGCATTTAGTACATCCCCCAAACATTCACAACCATTCAATCACAACGGTTACTAACATACAACTAGCATTCAAGTTTGTTAAAGCGTATGGCCGATTAATTTGAAAAGGATAAATCCACAGATTTAAAAGAGCACCCACCCGGCGCTTATGTTTTGAAAACGAGTTTCACAATCCGCATAAATCCACAAGGTTTTGAAAACGGTGCCCACACGACACCCAAGTTTTGAAATCCATTTCGCAATCCATAAATCCACAGGGTTTTGAAACCAGTGCCCACGCGACACTTAGATTTTAAAAACGGTTTTCGAAATCTTTTCTTTGGTTTGGTTTTCTTTTTCAATCGGCCAACAGAAGTGAAAGGAAAAGTAACGCATACGAAGATAGCTAAATGCAATCCATACCGACATCCATGCCGACCCCACGAGGGTATCGAGAACCTCACACATAACTACAAAGTAAATGAAATGCAAGGAATAAAAGAGAAAATACAATCCAGGGTCCCCAGCGACCCAGCTGCTCCTGCCCCGTCCTCACCGCCGCCTACCACTCCCCCCGCCTGAACCCTGTCACGAAGTGGGAAGTCAGTGACTAATAATAACAGAACGGGAAAATATAATAAACAAACCGTGAAGACAACCGGAGCAACCACCCACTCAAGAGGGGAAACGGCAACCTGTACGCCTGTAACCTGTAATACCTGGCCACGTCGGACGACTAAACCGACGGCCGTACCGTACCTGCAATATCCGACCACGTCGGACAACTAAACCGACGGGTCGCACCGTACCTGCAATACCCGACCACGTCGGACAACTAAACCGACGGGTCGCACCGCTCGCACCTCGGCGCCTCAACCCCACAACTAATAAGGGGCCCCACTACGTCACCTCGTGGGTATACACGGGTCATAGACCACTTTTCCGGAAAAGCGCACCCTTTGCGGTGGCCAAACCGCGGGTGCGCGTGCTGCAGCCTCGAGCCAAGTAACCATAACCACCATCATGTTAGCATCATAATATATAACAAGAGTAAAACGGCAACATGTATAATTAAGAGTAAAACAGTAACACGTGTGATCGAAGGTAACCCGCTAACATGTATAATCGAAAACAGGGCGATAATATGTGTGCTAGAAGTAACCCGCTAACATGCATACTCAACAATAAATACCACAAAGAACACCACGTTAGCACAATTAAATATTTATTTTAAACAAGATACAATTGCCGAAAACCCGACGCCGAATCCCAAAACAGAACCCACAATAATGAACCAAGTACCCAAAACGTAACCAACAATAATGAGCCGAGTACACACCACACGATAATCATGACAGTAACGAAAATGGGCATAAAGGGGTTCTAAGGATGTACCCACCTGAAACGCGAAGAAGGTGTGCGGAAGCCTCAGTTAAAACGCTCCCACCTTGTGCCCGAAAAGAACTACAGTAAGAAGCATCGTTAATAACATCATCGCGGTCAAAAACACTCAAAAACGGGGCGAAACGGGCCAAAAACGGAGTTTCTGGGCTTCCGGGTTGGGGGCTGGTGCACGGGCAGAAGCGTGGACCGGGTCCACAGCGTCGGGCGGTGGCGGCATGCGCCGGGTGCACGCAGGGAGCGTGCACCGCGGGTCTCGGGCCGGGCCGGTGCACGACCCGAGCGTGCACCGGGCTCACGGCCGCAATGGCCTTCCGCGCGCACCGGGTGCACGCTGCGGCGTGCACCGGGCCTAGGCGGGCCGGGCCGGTGCACGACCTGAGCGTGCACCGGGCTCACGACCGCAATCGCCTTCTGCGCGCACCGGGTGCACGCTGTGGCGTGCACCGCGCCTAGGCGGGCCGGGCCGGTGCACGACAGCGTGCACCGGGTCTGCGGCTTCCGCGCCGCAGGGCGTGCACCGGGTGCACGCCCCGGCCCGTGGACCGCGGGCCGAGAATCCGTACAGTAACCCCTTTTTTCCGGTTTTCTTCTCCGTTTTCGCTCCCGTGCGACTCCGGCGAAGACCCCGCGACCATGGTAACGGCGGCGGCGGCCTCCCGTTTGACAACGGCGGCGGCGGCCTCCCGTCAACCCCATATGCTCCAACGAAGCGCCCCGTATTGCCCCCGACAACGACAAAAGGAAAACCTCATACTAAAAAACGGAAAGACCCGAACCGCTCACCTTGTTTTCGCCAGTGAGGGAGGAAGAAAGGGTATCGTCCTGTTCCGTCTCGTCTCCTCGGTTCCTCACGCCCACGGTTTGAAACGAGAGAAAATATGAATTGGGGTTCCCCTTTTTCCTTCTTAAAACGCCGCCTTAAACCCTAGCCGTCAGGGGAAACACCAAGGAGGGGAAAAACCCTACTGCCCCCGGTTTTAAAGAAACCCCAACTTAACCGGAACAAAAGAAACCGGCGGGTAAGATTGTCTCGTAAAGCGTGTCAATCGCTCGCACGGATCCCGGAGCACCTAAGCTGATGGGAAACTTTTTTAAAAAATTAATTCTGGGAGATCCGGGAGTCGGAATTCGAATCCGATCGCACCGCCGCTCGTCATTTTGCGGCCCCTACCACCTAAAAATACTCGCAAGCCCCGACGATCAGCCCAAAAATTCACGAATTTCAACCCCCTTCTCTAACAACTAAGAAGATCCAATTAAGATGAAGATGGAAAGCCGGGGGGTCGAGGGACCACCCAAAACCATCAAATAGCCCGCTGACATAAGAAGATGAAAAGTCCGACTACAGCAGGATCCCGTCCGATCACCTCGAAAAGCGTGCTGGCCATTTAGCACAGAAACTAGTGCACAACACAAAGGCAAACGCTTTGATCCCCATTCCGGGAGATCCGTAAATCGGAATCCGAATCCGATCGCTTTGCCGTTCTCTGTTTTCCGAGCTCAAACGCAGAAAAATACTCGCGGTCCAGGTCCAGTCCATTGTAGAAAACACAGTGAAGACCTCCCCAACAATTCCGTCATAAAACTAAGTATTCGGCGCATCGGAGCGCCAGACAACAACGATTTACCCCAAAATCGGCGCGTGGACTCGCGTGGCCTTGTGGATTCAAGGTGCAACCGCTCTCGTGGATTCGGAGCGAGGTACGTTCGTGGATTCGAAGCGTGCCATTGGGTGAAGACCGTGGATTCGGTTGGACGTCGTGGACTCGACGTTGGACGCTGTGGATTCAGCGTTGGGCGCAGATCGTGGATTCGAGAAGCGTCGTGGAGCGAGCGGGAAGATCTACTAGGAGCGTATGAAAAGGTTGAGTCGTCTGTGAGTACGTTATATCACCTTGTACGTGTGTTAATTCTAGTGGATTTCGCCGTGTTATCGGTCCCGTGGTTTTTTACTCCGGTTTGGAGTTTTTCCACGTAAAAATCTTGCGTGTTCTTTTATTTTTCCGCATTGGGTTTTATTGCGCAATGATTTTTTGAGTGTTTATTGTTTACACCTATTCACCCCCCTCTAGGTGTTTTTTCCCCTATTTAGATCCTTATTAACCTAAAAACCCAACAAGTGGTATCAGAGCGGGAATAGGGTTGTAAACAATGGTTGAAGGTGGAAACATCAATCGACCCCCTTTCTTTGATGGAACAAATTATGCGTACTGGAAAGTACGGATGAAAGCCTTTTTAATTTCCATCGACGAAAGGGTGTGGCAATCAATTGAATTAGGATGGTCTAATCCAACTGAAATTATTGCTGATGTTCGCACCTTAAAACCTAGGTCGAAATGGACCAAGGAAGAGATTGATTCATCTTCTTACAATGGCAAAGGAATTAATGCTTTATTTAATGCTTTGTCACAAACTGAGTTCTCTCGCGTCTCGGCATGTGAGACTGCGAAAGAAATCTGGGATGTTCTTCAAGTTACGCATGAGGGAACTAACCTTGTGAAGATTCAGAAACTGCAAATGCTTACGAGCAAGTTTGACTCTATTTCTATGGCAGAAAATGAATCTTTCACAGACTATTACACACGATTGCAAGACATCGTGAACTCATGTGCTAACTTGGGAGAGAAGATTCCAGAATTTAAAGTTGTAAGAAAGATTTTAAGAACTCTTCCTGAACGATTTCGCCCAAGGTCGCAGCCATTGAAACAATTAAACACCCGGACGAAATGCGTGTAGAAGAATTAGTTGGTGCATTACAAACTTATGAAATGACATTTCCTACTAACTATTCTTCTGGAAAAGCATCCTCTTCTAAGTCTTCAGGTTATGCATTGAAATCAACTAAAGAAGAAGACGCGGATTCATCCTCCTCAGACGATGACGAGAACCTTTCTATGGAGGACTTTGAGAAGCAGCTCGCTCTCTTGACAAGGAAGTTTCGCCGCAACTTTCGAAGGGGTAATTCAAGCAAAACTCCATCCTTCGGAAAGTCGAAGAAAGGCAAGGGTTCTTCAAGCTACAAGTCAAGAAAGCAAGAGAACTTCTCAAAGGATAAGAAAAGTTCAGAGGGACAAGTACAGTGCTTCAAATGTCGAGGCTACGGCCACATTGCAACGGAGTGTCCCAACAAGAATCCGGCAAAGAAGAAGGCGATGCAAGCGTCACTTGGGATGACAACTCAACGTCAAATGAGTCATCTTCAAGTGATGAAGAAGACAACGCAACGGCGTTCCACGCGTCCACATCTTCACCCTTCATGTGCTTAATGGCAAGTACATCCGATTCACTGTCCAACTCCTCCCATTGAAAAGAATGCAACGGACGACGAATCGAGTAATTCTGAAGGTGAAGATTTTGCTCTTGCCTACCATAAGCTTTTGAGGGATTCAAAGAAACTGGCAAAGCAAAACAGGAGTTTGAGAGGGAGATTGCAGGATCTCGAAGAAGAAGTAAAAAGGGCAACTTCTCTCTCAACGCTCTTGAAGTGGAAAGGGATAATCTGATAAAAGCAAATGTTTCCCTTCAAGAGAAAAATGAGCATTTCGAGAAGGAACATGTAAAAATGGTGATAAAGCGAATTACTTCTTGAAGCTCTACAACGAGGCTCGACAGGAAAAATTGGAAATGACAAAGACCATTTTCCAACTCAAGGATGACTTAAAGAGATTTTCTTCTGGAAGGAGTAAGTTGGATAAGCTTCTTGGTCTTGGTCAAACAAACCGTTTCGGCCTCGGATACACTCAAACTGGAGACAGTCCAAGTTCGAGTGGGACAGTTTTTGTGCCTCAGTCGGTATCTCCTCCTCCGACACCGGAATTCACGACAAGCAACGACAACAAGCCTACTTCATCCTCTTCGGGATCGTCAAGCACTAAGGTATGTTTTCGTTGTGGCATTTCAGGGCACATAAGGAGAAATTGCAAGATGGGAGCCAAACGCTCAACTCAAGCACCTCTTGCAACGACTACCAAAAAGGTGATTCCTCAGAAATCAAATGCAAATCATTCAAAGGAAAAGAGCCTTGGTAGTTCACCGCGCAAGACGACATCATCAAGGAGCAGCAATCAATCTAACAAGACGCTTTCACCTAGGAGAATAACTTCACGACCATTACCGACGCATTCCAAAAAGGTTTGGGTGCGCAAAGGTGAAATTTTCCCTTGTCTTGTTACTAATATTTCCTTGCATGCATATGATAATTCGTCTTGGTATCTGGATAGCGGGTGTTCCCGTCACATGACCGGTGACAAAAACTGTTTTCAAACTTTTGAGAAAATCTCCGGAGGACTTGTAGTTTTCGGAGACGGTCGGTCTTCCAAAATTGTTGGAAAAGGAACAGTAGCTATTCCAGATGGCCCGGTTCTGAATAATGTGTTATTTGTTGAAGGCCTTAAGACTAACCTCATAAGTATAAGTCAACTTTGTGACAATGGTTTTTCAGTTAATTTTTCATCTGTTGAATGTACTGTAACTGATAAGGACCATGCTTTCTTTTTAAAAGGGGTTAGATCAGAAAACAATTGTTATGTAGTTCCTAATAAAATTTCTGAAAATTGTAACCTAGCATCTTTGAAAAATGAAACACTTTGGCATGAAAGGCTAGGTCACATAAACTTTAAGGAACTTGCTAGAATTTCAAACAAAGATGTGGTCAAGGGGGTTCCTAAACTTTCACTTGAACAAAACATTGTGTGTGGCGGTTGCCAAAAGGGAAAACACACACAAGAACTTGAACCACATTGGTACAAAACGGCCTTTGGAACTTTTGCACATGGATTTAATGGGGCCAACTCGTCAACCATCTTTGGGAGGTAAATGGTATATTTTCTTATTGGTTGATGATTTCTCTAGATATTCTTGGGTAGCATTTTTAAAAGAGAAAGCTGATACTTTTGATTCTTTTCACGAGATTTGCCATCGTATTATGATTGAAAAGAATGAAAAGATTACTCGTGTTAGAAGTGATAGAGGTGGAGAATTCATAAATTCTAAATTCATTGATTTTTGCACTTCCAACGGCATTAAACATGAATTCTCAGCACCCTATACACCTCAACAGAATGGTGTAGTCGAGCGCAAAAACAGGGTTGTACAGGAGATGGCACGTGTTATGCTTCATAGCCAGAATTTACCGTTATATTTTTGGGCTGAAGCTGTGAACACCGCCGTCTATGTAATTAATCGAGTGTATTTGCGCCCGGGAACTTTAAATACACCATATGAACTATGGTTTTGTAGAAAACCAAATATCAAATATTTTCGTATCTTTGGGAGTCGGTGTTACATTTTACGTGACCGCGAAAATCTTGGAAAATTTGACTCTCGAAGTGACGAAGGGATTTTCATGGGTTATTCTACAAACAGTAGAGCATATCGAGTATTTAACTTAGAATCTAAGACGATGGTAGAATCTATAAATGTTAAAGTAGATGAAGCTTTTCACTTTGCATCTGAAAAATCTACCCTCGATATCTCTCTTGATGATGATACACCTGCTAATGCATCTTCTCATAACAATTCTTCCGATAATGATGATGCATCTAACGGTTCTTCAAGTTTATCTGATGTGCAGGAATCATCTCATGTACCTCCGAGTACTCCGTTACCTCAAACGTTACGCATCTCCAAGGATCATCCTGAATCGAACATTATTGGAGACCCACAAGAAGGAGTCAGAACTCGGAGACAATTGGTTTGCGGATTCGCTTGTTACGTATCCATGATCGAACCAAAGAATGTCGATGAAGCTCTTCAGGATGACTACTGGATTGAAGCAATGCAGGAAGAGCTCCATCAATTTGAGCGAAACAAAGTCTGGGAATTAACGAAGCCTCCGAAGCAACACAATGTGATAGGTACTAAATGGATTTTCAAGAACAAGAAAAATGAGGATGGTACTATCATCAGGAACAAAGCAAGGTTAGTTGCTCAAGGCTACTCTCAAATAGAAGGTATAGACTTTGATGAAACTTTCGCCCCTGTAGCTAGACTCGAGTCCATTCGTATCCTATTTGCTATTGCTTGTCATTTTAAAATAAAATTATTTCAAATGGACGTTAAGAGCGCGTTTTTAAATGGGTTTTTAAATGAGGAAGTTTATGTGGCTCAACCGAAAGGTTTTGTAGACCATAAACTACCTAACCATGTTTTTCGTTTGAAAAAGGCTCTTTACGGTCTGAAACAAGCACCGCGAGCATGGTACGAAAGGTTGACAAAGCACCTTTTGGAGAAGGGCTATACTCGAGGGGGAGCTGACAGGACTCTCTTTGTGAAGCATTATCAAAATAACTTCATTGTCGCACAAATCTATGTCGATGACATTGTATTTGGTGCAACGAGAGATAATGATGCTTCTAAATTCGCGGAAACCATGGAAAGCGAATTTGAGATGTCCATGATGGGCGAATTGACATATTTTCTTGGATTGCAAGTTAAACAAAGTGATGAAGGAATCCACTTGTGTCAATCCAAGTATGCAATGGAGTTGGTCAAAAAGTTTGATTTAGAAAATTCTAAAGATTTTCCGACTCCAATGGGAACTAGCCATAAGGGATTGGAAGTGAATCACTTAGTGAGAATGTAGACGAGAAACTTTATCGCAGTATGATTGGAAGTCTACTTTATCTCACGGCTAGTCGCCCGGATATATCCTTTAGTGTTGGGATTTGCGCGAGATATCAATCAGCACCAAAGGAGGTTCACCTGAAAGCGGTGAAACGGATCATCCGGTACATCAAAGGAACAATAAATTTCGGAATTTGGTATCCTATGGGAACAAGTCTTGATATTGTTGGATACTCAGATGCCGATTGGGCAGGATCTGTGGATGATCGGAAAAGCACGAGTGGTGCATGTTTTTATCTTGGCCATTGCCTTGTTGCATGGCATAGTAAAAAGCAAAACTGCATTGCACTCTCGACTGCCGAAGCGGAATATATTTCAGCGGGTAGTTGTTCAACCCAACTCATTTGGATGAAAAGTGTGTTGAGCGACTTCCGAATTTCAGCAACTTCGGTAACGATTCTCTGTGACAACACTAGTGCTATAAACATTTCCAAAAACCCTGTGTTGCACTCAAGAACAAAACACATTGAACTTAGATATCATTTTCTTAGAGAGCTAGTTGAATCAAATATTCTTCAACTTTCATATATTTCAACTGAGGATCAATTAGCTGACATTTTAACAAAACCTTTGGATCAAAAACGATTTATTCATTTGCGTAAGGCAATTGGAATGCTTTCCTTGAAATAATCTCTTTTGAAACCAATGCTTAGGTTAGGTTTTGTTTTTGTGTTTTTGTTCTTTATCTATGTTTGTACATAGAACATTAATTGAGCATTAGTTATATTGACTTTAACTGCATCCTTTTATGCATTTAGAAATTTATTATGCTTTTGATATCATAATATTTCAGTTGATGCAATGATCATTTATGTCAATTAAGTCATCTTTTAAGTGATCAAAGTCAATTTCTCTCTCAATGATCTCTTGGTATAGTCATTATCTTATTTGACTATTTAGTCGAGTATGAATTCGAGATCAATTTTTGGTTGAATACCTTATATCTTAAATAATTGATAGCCAATTGAGGGGGAGTCAAAGAAAAGTGATATGCTCAAAAAAGATGTGGAAAGAGTTACATCCCAATGAGGAGTGTGAAAACTACCACCACATGGAGGAAAGAGCTACCACCTCGGTCGTCCGAGTACTGTGTGCAGCTACCACATGTATACCAAGCAAAGTTTTTTCAAGATTGATTAAATAAAATGCATGTTGAAATACTTGACTCTGTCAAATTTCAAGGTTGGTATAAGATGGGAATTTTAATGAAAGATGCTCAAAGAGCCACTCTCTTCAACAGATTGACTAGATACATTATTTAACATATTTGGGATTTCAAACATCTATTGATCTTGGTATTTCATTTTCTTTACCAAATTGATGATTTGATAAAGGCATTACGCATAAGATCATGTTAGATGTGATTGAAGTTGTTCAACTTTAAGGGATTTAATTTTTATAAATTTTCGTTTTATTTTTTTAGATATTTTTGATAGATTTTGCATAATCTATTTCTTGTTGTATGAAACGATGATTTTTATTTAAAGTTGATACACAAAAGTGCTTACAATCTTTTTCTAGATTTTCTGGAATTTTTCTGAATTTTTCTGAAGAAAAAGTTTGGAGCCGGTCCGGACTGGGCAAGCCGATCCGGACCCCGAACGCAGGTAAAACCTGCAGGTAGTCGATCCGGACTGGATTCTTCGGGCAGTCCGGACCGCGGCTAGGGTTTTATATAGAACAAAAGGGTTTTGAATTTTCTTTACTTCAATCTTTTGCTTCTTAGCCTCCAGAACTTCTCTCACTAGAAATCAAAGATTTTGGAGCCTTCCCAACTCTTCCTCTTCGAATCAAAGTGAGTTCTTTTGAAATAAGAACTCTGGGTAGATTAGTTTTGATTATATGCTAGGTTTTCTCATGATAAACAAATTTTTGGGCTTTGTTTTCAAAAATTTCGGTTTTAGGGCATATTTTGAGAATTTTTGAAAATCATGGAATTGATCTATTTTTAAAATTCTTTTTGCAAAACTAATTTGATCCCTAGTCTCTCTACACGATAATGATTGTTTGGGTATAATTTTTCAAATTTTTGAAAATTAACAATTTTTCGTGTTCTTGAGTTGTGACTCACAGGACTCTTCCTTCTTAAGCACAAGCAGCAATGGAGTTTGCATGGATAATCTTTCTTCTGGTAGCAATGGTGCACACACGTGGATCTGTCAAAAGAGAGCAAGGTGACTCACTTCAAGAAGAGACAAGAGAGGCTGATGTAGACAGCTCTGACTTTGATGAAGAGGACTGGGAAGAATTCCTGAGATTAAATCAACAAATGGTTGATGAGGAAGACAGGCTATATTTAAAGAACAAAAAGCTGATGTGATCTTCTACAACCATCAAGCAGTACTCTAGGCGAAAGGGTTCGAGGGGTAGTGGAATTCAGATAAATGAACCCCTTGTAAGGTCTCACTCTCTGCCTAGAGATTCTCCATGGATAGAAAGCCAACAGGCACCATCTGCATCTACATTGAAGCCATCAACTTCCAAAAGAAGTACTACAGAAGCAAACGTTTTGACCTCCATTCGTCAAGAACAGAGGAGAATGTCTGAAGAACAGAGGAAAATGTCTGCAGAACAAGAAAGAATGTCAACTGACATTCGCAAAATGGAAAGAAAATGTTGCGAAATATCAGGAATGCTGAAAGGAATCTTGAACAAATTAAATTGCGGACGTTCAGACAGTTCTGATTTGGCGTGAACTTCAGCTTTTGTGATCTTTTCATTTTCTTTTTGTGCAGGCTTTTAGTTTCTTTTTCTTTTTAGTTTTAGTTCTCAGGTTTTTCTTATTTTTGGAACTTTTTAACTCTCCTTGAATTTTGTAATTTTGGCGTAGTTTAGTGACAAAAAAGGGGGTGAGAGAGAACCTTGACAATGCTTGTGAGAACTTGAAACTATGAAGGTAAGTATAACTTCAACTTTTGGTTCTTTATCTTGTGATTTGAATGCATGCCCCTACTAACTATTCGACTAACTATTTGGGCATGTAATATGACTAACAAGTTGATGTTGACTAACAATTTCTGTGACATTTGAACTTTTATTGCTTAGAAGATATGTCAATGCTTGATTGTTTCTTACATATCTGATTTTGAAAATGTCATGATGAGTATAAACTCTATCTCTGTGTTTGGTTTTGTGTGATAAAATTCTTGAGGTATCTAACGACTTTTGTTTGTCAAGAATGCTTCATTTTTGCAGAGAGTACAGATGTCTAAGTCTAGAGTCTGTTTTAGGAGTTTAACTCATGTATTTATTTTTATTTGGATCTCCAATGTAAATTTTTGTTGTATGGTGATATCAACAAAAATATCTTTTTGAATTTTCTTGAGTGGATTAGTGTTTTGTCACGAAACTGCCAAAGGGGGAGATTGTTACGGATTTTGTGTTGGTGTATTTCGTGAAATTGGTTAAGTCTTGAAGATTGAAGATAAAGAAGTTTGGATCATATACCTCAATCTCAAGAAAGAAGAATTCAAAAGGATCAGGTACGTTTAACTAAATATTTTTGGTGATCCGAATACTTCTTATAGTGTAGAAACACTTGGATGAATTTTTGATTGCATAAAAATCAAAAACTGGACATGGGACATGTTCAGGATCCGGATCGGACATTACAGTCCGGACCCCGAACATAGGTTAGTTCATGCGCAATTCCAGTCCGGACCCTGGGAATTTCAGTCCGGACCCCGAACGTGGAAATTGATGGAATTGCATGAACAGTCCGGACCGTGGAAATTTCAGTCCGGACTCCGAATGTCCTCTTTTCTGGAAAAAGTCTGTTTCGTCATGACAGTCCGGACCGCAGGATTTTCAGTCCGGACCGTCGTCCTGTAAAATTTCAGAAATGGTTAGTTTTTTATGCTTATCTTCTTCCAATGGTTTCCAACCTATATATAGACCCTATGATTCATTTTTAGGGTACACGGAAAATACGACCGAAATAGAAAAATCCACATATAGAGAAGAAAGGGAATCAATAGATTTAATTCTATGTTTCTTCATCTATATTGATTAATTTGATTCTAGGTTTTCCAAACTCAGATTTTGAGTAGAATCAAATTAATGAATACTTAGATGGTATTTCCGATCTATTTCTAATCTAAGTATTCGGCGGATCATCACCACCCAAAAACAACGATTTTTCCAAAATCGGCGCGTGGACTCGCGTGGCCTTGTGGATTCAAGGTGCAACCGCTCTCGTGGATTCGGAGCGAGGTACGTTCGTGGATTCGAGACGTGCTACTGGGTGAAGACCGTGGATTCGGTCGGACGTCGTGGATTCGACGTTGGACGCCGTGGATTCGGCGTTGGGCGCTGATCGTGGATTCGAGAAGCGTCGCGGAGCGAGCGGAGAAGATCTACTAGGAGCGTATGGAAAAGGTTGAGTCGTAAGTGTGTACGTTATATCACCTTGTACGTGTTTCAATTCTAGTGGATTTCGCCGTGTGATCGGTCCCGTGGTTTTTTACTCCGGTTTGGAGTTTTTCCACGTAAAAATCTTGCGTGTCATTTTTATTTCCGCATTGGGTTTTATTGCGCAACGATTTTTTGAGTGTTTACTGTTTACACCTATTCACCCCCCCTCTAGGTGTCTTTTCCCCTATTTAGATCCAATTAATACATAACCCAACATTCAGATGCATGTTGCTCGGTTTGAGCAGGGTTTTGGGGGTAGTGTAGTTGAGGCCATTGATTCTGAGACAGGTTAGACTCGATTATGGGTTGTGGGGCATTGTGGTAACCGCGGACATCAGGCGGTTGGCCAGATGTTGATTACTTTATCAGGCTTTGGACTTATGGGGTATTACGGCGACTGCGGACATCAGGCGGTTGACCGGATGTTTACTTGTGCATCAGATTGGGGATCGGGCTTTTTACTAGTGGATGGAGTTTCTCACTTATTGAGTACTATTGCATCAGATTGGGTATCAGATTTCTTTAGTGGATGGTTTTTCCCACTTTGATCAGAGTCGTGATCCAGTCCTGCTGTTTTATGACACTTATGATACTTATTACTAAGATACTTTACTCGTGTGGGTCGCTCCCCTCGAGTGCCACTCCGGAGTGTGCGACAGACAGGCTTTGAGTCCTTGAGACTCCTTCTTTTCATCGGTGTTATGCGTTGGCCAGCATACCCGATACGACAAGGCACAGCAGGCAGTACCAGTTCTTACTGGTTCATCGATTGGGTTATTTCAGGCAGGCATGTTAGATATTGATGCATACATTCAGTCACTTCGTTCGACATGGCATTTAGAGGCTTAGTAGTGGTAGTTTCATTTTTATCAGCAGCCTTTATAGCTTACTACTGTTCTTTCCTTTTTGCCTCTAGTAGTCCTAGCGGGTCCGTCAGAGTTGAGGATTTACCCACTAGGAGGAGGCTACTAGTTTATCTAGTAGTTCTCACCCCCCATTATTGTTTTCTGTCTCTTTTCCTTTGTTTTGCAGAGTCATCTGCGGGAGCTGCTGGGCCATCAGCGGCAGATCGAGATAAGAGGATAGCAGACTAGCTAGATCGTCTGCCCCGACCATGAGAGTGGATAGACTTGTATTGTACCCCTTTTGTATCTCAGACTGTAGCATTTTACTTTTGGGTCTGGCTTTTGCCAGCAGGTTGTATTTATTTCTGTGAGCTGGGAGTTTATTGTATTATTACAGCTTGTATCTTATTTCTAGTCTGAGATTATTATGTAGTTCTTTTTAGTTCAGCTCTGCATTATGCCCTTTTATTGTATCTATTATATCTGAGCAGGTTACCAGCGCTTCGTGTATATGGAAAATTCTGTGTGCACGGCGGATCTATTGGCAAGCCCGGGTTCTGGTTTGCACCCGGGGCGTGACAGATTATGTTGGTATCAGAGCTTAGGGATAGGTCAGTTGGGACTTCGGAAACCCTATGCTTTTGGCAGACCCTAGGATGATAGGGCGCGAGAGACGTGATGTTTTGCGAAAGTCGTTGATTTATTAATTCGACTCTTCCAATGAGTGAAGAGGGATCGACATAGCCTATTTCTGGTGGACAGTTATGTTGGCTGCAGACAACATAAAGTCACAGAAATAGGGGGATGTCTTTGACTTTCGCTAGATTGGGTCGTGTGGGGTTCTGATACTGATTCATGGTTTCTTGTGGCAGGATGCCTCCACGACGCAGGATATTGACGCGTTCGCAGCCTTCTTCCTCTGAGCCCGAGCAGGAGGAGTCCGGGCAGGGCGAGCAGAGTGAGGTACGGGAGCTTCAGGCTCAGATGGCCCAGATGTCAGAGGCCGTTCGGCGTCAGGAGGAGGCTTCCCGACGTCAGGAGGAGGCCATGGGGCGGTTGACGCATATGTTGGAGCAGAGGGCGCAGCCAGTTGTAGCACCCCGGGAGAGTTCCCCCGTACCATCTTCACCTGCCGTGGCTCCCCCAGTTGTACCGGTGACCCCAGCATCCCCTGTTGCTCCGGTTACTAGTGGTCAGCTGTCTGGGTTGACGGGACCTCTGACCCCTACAGAGCAGCGAGAGGTGGTTGACTTGTTGATGAGATTCCGTCAGTTTGATCCACCTCGTTTCTCGGGGCAGAGTGCAGAGCCGTGGGAGGCAGAGTCGTGGTTCACGGCTATGGAGCGACGTTTGGAGACTCTGTTTATCGAGGAGCGGTACCAAGTTGTACTGGCGACAAATTTCTTGGAGCGCAACGCCGAGGCTTGGTGGCGGCGTGTTCGACATGCTGGTCCGCCTGGGGCTCAGCTTCTGACCTGGGCGGAGTTCCGCAGTCTACTTCTTGGAGCCTTCTTCCCGGAGAGCATTTGACAGAGGTTGGAGGAGTAGTTGAAGAATCTCCGACAGGGAGATCGGCCCGTGTATGAGTATATTGCAGATTTCAACCAGTTGTTGGCGTGTGTACCGCACGTGGCCAGGGATGAGGCACATCGGATCTATATGTTCGAGCGAGGGTTGCGCCGGGACCTTTTCCAGTTAGTCCGTTCGCGCAGATTGCAAAACTTGGAGGCCTCTATGGAGCAGGCACTCTATGTTGAGCGCGGGGAGGCAGTGATGGAGGAGGTAGCTCCAGCTCCCGTAGTGATCCCAGGGGCGAAGCGCCCAGCACAGACGGATGAGGGGCAGTCGAGTCGTCAGGGACCCCCGAGACCTCCACGATTCCATCCTCAGGGTCGTGGGTTTTCAGGGACACCAGAGATCGGGTGCACCCCGTCAGCCCCAGCAGCAGCAGCAGATGCCGCAGTCGAGACAGCATAGGTCTCAGCAGCAGTCTCAGAGACAGCAGCAGCAGTCGAGGCGGACCAAGCCTTCGGAGAGGTGTGTCATCTGTAGGGGTCAGCATTCGGCAGACACGTGTGATATGAGATTTGGTCGTTGTTATCGATATGGACAGCCTGGTCATGTTCGAGCTACGTGCCCATTTGCGACACAAGCAGCACCTTCTTCAGCATCTGCCCCTTTTTCATCCCAGCAGCGATCGACGGCTCAGCAGCCATATGCTCCAGCGAGCAGGACATCTTCTTTCCATCCCACTAACTATCGGCCTCTAGCTCAGAGTGGGCGAGTGTATGCTGCGCAGGTAGAGGACTCTTCGGCAGCAGATCATGTGGTGGCAGGTATCACCTTACTTTCTGGCATTAGGACTCGTACTTTATTTGATACTGTAGCATCGCATTCTTTTATTAGTAGATCATTTGCATCATTACATGGGTTAGAGATAGGACTTTTGCCACGTGCATGAGAGGTTCAGATTCTCGATCACACTTTGCACGTGGAGGAGTGCTGTTGGTCCTGCCCGATGCAGATCGAGTCCTGGATTATGCCAGCAGACCTGTTGGTCTTGAGACAGCTGAGGGACTTTGATGTGGTTCTCGGGATGGACTGGCTGGCTCGGTATTTCACGACTATTGATTGTGCCGCGAGGACTGTCACTTTTAGAGAGCCAGGCCAGGAGATGTTGGTATACTGGGGATGTCAGAGTGCTTTCTTTGCCTCTATGGTTTCGACTTCCCGAGCGAGGCAGATGATCCATCGAGGATGTGTAGCCTTTTTGGCTAGTGTTGTTGAGGGGCCTACGGCGGCGCCGGGACTCGGGGATATCCCTATTGCCCGCGAGTTTCCGGATGTTTTTCCACCTGAGCTGACTAGCATGCCGCCAGATAGGGAGATTGAGTTCGTGATTGACGTAGTTTCAGGAACTGCGCCAATCTCTAAGGCTCCTTACCGGATGGCACCGGCTAAGCTGCGAGAGCTAAAGGCACATCTACAGGATTTGATGGATAAAGGTTTTGTCAGACCGAGTGTGTCGCCTTGGGGAGCGCCGATGCTATTCGTGAAAAAGAAAGATGGGTCACTTCGACTGTGTGTGGACTATAGGAAATTGAATAAAGTGACCATCAAGAACAAGTACCCTTTGCCGCGCATCGATGATCTCTTTGATCAGCTGCAAGGGTCTTGTGTCTTTTCCAAGATAGATCTACAGTTCGGTTACCACCAGTTGAACGTGAAGGCCGAGGATATCCCGAAGACAGCATTCAGGACACGGTACGGGCATTATGAGTTTACAGTTATGCCTTTTGGACTGACTAATGCCCCTGCCGCATTCATGGATTTGATGAACCGGATCTTCCGACCGTACTTGGATCGATTCGTGGTAGTGTTCATCGATGATATTCTGGTTTACTCCCGAAGTGATGCTGAGCATGAGGAGCACTTGAGGATTGTGCTGCAACTTCTGTGAGAGAAGAAGTTGTATGCCAAGCTGGTGAAGTGCGAGTTTTGGCTTCGGGAGGTACTCTTCTTGGGCCATGTGATTTTCGCCGCAGGTGTGGCAGTGGACCCGGCGAAGATTGAGGCAGTCCGGGATTGGCCCCGACCGACGACCGTTTCTGAGGTGCGTAGTTTTATGGGCTTAGCTGGGTATTATCGTCGGTTTGTGGAGGGCTTTGCGAAGCTCTCCACACCCCTCACTCGCTTGACGCGTAAAGGAGTGAAGTTTATCTGGAGTGAGGACTGTCAGAGGAGCTTTGAGGAGCTGAAGAGTAGACTGATGACCGCTCCTATCCTTTCCCTCCCTGTTATGGGGAAAGGATATGTGATCTACAGTGACGCATCACACAGTGGACTTGGTTGTGTGTTGATGCAGGAAGGGAAGGTAATTGCATATGCATCGAGACAACTCAAGGATTATGAGAAGAATTACCCTACCCATGACTTGGAGCTTGCTGCCGTGGTGTTTGCACTGAAGCTTTGGCGTCATTATCTGTATGGGGAGCACTGTGAAATCTACACCGACCACAAGAGCCTAAAGTACCTGTTCACGCAGAAGGAGCTGAATTTGAGGCAGCGTAGATGGTTGGAGCTACTAAAGGATTATGATGTGGACATCCTGTACCATCCGGGCAAGGCCAATGTGGTTGCAGATGATTTGAGTAGGAGGGCGGTGCAGAGTTTGTCCATGTTGATTACAGATCAGGCTCCACTGTTAGAGGAGATGAGGCGGCTCGAGATAGATGTTGTGTCCCCTGGGGTCTCTGCTAGACTGACGTCTTTAGTCGTGCAGCCCACTCTGCTGGACAGGATCAGAGAGAGACAGAGTGAGGACCCCCACTTGACCAGGATTAGAGATCAGATTCCGAGTGATCAGTCAGGGGACTTTACAGTGGATGCTTCGGGAGTACTGAGGTACAGGGACCGAGCATGTGTGCCAGTGGATGCGGAGATCAGAGAGCAGATATTGCGAGAGGCCCATTATACACCTTATACCCTTCATCCTGGTGGGACTAAGATGTATAAGGACCTCAAGGCACACTTTTGGTGGAGTGGCATGAAGAGGGACATTGGGAGGTTTGTGGCTCAGTGTTTAACTTGTCAGCAGGTGAAAGCTGAGCATCGAGTGCCAGCTGGCAAGTTACAGAGTCTCCCAATCCCCGAGTGGAAATGGGACCACATTACGATGGATTTCGTGGTCGGACTGCCGAGGGCACAGGGAGGAGCAGATGCTATCTGGGTAGTTGTAGATCGACTTACCAAGTCAGCGCACTTTTTGCCTATGCAGACTACTTGGCCACTCGAGCGACTAGCCCAGTTATATCTAGATGAGATAGTGAGATTACATGGAGTACCCGCCTCCATTGTTTCAGATAGAGACCCGAGGTTTGCTTCGCGTTTCTGGAGGAGTTTGCAGACAGCCTTGGGGACTCAGCTCAGATTCAGTACAGCTTTTCATCCACAGACTGATGGGCAGTCAGAGCGGACTATACAAATCCTGGAAGATATGCTGAGGGCTTGCGTCTTGAATTTTGGCAGAGGCTGGATTCGACACTTATCTTTAGCTGAGTTTGCGTACAACAACAGCTTCCAAGCGAGCATCCAGATGGCTCCGTTTGAGGCGTTGTATGGACGCAAGTGTCGATCACCGCTTTATTGGAATGACGTAGGCGAGAGACGGACCTTGGGACCAGATATATTGTTAGAGGCAGAGGAGAAGGTCCGAGTGATTTGACAGCATCTTCAGACCGCTCAGAGTCGACAGAGGAGCTATGCTGATGTTCGGCGATGAGACTTAGAGTTTCAGGTTGGAGATCATGTATTTCTGAAAGTCTCACCGTCCAAAGGGATCAGGAGGTTTGGCATCCGCAGAAAACTTAGCCCCCGATATATTGGACCCTTTGAGGTATTGGAGCGTATCGGGCCAGTTGCTTACCGACTTGCACTTCCCCCGAGACTTGCTGGTGTCCACAATGTTTTTCATTTTTCCACTCTGAGGAGATACGTCTTCGACCCGTCGCACGTCATCGACTTTACACCGCTCGAGATCAGCGAGGATTTGAGATATGAGGAGCGCCCACTGCGGATTCTGGATCGAGAGGTGAGAGAATTGCGCAGTCGGACCATTCCCTATGTGAAGGTCCTTCAGAGCAATCATGACGAACGCGAGGCTACGTAGGAGCTTGAGTCAGGGATGATGGACACCTACCCCTACCTGTTCGAGGCTCAGGACTGAGGTATGATTTACGTTTTGAGGACGAAACTTTTATTAGTGGGCGAGGATGTAGTAACCAAGATCCCCGTGTAGCTTTTCCCTATGTCTCGGGGTGTGGAACACCTATTATTGGTGTGTCGGGCCCACAACATGTCAAAGGGATGTGTTGGATGGACTCAGAGAGGGTTTGGGTTAGAGCCTATCTTTCGGCTGTGTTTGCCGAATTTTAGAAGTGGTTTCAGGCTGATTGGAGGCCGTATTTGGATTTAGTGCAGAAAAACGCTCGAAAATGGCTATTTACTTGTATTTTTCTAAGTCCGGACGCCCAAAAACGGACACCCGGAAATTTTCAGTGCAAAATAGTGCATGGGGGAGCCGTGGACCGACCTAGGACACGTGGCAGGCCATGATTGGGCCGGCGGGCGGTGTCTGGTCCATGGAGAAAGGCCGCTGGTGCACGGTGGACCGGCGGGGACATGTGCCGAGCACCGATTGGGCCGGCGCACGACGCCTGGTCCACGGGAATTGGGCGCTGGTGCACGGTGGACCGGCGGGACACGTGGCAACTGCCCATTGGCAGGTCTGCGCTGCACGGTCCACGGGGCGGCGCCGCTGGTGCATGGACCGGGGCGTGCCACGTGGCGGCCTCGGATTGGGCGGCTCAGGTGCATGCGGTGCACGCGGGGGCGCGCGGCTGCGGCCGTACGTGCACGTGGGCGCAGGTGCGCGGGAGGCGCGCTGCCGCGCCGACCACCGTGTCGGGCAGGGCGGCGCAGCGCCCGCGGCTGGCGCCGAGCCGAGGGTTGGACACGCGGCGGCGCCCGATAGGCGGGTGCCGCTGTCCGCTGTTTTGCGGACACGTGTCGCGCCTGGGCTCTTCCGAGCGCGCACAGTGATCGCTATTTGGGCCGCACTGTAGCGGCCCACTTCTCCCGGGCACCCGAAAGTCGGGACACAGCGGTCATTTCTTGAATTGTTTGTTGGGCCTATATAAACACCTCCACCTTCCTCTCTTTCTCTCCTTTTTCCAAAGCATAGAGAGAATGAGAGGGAGAGTCCTTTACAAAAGTTGTTCCTCTAGTTATTGTTGATCTCTTGGTAGATTTCTAGAATTTTTGGAGGCTCGGCAACGGCGATATCAATTTTACAGTACGCCTTGGTTTTTCCCCCATTTCGGCCCGTTACCATCGCAGTTCAGTCAAAAATTCATTGTGGGCAAACCAGGAGGAGATTTTGAGCAATTTCTGCAGCAGCGCGTTCCAAAGAGGTAAGGCTTCGTTCTTCGTGTTGATCACTTTGCTCGGTTTCGCACTTTTGGCATGGTTCCTGAGGCACCTTTGACCCCCCTTTTTCTGTGATGAATTCTGAACAGCAGCAACTTGTTCGATTTATATCTTGGGCTAAGAGCATCGAATCAAGGCGTATAAGTAGTCGATTTCGACCTACTCGTCGCAAGGAATGCAACCGTATTTTTTCTGGATTTTTCGGAGCACTGTACAGAGGTGAAAACTCCTCTTTTTCCATGTTGTTTAGAAAATAGCAAATACTTTATTTTTTGGGATTTGTATTTATACCGGGTGCGTTGTTCTGTACAGTTGTGCACTATTTTCGGTGAGTTGCGGGATTAGAGGACTGTGGACAGCGATGAGACTATTTAGGTGTGGATTGCGCTTTCCGAGGTGGGTGGTTGTTACTTATCTCATTTTTGACTTGCTCACTAGGATTATTAGAACTCCCCTAAATTAAATGTGACAATTGATATCCTATTTGAGAACCATACATGTTGACCCCACAGATTATATGATAGCTTATTTATGTTAAATTGGGACACTGTTGTTGAGACAAATGCTATATCATAATCTCGCATGCAAGTGACTTATCATGTTGGTATATTAAGATCAATCTTTTTAAAATAAACATCAGACACTTTCCTATAGTTTTGAAAGAGGACAATTGAATGCTTGTATGGACATCTAGTTAGGCCACTATTTATTGCTACACTATGATACTGGGACTTGACTTAGGAGAAACCATGTTTTATTATTCTCCTTTGCATTCAGATGCATGTTGCTCGGTTTGAGCAGGGTTTTGGGGGCAGTGTAGTTGAGGCCATTGATTCTGAGACAGGTTAGACTCGATTATGGGTTGTGGGGCATTGTGGTAACCGCAGACATCAAGCGGTTGGCCAGATGTTGATTAATTTATCAGGCTTTGGACTTATGGGGTATTGCGGTGACCGCGGACATCAGGCGGTTGACCGGATGTTTACTTGTGCATCAGATTGGGGATCGGGCTTTTTACTAGTGGATGGAGTTTCCCACTTATTGAGTACTATTGCATCATATTGGGTATCAGATTTCTTTAGTGGATGGTTTTTTTCACTTTGATCAGAGTCGTGATCCAGTCCTACTGTTTTATGACACTTATGATACTTATTACTGAGATACTTTACTCGTGTGGGTCGCTCCCCTCGAGTGCCACTCCGGAGTGTGCGACAGACAGGCTTTGAGTCCTTGAGACTCCTTGTTTTCATCGGTGTTATGCGTGGGCCAGCATACCCGATACGGCAAGGCACAGCAGGCAGTACCAGTTCTTACTGGTTCATCGATTGGGTTATTTCAGGCAGGCATGTTAGATATTGATGCATACATTCAGTCACTTCGTTCGACATGACATTTAGAGGCTTAGTAGTGGTAGTTTCCTTTTTATCAGCAGCCTTTATAGCTTACCACTGTTCTTTCCTTTTTGCCTCTAGTAGTCCTAGCGGGTCCGTCAGAGTTGAGGATTTACCCACTAGGGGGATGCTACTTGTTTATCTAGTAGTTCTCACCCCCCATTATTGTTTTCTGTCTCTTTCCCTTTGTTTTGCAGAGTCGTCTGCGGGAGCTGCTTGTAGGACCCCTGAACCCCCATGCAGCTTTTTCCCGTGAATCCACTGTGCAAACACCTGTTGATGGTGTATCTGGCCCATAGTGCATCAAAGGGATGCCACAGATGGACCCTGTGAGCTTTGGTTAGCTGTATTGGCCTTCGGCTGCTTTTGCCGAATTTTAGAAAAGGAATTTGGCCAAACGGAGGGTGGATTTGGATTCAGCGCGGAAAAACGCTTGAAAATGGCTTTTTGTTTGCTTAATTCTGAGTCCGGATGTCCAAAAGCGGACTCCCGGAAGTTTTGCAGTTTTGGCGCTTGCGGGAGCCTCCGGCAAATTTTGGAGGCGGATTTTGGCAAAACGGACGTCGTTTTTGGAATCAGCGCGCGAAAACGGTCAAGATGGGCTATTTGCTTGTTGTTTTTGAGCTTGCGGGTACTGTTCACGCCGGAACAGTGTCTCCGGCGATCGCCGGCGGCACCGGCCGGCGGGCAGCGCCGGCGGGCGGCGGCGCGGCCTCGGGCAGGCGGCAGGCGGCGGCACGCGGCGCGGGCAGGGCGCGGGCAGGCGCCCGGGCGCGCGGGCAGGCGCGCGGCACGCGCGTCCACGGTCGTGCACCAGGGCGGGCCACGTGGCGGCTTGGGTTGGCCGGCGCAGCAGACGCGGTCCACGGAATTTGGGCCCGGGTGCACGGTAGACCGGGTGGACACGTGGCGTGAGGTGATTGGTCCGGTGTTGTGCTCCCGGTCCACGCAATCGGTGGAGTGTTGACCGGGGCAGTGGCCGTACGCGGGGCAGGTGGCCGTACGCCCGTCAGCCGCGACGTGCGCGTGGGCAGGTGGCCGTACGGCCCGGTCAGCCGCGACGTGCGCGGTGCACGGCGCGACGTGCGCGGTGCACGGCTGCCGGGGCCACGTGGCGCGTCGCCATTGCGGGCGCAGGTGCTCCGGGTGCAGCGGGGCCGGGGGGTGGTGAACTGGGCCGCGTGGTGGACCGGGCCGCACTGTGCGCGCCCGGAAATCCTGGGCCGGGCCGCACTGTGCGCGCCCGAAATTTCCGGGCGCCCGAATTCGGGACAAATGGGAATTTTCCCAATTGTTTCCTCAGCCTATAAAGCCAACCCGAGCCCCCTTCTTTGCTTCTTTTCTCCCAACCTTTCACTTCTGCCCGAGCTCCCTTAAGCAAAGTTTTTCATCTCTAAGTGCTTGATCTTCCTGCCAAGTTTCAAGATTTTAGGAGGCACGAATCCCGAGGTTCCCCATTTTACGGTGCGGCGCGACGTTGCTTTCTAGTGTTCTTCTTCGGCGCAGCGATAGTGTTTTTGCTCCCCTGGGCTACCCCGACATCATTTTCCTGTGATTCTTGCACCGGCAGACTCCTAAGAGGTAGGACTTCATCTTTCGTTTTGGTCGCGCTTTCCCGTTTCGAGGTTTTGGCACGGATCCCGAGGCAAACAGTGACCCCATTTTCTGTGTGGAATTCCTTGACAGCAGCGGAGTATTTTGGCCATATCTTTGCGCACGAGCGTCAGACGGAAACGAGCTTATACAACTTTTTCATCTACGGATCGCAAGGAACGCGCTCGTATTTTTATTGGATTTTTGTGAATTTATTTCGAGGTGAAAATTACTGTTTTCTCAGTGAACAGTAATTTTTAGCACAGATTTTTGTATGAGTGTGCCCCCTTGCCGAATTTTTATCTTGACTTACCGAACTCAGATTTGGGCGTGCAAGGTACCGTTGCGAAGCTATCGACGCGAGGATCGCCGTGATATTTTTATTGGAATTTTCTGGGCACTTTCTGCAGGTGATAATTTAACAGTTTAGAATTCGAGGTTGTATGTGGTTATAAGTGCTATAATTGGGAGCCTAAGTGTAATTAGTGGACTTTGTATTGTACCAGGAGTATTGCGGGTGTGCTGAAATTGTGGGAGCAAGGATTTGGAGTTTTGGTATTTTCTAGCTGTACGGACTTGGACAGTTGCACTTCAGGTGGGTGGTTGTTGTACTCCTCTCCTTTGTTATGCCCACTAGGAATATCAGAGTACCCCTGATTTGATGATGCTAAATGTGTTGATTGGTAGACTTGCATGCTCTAGGGAATTAATTATTGGTTATTTGATCCATGAAAAATTATTGTTAGAATGATCACTTGATTTAATCGCTTAATTATTCTGGACTGTATGTTTAGGGGCAGAATATAAATTGAGGACTGCAAAACTGATGATTGTTCATATGAGACTGTCACCTTAGCTTATTCTCTAAACTGATTATTCTTGGAAAATGGACAAAATATTGGAACAATGCATGATTAAATTGGTCACATAATTATGTCATCTTTTACTGCTACACTATTTTTGGGACTTGACTTAGGAGAAACCATGCATTTATTCTTTTCTTCTCCTATTATTGATAGACTTGCGGCATAGTCGCTCAGGTTCGAGCGGGTGTTGGACAGTGTAGTCAGGTATTGGGGATTTGGGACAGGTGGGGTTTTGACAGGGTGTTGCGGCGACCACGGATCTTGGGTGGTTGACCGGGTTGTTACTATTGCATCAGATTGGGTGTTTTGGGGATCGGGCTTTCTTTAGTGGAGGGTTTCCCACTTTGATCATGAGTCTGATCCAGTCCTGCTATTATGAGACAGTGGTTACAGTGATACTTGATACAGTGATGCTTGATACAGTGATACTTTACTCGTGTGGGTCGCTCCCCTCGAGTGCCACTCCGGAGTAGGCTTTCCACGGTGCAGAGCGCCGGGCACCATGCTGGTTTCTTGAGTTCGACAGCAGAGCAGGCAGTGCCAGTGTTCACTGGCTGTCAGATTGGGTCATTTTGACAGGCTTCTTGATTCTGATGCATCACTTTCTCCATCCTTATTGGTTGGTCATGTAGAGGCATATTAGGGATAGCATTTTATCAGTTGCTTCATTTATCTGCACCCCATTTCTTCTTCTTTCCCTTTTGCCTCTGATCACCTGGTGGGCATATCTGAGCTGAGGCTTTACCCACTAGGGGAGGCTACTGTTTATAGTAGTACTTACCCCCATTGTCTTTCTTGTTTCTTTCTTCCCCTTGTTTTGCAGAGTCCTCTGTGGGAGTTGCTGGGCCGTCAGCAACTGATCGAGGTAAGCGATTGCGGACTAGATAGAGAGCCACCCGAGGGTGTAGCTGGAGATTTTGGGTACCAGGACTTCTCAGACAGTTTTTGTTTACTTCTTTTTGGGTCTGGCTTCTGCCAGCTGTTTGTATTTTAGTGGTGAGCTGGGAGAGACATCTGTATTTTATTTCACTGTTGTACCTTTTACTTCCAGCTTCTGTCTGAGATACAGTAGTTTTAGTTTAGCTCTGATTATTATGCTCTTTTATTATTATTTCTTATCTGAGCAGGTTACCGACGCTTCGTGTATGTGGGAAATACCGCATGCACGGCGGATCTGTAGACGGGCCCGGGTTCTGGTTTACACCCGGGGCGTGACAGATTAAGTTGGTATCAGAGCTTAGGGATAGGTCAGTTGGGACTTAGGAAACCCTAGGCTTTTGGACAGACCCTAGGATGATAGGGCGTGAGTGGCGTGACATTTTGCGAAAGTCGGTGATTTTTATAGTTAACTCTTCCTGTGAGTGAAGAGAGATCGACATAGTCTATTTCTGTTGAACCATTATGTTGGCTGCAGACAACATAAGGTTACAGAAATAGGGGGATGTCTTTGACTTTCGCTAGATTGGGTCGTGTGGGGTTTTGTTCTGATTTGTCGTTTCTTGTTGCAGGATGTCCTCCCGGCGTCGTTTTTCCGCCGAGGGTACCCCCACTCCCCCTGAGGAGCCTGGGCAGGCGGTATCTGCTGAGCTGGGGGAACTGCGGGCCTTAGTGACCCATTTGGTGGCAAGGAGCTTTCGTCAGGACCAGCGCTTGGAGCAGCTGTTGGCGCAAAGGGGTGATTCTGTAGTCGGAGTGAGAGCTAGGGCTTCAGAGCGGCGTTTAGAGAGGAAACGCCCAGCCCCGGATGTTGATGGACAGGCTGGTTCTCAGAGACGGTCTCGACAGTTGAGGCAGCCCCTGCAGGCTGCCAGGTGCACCTTTTTGCGGGGGCCAGCATTCCGCCGGTACTTGTGAGCTGAGGCATGGTCGTTGTTTTAGATGTGGACAGCCTGGTCACATCCGAGCTACATGCCCCCTTTCGACCTTTGTAGTACCTTCTTCGGCATTGGCCCCTATCACATCCCAGCAGAGATCGTGGCCACGGCAGCAGCATCAGCAGCAGCAGGGGTCGCAGCCGAGGCGGGCCCGATCGTCAGGTAGGTGTGTTTTCTGCAGGGGGCAGCACCCGTCAGATAAATGTGACTTGAGGTGGGGTCGTTGCTTTAAGTGTGGACAGCCTGGGCACATTCGAGCCACGTGCCCCGCAAGGACAGCTGCAGCACCCACCTCGGCAACTGTTCCTACTTTTTCCCAGCCACGACCGGGAACTTCACCGACAGATCTTCTGGTAGACCGATCTTCGCCACCCCGCTTATCTGGTGAGAGACAGCCATTGTCGAGCGGCCATGATTGCTTAGCACAGATGGAGGATCCTGCTATCGCTGACCGGGTTGCGGCAGGTATGTTTTACTTCCGGTGGTAGGATTCGTATCTTATTGTTATTGGAGCTTTTCTTTTCCTTTCTTTTAGTAGAATGTGCATCATTGCATGGGTTAGAGGTGCGGATTCCTGATCATAGTTTGCATGTCGAGGAGCGTTGTGTGGCTTGCCCAGTGCAGTTGGGGCCTTGGATTTTGCCTGCAGACTTGCTTGTTTTGCAGCAGCTCCAGGATTTTGACTTGGTGCTAGGGATGGATTGGCTGTCACGGTATTCCGCCACTATCGACTGCAGAGAGAGGACGGTGACTCTTCGCGAGCCAGGACAGGAGGAGTTCATCTTCAGAGGCTGCCAGAGCACGCTGTTCGCAGCGACCATTTCCTCGGCGAGAGCTAGGAGGATGATGAGCAGAGGTTGCACTGCCTTTTTGGCCACTGTGGTGGAGGTGCCTACGGCGGCACTGGGACTCGAGGATATCCCTATTGTCCGAGAGTTCCCAGATGTGTTTCCCCCTGAGTTGACGACGATGCCGCCGGAGAGGGAGATTGAGTTTGTGATTGATGTAGTTCCTGGAACTGCACCAATCTCAAAGGCACCCTATAGGATGGCGCCAGCTGAGTTGAGGGAGTTGAAAGCCCAGCTTCAGGATCTTTTGGATAGGGGCTTCATCAGACCCAGTGTTTCTCCGTGGGGAGCGCCTGTGTTGTTTGTGAAGAAGAAGGATGGGTCACTGCGGTTGTGTGTGGATTATAGGGAATTGAACAAAGTGACCATCCGGAACAAGTATCCCCTCCCCCGGATTGATGATTTGTTTGATCAGTTACAGGGAGCATCGGTGTTCTCGAAGATTGATCTGCAGTCCGGTTACCACCAGCTGAGGGTGAGGGCCGAGGACATCTCCAAGACGGCTTTCAGATCGCGGTACGGGCATTATGAGTTTACTGTGAGGCCTTTTGGGTTGACAATTGCCCCTGCCGCATTCATGGACTTGATGAACAGGATATTTCAGCCGTTTTTGGACCGCTTTGTGGTGGTGTTCATCGATGATATTCTGATCTACTCCCGGAGTGATCTGGAGCACGAGGAGCACTTGAGGACCGTGCTACAGCTTCTGCGAGAGAAGAAGCTGTATGCTAAGTTCAAAAGTGCGAGTTTTGGCTCCGGGAGGTCGCCTTTTTGGGTCATGTTGTTTCAGCTGCTGGAGTGGCGGTGGATCCGGCCAAGGTGGATGCTATTCGAGATTGGCCGAGGCCGACGACTTTCACCGAAGTGCGGAGCTTTCTTGCTTTGGCGGGCTACTATCGGCGTTTTGTGGAAGGCTTTGCGAAGCTTTCCTCTCCCCTCACTCGTCTGACCAGGAAAGGAGTTAAGTTTGTTTGGAGCGAGACTTGCCAGAGCTGTTTTGAGGAGCTGAAGCAGAGATTGATGACCGCTCCAATCCTTGCCCTCCCAGTTATGGGGGAAGGATTTGTGATTTACAGTGATGCCTCACATAGTGGTCTGGGGTGTGTGTTGATGCAGCAGGGTAGGGTGATTGCCTATGCTTCGCGGCAATTGAAGGACTATGAGAAAAATTACCCTACTCATGATCTTGAGCTGGCAGCGGTGGTGTTTGCTCTGAAGCTGTGGCGGCATTACTTGTATGGTGAGCATTGCGAGATATATACTGATCACAAGAGCTTGAAGTATCTGTTCACCCAAAAGGAGCTGAATTTGAGGCAACGCCGGTGGTTGGAGCTGCTAAAGGATTATGATCTGAGTATCCTTTATCACCCCGGCAAGGCCAATGTTGTGGCGGATGCTTTGAGCAGGAGGACGAGTCTGAGCTTATTGATCTCGCAGCAGGCGCCGTTGGTCGAGCAGATGAGGCGATTACAGCTGGAGGTAGTATCCCCTGGGGTCTCTGCTAGACTCATGTCTATGGTCTTGCAGCCCACTCTGTTGGAGAGGATCAGGGACACTCAGAGTGAGGACCCCCACTTGACGAGGATCAGGACGCAGCTTCAGGCGGATCAGACAGGGGATTTTTCTGTGGATAGCTCGGGAGTACTGCGGTACAGGGACCGAGTGTGTGTGCCTATGGATCAGGAGATTAGAGATCAGATTTTGAGGGAGGCCCATTATACACCTTATACCGTCCACCCTGGAGGTACTAAGATGTATAAGGACCTCAAGGCACAGTTTTGGTGGCCCGGAATGAAGCGGGACATTGGGAGATTCGTAGCTCACTGTTTAACTTGCCAGCAAGTGAAAGCAGAGCATCGCGTCCCTGCTGGCAAGTTGCAGAGTCTTCCAATTCCCGAGTGGAAATGGGACCACGTCACTATGGATTTCGTCACTGGATTGCCGAGGGCGCAGAGCGGGGCAGATGCGATCTGGGTTATTGTTGACAGACTCACCAAGTCGGCGCACTTCTTACCAGTTCAGATGACTTGGTCACTGGAGCATTTGGCACAGTTATATATGGATGAGATAGTGAGGCTTCACGGCATACCTGCTTCGATTGTGTCAGATCGAGACCCGAGATTCGTATCACGCTTTTGGGGGAGTTTGCATTCTGCATTGGGGACTCAGCTCAGGTTTAGCACCGCTTTCCACCCACAGACCGATGGACAGTCAGAACGCACCATACAGACCCTCGAGGATATGCTGAGAGCGTGCGTTATGGATTTTGGAGGAGGGTGGTACCGGCACTTATCTTTGGTTGAGTTCGCGTACAACAACAGCTATCAGGCGAGCATCCAGATGGCTCCGTTTGAAGCGTTGTATGGACGCAAGTGTCGGTCTCCCTTATATTGGAGTGACGTGGGTGAGAGGAGGACTTTGGGACCGGAGTTACTTTTGGAGGCAGAGGAAAAAGTCAGGATTATTCGCCGGCATCTTGAGACAGCCCAGAGTCGTCAGAGGAGCTACGCAGATACTCGACGGCGAGACCTGGAGTTTCAGGTTGGTGATCATGTCTTCTTGAAGGTCTCGCCCTCGAAAGGGGTCCGGAGATTTGGAGTACGGGGAAAGCTCAGTCCCCGCTTTATTGGACCCTTTGAGGTACTTGACAGAGTTGGTCCTGTGGCATACAGAGTTGCCTTACCCCCGCGCCTGGCCGGAGTTCATGATGTCTTCCACGTCTCAGCTCTGAGGAGATATGTTTTTGACCCGTCGCACGTGATTGACTTCACTTCGTTGGAGATCGGCGAGGACTTGGTCTACGAGGAGCGCCCGTTGCGGATTCTTGCTCGTGAGGTGAGGGAATTGCGCAATCGGGCCATTCCATATGTGAAGATCCTGTGGAGCAATCATGAGGAGCGAGAGGCTACTTGGGAGCTGGAGACAGAGATGAGAGATGCCTACCCCTTCTTGTTCGAGACTTCTGTTTGAGGTACGTCTGTTTGTTTTCTTTGTTTCGGGGACGAAACTTTTTTTTAGTGGGGGAGGATGTAGGACCCCTGAACCCCCATGCAGCTTTTTCCCGTGAATCCACTGTGCAAACACCTGTTGATGGTGTATCTGGCCCATAGTGCATCAAAGGGATGCCACAGATGGACCCTGTGAGCTTTGGTTGGCTGTATTGGCCTTCGGCTGCTTTTGCCGAATTTTAGAAAAGGATTTAGGCCAAACGGAGGGTGGATTTGGATTCAGCGCGGAAAAACGCTTGAAAATGGCTTTTTGTTTGCTTAATTCTGAGTCCGGATGCCCAAAAGCGGACTCCCGGAAGTTTTGCAGTTTTTGGTGTTTGCGGGAGCCTCCGGCAAATTTTGGAGGCGGATTTTGGCGAAACGGACGTCGTTTTTGGAATCAGCGCGCGAAAACGGTCAAGATGGGCTATTTGCTTGTTGTTTTTGAGCTTGCGGGTACTGTTCACGCCGGAACAGTGTCTCCGGCGATCGCCGGCGGCGGCCGGCGGCGGCGGGCAGCGCCGGCGGGCGGCGGCGCGGCCTCGGGCAGGCGGCAGGCGGCGGCACGCGGCGCGGGCAGGGCGCGGGCAGGCGCGCGGTCCACGGCGGCGGTCGTGCACCAGGGCGGTGCCACGTGGCGGCTTGGGGTTGGTTGGTTCAGGAGGCGCGGTCCACGGAATTTGGGCCCGGGTGCACGGTAGACCGGGTGGACACGTGGCGTGAGGTGATTGGTCCGGTGTTGTGCTCCCGGTCTACGCAATCGGTGGAGTTGTTGACCGGGGCAGGTGGCCGTACGGCGGGGCAGGTGGCCGTACGGCCCGGGTCAGCCGCGACGTGCGCGGTGCACGGCGCGACGTGCGCGGTGCACGGACTGCCGAGGCCACGTGGCGCGTCGCCATTTGCGGGCGCAGGTGCTCCGGGTGCAGCGGGGCCCGGGGGAGTGGTGAACTGGGCCGCGTGGTGGACCGGGCCGCACTGTGCGCGCCCGAAAGTGCTGGGCCGGGCCGCACGGTGCGCGCCCGAAAATTTCCGGGCGCCCGAATACCGGGACAAAATGGGAATTTTCCCAATTGTTCCTACTACACTATAAAAGCCAACCCGAGCCCCCTTCTTTGCTTCTTTTCTCTCAACCCTTTCACTTTCTGCCCGAGCTCCCTCAAGCAAAGTTTTTCACCTCTAAGTGCTTGATCTTCCTGCCAAGTTTCAAGATTTTAGGAGGCTCGAATCCCGAGGTTCCCCATTTTACGGCGCAGCGCAACGTTGTTTTCTAGTGTCCTTCTTCGGCGCAGCGACAGTGTTTTTGCTCCCCTGGGCTACCCCGAGATCATTTTGCTGTGATTCTTACACCGGCAGACTCCTAAGAGGTAGGACTTCATCTTTCGTTTTGGTCGCGCTTTCCCGTTTTGAGGTTTTGGCACGGATCCCGAGGCAAACAGTGACCCCATTTTCTGTGTGGACTTCCTTGACAGCAGCGGAGTATTTTGGCCGTATCTTTGTGCACGAGCGTCAGACGGAAACGTGCTTATACAACTTTTTCATCTACGAATCGCAAGGAACGCGCTCGTATTTTTCTTGGATTTTTGTGAGGTTTATTTCGAGGTGAAAATTACTGTTTTCTCAGTGAACAGTGCACAGTTTTTAGCACAGATTTTTGTATGAGTGTACCCCCTTGCCGAATTTTTATCTTGATGTACCGAACTCAGATTTGGGCGTGCAAGGTACCGTTGCGAAGCTATCGACGCGAGGATCGCCGTGATATTTTTATTGGAATTTTCTGGGCACTTTCTGCAGGTGATAATTTAACAGTTTGGAATTCGAGGTTGTATGTGGTTATAAGTGCTATAATTGGGAGCCCAGTGTAATTAGTGAGCTTTGTATTGTACCAGGAGTATTGCGGGTGTGCTTAAATTGTGGGAGCAAGGATTTGGAATTTTGGTATTTTCTAGCTGTACGGACTTGGACAGTTGCACTTCAGGTGGGTGGTTGTTGTACTCCTCTCTTTTGGTATGCCCACTAGGAATATCAGAGTACCCCTGAATTGATGATGCTAAATGTGTTGATTGGTAGACTTGCATGCTTAGGGAATTAATTATTGGTTATTGATCCATGAAAATTATTGTTAGAATGATCACTTGATTTAATCGCTTAATTATTCTGGACTGTATGTTTAGGGGCAGAATATAAATTGAGGACTGCAAAATGATGATTGTTCATATGTGACTGTCACCTTAGCTTTATTCTCTAAACTGATTATTCTTGGAAAATGGACAAAATATTGAACAATGCATGATTAAACGGTCACATAATTATGTCATCTTTTACTGCTATACTATTTTGGGACTTGACTTAGGAGAAACCATGCATTTACTCTTTTCTTCTCCTATTATTGATAGACTTGCGGCATAGTCGCTCAGGTTCGAGCGGGTGTTGGACAGTGTAGTCAGGTATTGGGGATTTGGGACAGGTTGGGCTTTTGACAGGGTATTGCGGCGACCACGGATCTTGGGTGGTTGACCGGGTTGTTACTATTGCATCAGATTGGGTGTTTTGGGGATCGGGCTTTCTTTAGTGGACGGAGTTTCCCACTTTGATCATAGTCATGATCCAGTCCTGCTATTATGAGACAGTGGTTACAGTGATACTTGATACAGTGATGCTTGATACAGTGATACCTTACTCGTGTGGGTCGCTCCCCTCGAGTGCCACTCCGGAGTAGGCTTTCCACGGTGCAGAGCGCCGGGCACCATGCTGGTTTCTTGAGTTCGACAGCAGAGCAGGCAGTGCCAGTGTTCACTGGCTGTCAGATTGGGTCATTTTGACAGGCTTCTTGATTCTGATGCATCACCTTCTCCATCCTTATTGGTTGGTCATGTAGAGGCATATTAGGGATAGCATTTTATCAGTTGCTTCATTTATCTGCACCCTCATTTCTTCTTCTTTCCCCTTTTGCCTCTGATCACCTGGTGGGCATATCTGAGCTGAGGCTTTACCCACTAGGGGAGGCTACTGTTTATAGTAGTCCTTACCCCCATTGTCTTTCTTGTTTCCTTCTTCCCCTTTGTTTTGCAGAGTCCTCTGTGGGAGTTGCTGGGCCGTCAGCAACTGATCGAGGTAAGCGATTGCGGACTAGATAGAGAGCCACCCGAGGGTGTAGCTGGAGATTTTGGGTACCTGGACTTCTCAGACAGTTTTTGTTTACTTCTTTTTGGGTCTGGCTTCTGCCAGCTGTTTGTATTTTAGTGCCGAGCTGGGAGAGACATCTGTATTTTATTTCACTGTTGTACTCTTTTACTTCCAGCTTCTGTCTGAGATACAGTAGTTTCAGTTTAGCTCTGATTATTATGCTCTTTTATTATTATTTCTTTTATCTGAGCAGGTTACCGACGCTTCGTGTATGTGGGAAATACCGCATGCACGGCGGATCTGTAGACGGGCCCGGGTTCTGGTTTACACCCGGGGCGTGACACTGCTGGGCCATCAGCGGCAGATCGAGGTAAGAGGATAGCGGACTAGCTAGATTGTCTGCCCCGACCATGAGAATGGATAGACTTGTATTGTACCCCTTTTGTATCTCAAACTGTAGCATTTTACTTTTGGGTCTGGCTTTTGCCAGCTGGTTGTATTTATTTCTATGAGCTGGGAGTTTATTGTATTATTACATCTTGTATCTTATTTCCAGTCTGAGATTATTATGTAGTTCTTTTTAGTTCAGCTCTGTATTATGCTCTTTTATTGTATCTCTTATGTTTGAGCAGGTTACCAGCGCTTCGTGTACATGAAAAATTCTGTGTGCACGGCGGATCTGTTGGCGAGCCCGGGTTCTGGTTTACACCCGTGGCGTGACAGATCCAATCGCTTAAGCTTGATGCTCATAAAGTCTAGAGTGTCAAAAAGCATACGGGGATCAAATCCAGAATGTGATAAAGCCAAGGATTACTTAAAAGCCATTGTGGAGCAATTTGTTAGCTCTGATAAAGCTTTGGCTAGCACGCTGATGAAGCAACTTTCGGGCATCAAATACGATCAAACCAAGGGTGTGCGTGAGCATATCATGGAGATGCGGAACATAGCAGCTCAACTAAAAGCTTTAAAAGTTGAGATCTCCGACGCCTTCTTAGTCTATCTGATTCTAAACTCATTACCGTCTGAGTTTGACCCCTTTAAGATCTCCTACAACACACATAAAGATGAATGGTCAATAAATGAATTACTCACTATGTGTGTTCAAGAAGAGAAGAGACTTAAGCAGGAGAAGCCATAAATTATGACAGAATCTGTCAATTTGGCTACTCAGCGCAAAAGGAGAAAAGGGAAAAGTGCCTCCAATTCCAAGAAGCCAACACAATTGCGAATAAAGAATTCTGGCAAGAAGGATCAATATTACTTTTGTAAGAAAAAGGGCCACATGAAAAGGGACTGCTTGAAGTATAAAGCTTGGCTCGAGAAGAAAGGTATTGAAACTATCTATATTTGTTATGAATCTCATTTGGTTGATGTTCTTAAAAAAAAATACATGGTGGATTGACTCTGGCATTACTGTACATATCTCAAATACCATGCATGGTTTTCACAACCTAAAGATGCTAAAGCCAAATGAAAGGATTTTAATTAGTGGGGAAGGAAATAAATCTCAAGTTGAAGTTGTAGGAAACTATATTTTAGAACTTAGCACTGGTTTTGTACTTGAACTTGAGGATATTTTTTATGTTCCTAAATTTTCCAGAAATTTAGTTTCCATTTCTAAACTGAGAAATAAAGGTTTTAAATTTGTATTTGAAAATAAATTTTTTACTATCTTCTCTGATAATGTTATTGTTGGCAATGGTTGTTTGGTAGATACCCGAGACCTGAGTTCGAAGCCTAGTTGCTTCACATTTCCAGCTAAGTTTATTTAAAAAATAAACGAAGCGGTTAGCATGCTATCTTTCTCTCAAAAAAAAAAAAAAAACTTTAATGTTAATCATAGTATTGGTATTAAAAGGAACATTTTAAAGGAAAACTCCTCTTCGTTGTGGCACAAACGTTTAGCTCATATCTCTTTAGAGAGAATAAAGCGATTGGTGAAAGAAAAGATCCTAAAGGATCTTGACTTTACCGATTTTGGTACTTGTGTGGAATGCATAAAGGGAAAAGCATACCAACACGAATATCACTAAAGGCGCTAGAAGGAGTTCTGAAATTCTTAAGATTATACATACAGATATCTGTGGACCTTTTTCTATTCCTTGTTTCAATGGTCAGAGATATTTTATCCGATTCATTGATGACCACTCTAGATACATGTATCTCTATCTCTTATTTGAAAAAGCTGAAACACTCAATGCTTTCAAAGCTTATAAGGTTGAGGTAGAGAAATAATTGGATAGAAAAATTGTAATAATCATGAATTTGAAACTGAATATTTAAAGTTTAAATAATTTTCAGAATTAATTAATTGGCAGAAATAGATTATTAATAGTGTAAAAATGGGCCCAAAAATATTGACTTTTGATCGGGGTCTGATCTCGAAAATCTGAGATCACCAGTGCGACCGTCTCATTGAAACAAGAAAGATTGATATTCACATGTTTTCGATCCGACGGTCGGATCTTCCGCAAAACAGCGAAGAAAAACGGGGCCCACAACTTAAGTTGTGAATAGTAACCCCTTATTTCGGTCCCCTCTCGACCAAACGTCGGCCGATTTACTGTCCGAAGTCTGAACATAGCGGTATAAGTAGTCGATTCCAACTAATTTCAATGTTCTGAACGTAATGGCATAGACGAAATTCGCATTTGACGACTTTGGTGCATCGAAGTGCGTGCAATATAGTAAAATATACTATATTTTATGGGCCGAAAGTTTCTAGGAGCACCAAATCAAGGAAAAAAATATGCTACTTGATAGGTCTCGATGAGCCGGACGTCGTGGCGAAGTCCGTTTTTTGATTTGATGACCCGTGCTCTCGAAATACGTGAAAAATGCCAAAAAGTCGGGTATTTTTGCGAGAAACCCTACTTTTCTGGAATCAAATAAATTGAGGCTTATAGGTTAGGGTTCTTATTGCAAAATGGACCTACAGTAGGGGTCTTAGGGCTGGAGGGTGTTTGTGCAGGGACCTAAGAGCAATTTTTGCAAAAAGAAAAAAAACACATGTGTCCGTTGTGGCTTTTGGGTTGCTTCGTGGAGAGGCGTTTGAAGAATCCCAGGGGACTCCTTGTAACTGAAAACATGCCATTTAAGCTCTCCAAACGCCAGAGTTCCTCCTGTATCCGAAGTTGCCGAGGAGGAGCCAAGACGTTAAGTTTCTTCCTTGAACTCGGTAGAGAAGGAAATTAGCTTTCGGGGTCTTCTTCTAGAGCACTCCGAGGACTCCCTCTGCTCCCAGAAGCTGAGCCCTGGTGACCCCGGGATTGCCGTGGCCGCGGGACGCGGGGGGAGCAAACCGGCTTCATCTTTCTTCTCCAACTTCGACAAGGTAGGTTTCCCAAGTTCCTCTGGTTTTTAGCACCCTAGACCCTTGGAAGTCGACTCTGTAGAGTCTATAGATGCTCCACGTCAAGTCCCAACTCCTGGGATGTCCCCGGTTGCCGGCGTTTGTGCAGGGACCTAAGAGCAGTTTTTGCAAAAAGAAAAAAAACACATGTGTCCGTTGTGGCTTTTGGGTTGCTTCGTGGAGAGGCGTTTGAAGAATCCCAGGGGACTCCTTGTAACTGAAAACATGCCATTTAAGCTCTCCAAACGCCAGAGTTCCTCCTGTATCCGAAGTTGCCGAGGAGGAGCCAAGACGTTAAGTTTCTTCCTTGAACTCGGTGGAGAAGGAAGCCAGCTTTCGGGGTCTTCTTCCAGAGCACTCCGAGGACTCCCTCTGCTCCCAGAAGCTGAGCCCTGGTGACCCCGGGATTGCCGTGGCCGCGCGACGCGGGGGGAGCAAACCGGCTTCATCTTTCTTCTCCAACTCCAGCAAGGTAGGTTTCCCAAGTTCCTCTGGTTTTTAGCACCCTAGACCCTTGGAAGTCGACTCTGTAGAGTCTACAGATGCTCCACGTCAAGTCCCAACTCCTGGGATGTCCCCGGTTGCCGGCGGGAGAAAGATCTTCGCCGGAACCCTAATTTGCTCCGCCGCGGCCGTGAGTCGCAACCGGTCGCTCAAACGCAAAGATAAAATGATGGCCTTGTACTGTATGACATAAGGATCACTTCCTCAAAATTTGAGGAAGTTTGGTCAAGTGGGTGAGCAGAAAACCGAAACCCTAGTTTTCGGGTTTTTAAGGTTTGGCCGAGCTTTTTGCTCCGGCGTCGGCGTCGCTCCCCACCGCCTACCACTTGCCCGAGAAGCTTCCTAGGATCAATATGAACCCATCCATGCTTTTGCATGGAGCCCATGCAGCTCAGATGGAGTTTCACCATTAATGGTGGAAGCTCGGGCCGAGTTTGCTCCACTGCCGCCACCGCCGTGTCCTGTCTTCCGGCATGGGTCCAGATGACTTTGTAGGGATGAGAAGCACCTTGTGGTGCTGATGAGAGAGGCCCAGAGCCCAGTGATGGAAAATCACCATTGTTGGGTGCCCGAGCTTCATCTTCCTCATTTTCTTCTTCTTGTTTCTCGACCAACCGTGGGTGCAAGAGGACCCAAACTTGCTGGGAAAGCTCCGGCAACCTTGTAGCAACTTTTCATCCAACTTAGAAGCTCCTAGAACCCACCTTTGCTAAGTTGCAGCTTGGGTTTGGAGAGATTGCATGTTAATGTGTTATGCCCACCATGTGTTTGTGATAATGCCCCAATGAGCCAGAATTCTGTTTAAGCCATTATTGTGCATCCAGCAAATTATCAAATTTCTCCACACACACTCCCCTGAGCTTGATGCTCACTTCAGATCCAATTTTGGGCTGAGTGGATTTTGTATGGAGCATGTTGTGGTCATTAGAGAGCTTGGTGGTTGGATCTATGGATCCAGCAGCTTCTGGGTTGCGCATGAGCAAGCCCTTGAACCTCTGTGGGTCCTGAGCAAGATGATCAAGTTTGTTTTTGAATGGCACAAGCAGAAACCAAGGTTTGGGAATTTAGAGCCTTAAATAGGTTAAATTGGCTAAGGGGCTGTTTAAGTGACCTAGCAACTTCGCGACAGTGAGCTTCTGGCTAATTTGAGGTCACTGAACGCGATGCTCACCTCAGAAATTATTTTGGTCGCGTAGAAAAATTTAAAATGCAATTTAGCCTATGTTAGTAAGTAATTCATGGGCCGAAGTTTTTCTCGGGACTTGCGCTGCTACCAAATGGTGAGCACGGTGTCCATCAAGTCAAGGGCCACTTACTGGTGGTGACGGTTCATTAAAATGATGTTCCAATAATTAGAACGAGCGAAAACGGCTCTCAAGTACGAGTAAAAATGTAATTTTTGGAAACTCTAGGGGTCTAAACGCAATTGTAACCTCATGTGCTGTCTCGGGCAGTGTGTCCATGATCTCTAAGCTTTTCATTAGGGATCCAATGGCTCTCGTTGAGCAAAAATTGATTATTGGTCCGTAAATTGGCAAAATCGTCGGTTTAACGGCACCCCGGTGACAATCGCGCAATTCGAGAAATTTCGACGGTTCCGCCTAGCTGTCTGATGTGTCCCAGTAGAATTTGGTTGAGCCAGCGGCAAAGGGTTGGTGCCCGTATCTCCCGAAAATCTAAATTGAATTTTCGGGAGGGGTATTTTGGTAATTTGGCAACATTTGAGCGTAGGGTTGTGCTTAGCAAGATGTAAATTGCCAAGCATTAATGTTTAAACATTTCAAGGCTGCATGTCAGGTTTCGTTAAATTCGGAAATCTGTAAGCGTTGTTCGGATTAAAGTGGGCCGAACGGCGAATTTTCGGTGAGTAGCGTTAATCTGGAAAAGATCCAGGTTTAAGTCGTGTGAGAATAGTGGGTCTGTGGTTTGGGTGTGAGTTGTTCCCTGATGAATGTTTATGATTCAGGTTGGCACGGTTTGGCTCTAGTCTTCGAGCATTCCGTTGGAGTTGTTAGATCGTCTGCAGACAGGTGGGTTTATCTTCGGTCCGAGCTTTATCTCTTCGGCCCTCTGTGGTACCTTAATTGGTCGGACCCATGTTCTTGTGGTAGCCCAGATTCTATATTTGAACACTCTTTCCGTTGATTGGTTATTATCAGCTTATATCTAGATTTTTATATCATGCTTGATTATATCTAAACACTTACCCTGCCTGATTGGTCATCTAGTTTATACTTGGACACTTTTCGTGTTGGATTGGTCATCTAGCTTATATCTTGGACTTTTACCATGCCTGATTGGTCATTAGCTAGCTATCAGATATTTACTATGTTCTCAGTATATCTTGGACTTTTGCCATACTTGATTGGCCACTAGCTAGCTATTAGATATTACTATGTTTCTCATTATATCTTGGATATTACTCTTGTACAGATAGTCATTGTTCCTTGCATTCAGTATTGCATGAGATGAGATCAGATTGGCTTTCAGTTATTGCATCCCTCTGGGGATTTCCGGCATGTTGCCGATTATCCGATCGATGGACCGTGAGCTTGAGCATTAGCATTTTGATCTCCACAGAGCCAGCTGTTATTTCACAAACATTAGCGGGGTCGCGCCCCGTGTGTATGTTCTTTACCGATAAAGTGGTCAACAGTGGTGACCCGTGAGCCCGTTGGGGTTATGACAGTAGATTGGTGTACAGGTGGAATTTTCCCTGAGGTCTGGTTGACCAATATGCTGGCTTCGATTGGGTATTTGGTTGTTCTACCTTTGATGCATAATTGCCTGTTTAAAATCTACTTTACATCATACTCTTATGATTGCCCAGTGTTTGCTCAGTTTCATTCAGTACTTACATCAGCATGCTCCTATTATGATCTATATCTGCTTTGCTTATTGTTGATATTATCCGCACAATGATTGACATTATGCTTACCTAACTTGATATCTTACTATCCGCTAATTATTGTATGCCAGTAGGTATGATTTGCTATTTCTCGGGTCGTTGTGCCCACTGGGATACACTGTCGATGTATCTCACACCCCCTGGGTGACCATTTTTCAGGTTGGTCGGGTGCTGGGATGTCGGGACATGTTGGTGAGGTTCCGTGATAGCAAATGACTGTGGCAGCCGTTAACTTTTATTCTTCCGCATATTTATGTAAAAATGTTGTAATAATTATGTTTACCTAATCTTTTTAGAAGTGCGTAGTTTAGAGTACTCTGTTATTTGCTGTAAGAGCTTAGCCGAGCATATATAGAAAAGGCTCAATTCCAATGGGGATTGGAAATTTTCTATATATGTGGCGGTCTGTCGTGCCATGGCTTGCTTTCAAACTCTGATTGAAAAAAAAAAAAAAAAATTAGACTCTGTTTTTGAACTCGGGGCGTGACAAAAATCAAGATTGTGAGGTCCGACAAAGGGGGTGAGTACTATGGAAGACATACGGATAAATGTCAAATGACTGATCCATTTGCTCAATTTCTCGAAAGTGAAGGCATCATTGCTTAATATACGATGCCTGGCACGCCCCAACAAAATGGTGTTGCCGAAAGGAGGAATAGAACGCTTATAAACATGGTAAGGAGTATGATTAACAACTCTAGTCTTCTATCATCTCTTTGGAGTGAAGCATTAAAGACAGCGGTGTATGTTTTAAATAGGATTCCATCGAAGGCTGTTTCCAAAACTCCTTTTAAGTTATGGAAAGGGTGGAAGCCTATTTTAAATCACCTGCATGTATTGGGATGTCCAACCGAGGTGAGCGTTTATAACCCACATATAAAGAAGTTGGACTCTCGAACAGTCAGTGGATACTTCATTGGATATGCGGTAAACTCCAAGGGATTTAGATTTTATTGTCCAAATCACTCATCCAAGATAGTTGAGGCCAGGAATGCCAAGTTTCTTGAAGATTCTGAAACTAGTGGGAGTGTTGTTCCTCAAAAGATGGATTTTGAGGAAATAAGGGATTCAACTGGTTATCCATCAAGAGATGATGATTTAGTTGCTCTTCCAAGAGATCAATATGACCATATTGGAGACTAGCTAATCATAGAGCATGAAAATGCTGAACCAATTGAACCTCCCCATGAAGAGCTTTCCCAAGAGGAACAGACAATAATAGAGCCAGCTGCACAACATAATGAAAACCTAGAGGGAGTGGTTGGCTTAAGAAGATCCTCAAGGCAAAAGAGATTGGCAATTTCTGATGATTATGTAGTCTATCTCCAGGAGTCTGACTATGATGTTGGGCACCATAAAGACCCATGGACGTTTTTAGAGGCCATGCAGGGGGATAAATCCCCATTTTGGTATGATGCCATGAAGGAAGAGATGAAATCTATGGCAGAAAATAGAGTTTGGGATCTTGCTGTATTACCACAAGGAGTCAAAGCCGTGGGCTGTAAGTGGTTCTTCAAGACCAAAAGGAACTCTTTAGGTAACATAGAGCGATATAAGGTCAGATTTGTTGCCAAAGGTTTCATTCAGAAAAAATGCATTGATTATCATGAAACCTTCTCTCCGGTATCTAAGAATGATTCATTAAGAATTATCATGGCTTTGGTAGCTCATTTTGATTTGGAGTTACATCAAATGGATGTGAAAACGGCATTTCTAAATGGGGATATAGAGGAAATAGTCTAAATGCAACAGCCCGAAAGTTTTAGCACAGATGAGAACAATCACCTTGTTTGCAGACTAAAGAAGTCTATATACGGACTAAAACAGGCCTCCCGTCAGTGGTATATCAAATTTTATGATATAATTACTACATTTGGTTTCGTAGAAAATATCGTGGATCAGTGTATATACCTTAAGGTCAGTGGGAGTAAATATAATTACTTAGTTCTGTATGTGGATGATATTCTGCTTGCAAGTAGTGATTTAAATTTGCTTAAAGAGGCAAAATTTTTTCTTTCTAAAAATTTTGAGATGAAGGATATGGGTGAAGCTTCTTATGTCATTGGCATAAAGATTCACAGAAATAGATCCCGAAGAATTTTGGGTTTATCTTGAAAGCCTACATCGAAAAAGTTTTAGAAAGATTTAATATGGCAAATTGTGCACCTACAGCTGCACCTATTGTGAAAGGTGATAAATTCAATCAGAAACAGTGTCCACATAATGATTTAGAGCGAGAGCATATGAAGAGCATACCCTATGCCTCTGCAGTAGGGAGTTTGATGTATGCACAGGTCTGTACCAGGCCTGATATAGCGCATGCAATAGGGATGCTGGGCAGATACCAGAGCAACCCTGGCCTTGATCACTGGAAAGTGTGAAAAAAGTTATGCGATATTTACAGGGAACAAAGGACTATATGCTCACCTACAGACATTCTGAACATCTTGAGGTGGTTGGTTATTCGGACTCCGATTTTGCTGGATGTGTGGATTCTAGAAAATCCACTTCGGAATATATTTTTTTTCTTGCTCACGGTGCTATATCTTGGAGGAGCACTAAGCAGGATACAGTTGCTACATCCACTATGGAGGCGGAGTTCATCGCTTGTTATGAGACTTTGTTAAAGGCTTTTTGGCTGAGAAATTTTATCTCAGATTTAAGAGCTGTCGACTTTATTGCAAGGCCCATCGAGATTCATTGTGACAACTCTGCTGTAGTGTTCTTTGCTAAGAATAGTCGAATTACAGATCGCAGCAAGAACATCGATATAAAGTTTCTTGCTGTGAAAGAATACGACAAGAAAAATATGGTGGATATCAAACACATTGGGACAAAGATGATGGTCGTTGATCCTATGACTAAAGCATTGCCGGCAAACAAATTCAAGGATCATGTTGATCGTATGGGTATCTTGAGTTCATTTACAGTTTGAGTTTTCTTCTTGTATAAAGACTTCAGTGACTATTTTTTATTTGAATAAGAATATTTTTATTTTGCACATTTATACGTATAAAATTATATTTGTACATTAAAGTATTATTGTGCATTAAAATGAGACTCTGAGTTGAACTTATAGTAAGTTCATATAGTTATAACTCATAAAGATATTTAATTAAGGAATACATACTTTTGATATATAGAAGAAAGTGTTCATTTTGAATATGACCGCTATGATCAAAATATTATTATTTCTTGATTGAGTGGGAGATTTTGACTGTATAATTTGGTGCGTACCTAATAAAGTTTTATATTACCTATACAATATTGAATATATCACTAGGCCAAGTGGGAGAATGTTGGATGTGGTCCATGTGATTTATTCAAGGAGATCTTTAAAAATACAGTCAATCCAATCGGTTAGGATGAATCTGGACACATCGTTGATGGACGGACGTGATTAAAACATCTTTACATTGGGTTATATATATATATATATATATATATGTGTGTGTGTGTGTGTGTGTGTGTGTGTGTGTGTGTGTGTGTGATATAACTGAGTCCCAGTCTAACCCTAATCCAAATTTACTGTGACGGCTCCATCTCCGGGGATAAGGAAATAGACAGGAAACTTTCCGCTTTTGCAGATTGCGCACGAGGACGAATCGAAAGGAAGAACCGTCGTCTACAATCAATCTTAGAAAATTGAATATCATGGCAGAAGATACGATCTAAAGTTTTAATTTGGTTTTACATAGTACTGCCCTAAAACGTATTCCCGATTAATCAAGAACACGACTTCAAGATTAATCAAAAACACCATTCCAAGATACCCTACCAGCATGATCGTAGCAGAGATCGATCAAAATTCTTTCAAAATAAAAAAATAAATAAATAACAGTAATAATTTTTCTTTCAAATGTCTTGCTTACTCTCTGTAACAAAAGAGGAGAAATATTTATAAGGAGGAAGATGACGTTTGTAATTGAACATTAAACAACGTTCAACCCAACCGACGTTGTTTTTTCGTTAGGCACAAAAATCAAAATGGAAAAAAAAAACTTCCACATCATTTTGCATTGAACTTTTTTTAACGTTAAAAAAAATATATATATATATAAGATAAAATAAAATAAATAATAATATTAAATAAATAACTTAATTTTGAATTTTTCTATAACATGATATTTTATAGAGAATTATGTATAAGAAAAAATTAATTGGCCGTTAATAGCGGCCATCGTCATCATCACCGCTGTTGGTGGTTACGGTCGCCACATTTGGATGGAGCAAACCACAATTGCCTGGGGAAGAATTCAAACTCTGAGGTTAGTTTGGAAAAGATAAACTTGCAAAAAAGAAAAATATAATGGATTTGAATTTGGATCACAAGTTAAAACTTAAATTTTAAAATTAGAATTTTTAAATAGAGTTTTTAAATATAGTGCGTTTTTGTATGTTGTATATATAATAATTTTATTATGTGGTAGGTATTTTTATATTGAATGTTTAATATGTAAAGATCTCTCACAAGATTCGCAGCCAAGCATGACCAATGAGGCTATATGAGTAAATAAAGTTTTCATAATAAAATAAATAAATAATATCTAATATCTTATATATTTTTCAAAATTTTAAAAATATTTAATTATTTTTATTGATCAAAATGTGTTAAGTTGAACAATCTGCAGCCCGCTTGTGATGAGTTCATTCTGAGACTTGGATGGCGATGAGAATGATGGATCTACTGCAACTTATAGATGTTGACCTTAGTAATCCACTACACTGGTGAAACCCCTACTGCCACTTGGATCCACCTGCGCCATCCACCCCAGCAGATATATGATGGATCTACTGCAACTTATAGATGTTGGCCTTAGTGATCCACTACACTGGTGAAACCCCTACTGCCACTTGGATCCACCTGCGCCATCCACCCCAGCAGATCTACACACTCTGGAAGACTCTGGAATCCTCAATCCATCCCCTTCCCAGAAGGGACTGCTCCTCCCCTCCTTAACTGCTTCCTCCTTTCTCCTTTCTCCTTCTTAGAACTTATCTCACCATAACTCCTATGTATACTGTTACTCTTTTGGTGCAACAAAATGCTCCTATTAATTATAAAAAGTTCCTTGACCCTTAAAGTTTTACTTATGAAATTAGTTTTTAAAAGGGCATTTTGGATGCTGAAAAATAAATTTAAAAATTTTAAATAAAGATAAAGATTATATATATATATAGTTAGGCTGAAATATTATTAATAGTACTAACTTATTGGTGCTATTAAGTTTTTAACCGTTGAATTAAAAAATGTGTGATTGAGATGATAGTGGATCCCTTAAATTTAATAGGTAGTTGGAGAAATTATAAAATCTAACGGGTGAAAAAATTAAAAGGGTTGATCTAAGAGTAAAAAATTTAATAGCACCAAATGCTTGGTACTATCGATAGTACAGTAGCTGAACTCTATAAGCTAAAATACTATTAATAGTATCAAATTATTGGTACTATTAAATTTTTAACTATTGAATTAAAAAATATGTACTTGAGATGATAATATGCTCCTTGTGTTTAATAGGTGGTTGAAAAAATATATGCAAAAATTCTAAAATTAAAGCGCAGTTTTCTTCTATCATCAGTCATCACATAGACAAACATTTTTTTTTTTTTTTCATTTAACCTTCTAATTTTTTTTTTTTTTTTTTACAACTAACTTTTGTAAATTATAATCCTTAACATCTGAGATTTTTTTTACAATTTTTTTACAACTAACTTTTGTTAACAGTTGAGATTTTGGAACAACATATTTGTAAGAATAAAATTAATATTTAATTTATATTTTGTTAAAAAATAAATAATAAATTAACGATAATAAATTAGAAAGATATATATAAATAATTTAAAAATTTTTAAAAAATAAATATTAAATATTAAATTTTATAAAAATATATATTTGGTATTCGATATATTTATAAAAATTGTATAAAATTAATTTTTTTATTTATCATATTGAGAACATAGAATATGCTAGTTTAATTTTCGTGTTTTCTCTGTTAGGACACGATAATTATTTTAAATTTCCTCACAGGGTATATATAAGTGTACACCCCAATTGGGGTGTACATCTTACACCCACCCCATTCTGGGGTGGGGTGAATTTCACTCGTCCCATCGATGGGACGAGTGGAGGAATATCCATTCCAGGATGGGGTGGGTGTAGGATGTACACCCCATTTTGGGTGTACAGGTAGCACTTCTCTTCCTCAAATTGTTAAGTCAAAGTAACCCTCAACTCGACATGTGCCATCCTATAAAGTGCCTTCGAGATTGGCGCGATTTCCGGAACCACGTCAATCACAAACTCTATCTCCCTCTCCGGTGGCATAGTCGTCAACTCAGGGGGAAACACGTCTGGAAACTCGCTGACAATAGGGATATCCTCGAGTCCCAGTGCCGCCGTAGGTACCTCAACAATAGTCGCCAGGAAAGCAGTGCAACCTCTACTCATCATCCGTCTAGCCCTCGCCGAGGAAACGGTCACTGCGAACAGTGTGCTCTGGCAGCCTCTGTAGACGAATTCCTCTTGTCCAGGCTCGCGGAGAGTCACAGTCCTCTCTCTGCAGTCAATGGTGGCAAAGTACCGCGACAACCAATCCATACCTTATACAATGTCAAAATCCTGGAGCTGCCGCAAGACAAGCAAGTCTGCCGGCAAGATCCAAGATCCCAACTGCACTAGGCAAGCCCTACAACACTTCTTTACATGCAAAATATGATCTAGAATCCGAACCTCTAATGCATGCGACAAAGAATCTATCTCTAAACCATGTAGGGATGCAAATGCTCTACTGATAAATGAGTGCAAAGCACCAGTATCGAAAAGAGCTCGAGTATGAACTGCAGAAATCAAAATAATACCTGCAACAACGTGGTCGGCCGCCGAAACATCCTCAACCTGAGCGGCATAAACTCGCCCGCTCGGCGCTGGTGGTCGTCGCTCTAGCTGTCGCGAGGAAAAAGCACGATCAGGCATACCATAAGTCGCAGAAGGTCCAGCCATCTGTAGAGGAATAGGGGAAGCCGAGGCTGTCGATGGTGCTGAGAATCCCGCTCTGGGGAACGAAAATGAGGAAATTTACATTGACCAACTTGAGGGGTTCATAGAGCCTGGGCACGAAAATAAAGTGTGCAAGCTAAATAAATCCCTTTATGGCTTAAAGCAGGCACCCAGACAGTGGCATGAAAATTTTGATTCTTGCATGATTGAGAATGGCTTTAAATTAAACCAGTGTGATAAGTGCATCTATTACAAAACCTTTGAAAAATCGCATGTAGTTGTTAGCCTTTATGTGGATGATTTGCTAATTTTTTGCTCTAACTTAAATATTATTAATGTGACAAAAATTATGCTAAATCACTCTTTTGAAATGAAAGATCTTGGTGAGGCTAATTTTATTTTGGGTATGAAAATTACCAAAACACCAGATGGTATTTTTCTTGATCAGTCGCATTATGTTGAAAAATTTTTAAGAAAGTATAACTTTCTTAATTACAAACATGTGACTACACCTTTTGATTCGAGTGTTCATTTATTTTTCGTTAAAAGTGAAAATGAAATTTTAAATCCAAAGGAATATGCTAGTATGATTGGAAGCTTGCGGTTTGCGACTGATTGCACTAGACCTGATATTGCATATGTAGTAGGGATACTTAGTAGATTTACAAGCAAGCTGGGTATAGAGCATTGGCATGCCATGGAACGTGTGATGAGATATCTCATTGGTACCAAAACTTATGGCTTGTTTTATAGGAAGTATCCTGCTATGATTTAGGGTTATAGTGATGCTGATTAGAATACCTTATCAGGTGATTCTTTCTCTACTACTGGTTATATTTTTACTTTAGCAAGTGGTGCTATATGTTGAAAATCTAAAAAGCAAACTATTATTGCTAATTCAAGTATGGAAGCCGAACTTATTGCTTTAGCTGTAAGCCTTCAGCTAGCGAGGAAGCTAGTTGGTAGAGAGACTTATTGTCTGAAGTTTCATTTCTGGAGAAACCAGTTTCATCTGTGTTAATACATTGTGATAGCACTGCTGCTATTGGTAGAGTAAGAAACCGATATTATAACGGTAAATCCAGATTCGTGAGAAAAAAACACAATACTGTGAGATCATATATGAACAATGATATTATTAATGTAGATTATATTAAATCTACTGATAATCTAGCAGATTCATTAACTAAGGTCTTGGGAAGAGAAAGGATCTGGAGTAGGATAGGGTTAAAAATCCATAACATCATGAACCATGTATGAGGATACCCAACCTGATGATCAGAGATCCTAAAAGTCGGATTCAATAGGAAAAACGAATAATATGGTAGTCATAAAGAATGTACAACATATAAATCTACGTGATCTAAAAATTATCTATCCCTATGGTGTGATTGCATTCATCCTATAATGAAATGAGGGTTGAATTATTACACTCTTAATGGAATCTATGGTTCTTATGAGCTGGGTGTCAGAATTACAAGAGCATCCTGAACGAATTTCACCTATATGAGCATGGAAGTGGGACCGCTTTCTATGAAAATGAGCTTTTTCTCAAAAATGCTCCTGAAAACCAAGATCAGCACAAGGTCGTAGCGTGCTAGCTAGTAAAGCTCATGTCAACACCTGAATTGTTATATGTGAGCAGTGACACTCTATTTTCCTTAACAACCAAAGTTTAAGTCTGAGACCACTCTGGCTCTGGAGTAGAGATCATTGTTTCACTAAGTGGAGGTTCAATGCAGAGCACACCTTCTTTATGTATAACGATTCCTCTTTGAACGTCACACTCTTTTATATAATAAAATGAGTAAAAAAATATTATTATATTTTATTAAATAAAATATTATATACGAATCCTTAATATTATTAATTAATGCATTAAAGTTGATGAAACCTATCATGGTTTTGAAAAAAAAAAAAATATTCGTGTAACTTTCATACTTAATTCTTATAACGTTAACCATTAATGTTTCTTGTAACTTCTATTCCGATAAAGCTTATAAATAAAGAGCCTTTCTATTTTCTAAATATATGAACAAAACGACTAAAAGATTATTCTACTCAAGAGAAAAAGAGGTCAAAGAATGATGTTTTTTTTTTTTTTTTTTGAGCTTTGGGTTTATTTATTTTTGTAGAGTTGGTGAAGTCATACGACGAGAATCGAACTGTTGTATTCTTGAGGGAACAAGTCAGTACTTTGCTGTATCGGTTCGAAAGCTTTACCTACCGCATAGGACTTGAATCTCCTTAATAAGAACGAAATATTCGTGTCTCAACTTGATAGACTCGTTGATACTTTTTATATTTTATTATAGTCTAATTTTTATTTTATATATTTACATCAATATAGTTTTACTCTAAAAAAAACCCCCCCGGCAGACAACACATTAAGAAAAAAAATATAACATAATAATAAAACAAGCAACAATGATGTGTGCAACACAAGTCGTTCCAAACTTTAATTATCTCAAAGAATATTTTTTAAATAATAAAATATAATAATAATCTATATAAAAAAGCAAAAGTTGAGAGAGGCGTGGGTTATGATGGAAGATCATTATAGTACTTTAATACTCGTTTTAACAGTTCCCGATCTTTGGCGACCATCTATGCCTACCAAATATTAACATATTATAGGAAAAAACAAAATTGACTATAAATATTTGGCTAAATTATATTATTTTTTCCCTTATAATTTAATCGCCGTGAATTTTCAGTTATTAAATTTTAATTAATTATAATTTTTTATCTTAAATTTTTTTAAAATATTATAATCAACTTTTATAATCTAATTTATTTTACTAATTATTGATATGTCGTTAATATAAAAATAATATAACATAATTATGATTCATGCACGATAATAATTAAAATTTTATATCACTTTTATATCAGGGACAAAACAAAATTTAATCACTAAATTAGATTATGAAATTTGATTTAAAAAATTTAAAAAATTTAAGTCAAAAATTATAATAAATAAAATTTTATGACCAAAGAGCCAGATGTCTCATAATAATACAAAATATAATTGTGCCTAAATATTTTTTATATATATTCTATAAAAAATAAATATTTTTTATATATATATTATAAAAAATTAATATTTTTTAGAATTGAGCTTCTATACTTGTAAAAGTACCAGATTATTTGTGCTTGTGAATTTTTTACTCTTGGATATAGAAATATGCGGTTAAAATGATGGTGAACCCCTTAGATTTAGTGGGTGGTTGGTGAAATAGTATGATCTAAAAGGTAGAATTAATCAAATAATTAAATCTAACGGTAGAAAACTTACAATTACTAATTACTTGGTGCTTGTACAAATACAGTAATCAAACTTATATTTTCTATATATATTCTATAAAAAATAAATATTTCGACAGAGATATGACTCAGCCCCACGTCCAAATCTAATGTCTTGAATATTTGTTAAGTCTCCTGCTTAAATCTATTGGTGAGATAATTATAATAAGGTGCTTTTCTAGCTGTTGGAAAGAATATTATAATATAATGGCATATTCTAAAGCTAAAGAAGATCTCAATTATTATATTGGGCAATTGCTTATATGTCACGCGTTGAGTCTAAAGCAGAACACGTAACAGATTCGTCGCATATGCCAGAAGGCATTTCATACACGCTAAGTATCTAAAATTAATTTATAAAAAAAATTATAATTTATTATTAACATGTATTAGAACGAAAATAAAAATATACTAACATATGTGATCTATACAAAAACATACAAATCCACCACATAAAAATATATATATATATAAGTAAAAGACCCTATTTTGACCAGTCCCGAGTACAGTGTAGCTATACAAAAGTATTAATAGGATAGACTATTTCTACCAAAATAATGCTGGATAGGGGTTGCTATCTATGGTGCAATTTTCTTACTTCAATCCAGAGCTGACTCGGAAGGCCCTGAAAAGTATATCACAAGCGGATGTGAGAACTACAGTAGTTTCTAATGGGTATGGTCGGCGACAATCACGGCCTACCCACTAGATCTATGAGAGGCAAGATAGTGAAATTGTAAAAATAAGCGAGTAGCAAAGCACAATAAAAAATAAAAATAAAAATCAAATACAACACTACGCTATCATACATCTACACCAAAACTCAAGATATTTTTATCCAAATTCGAATTCAACAAAAAAACTCAACACTAGTTGTCCCAACAGAACACTGGACCCAATCCTAAACTGACCGTCTCAACAGTCCAGTCAAGCCTGTGCCCCGCCTATTAATAGGCCATTGTCTATCTCTCTCTACTGTTCGGATTGCACCCTAGTTGGTGGCCCGTCTACAGTAAATACCGGCCTACCTCCTAACAACCACCATCCGGCCCTTGTGTCCATAAATCTAAGTAAAGCTCAAAGTGGCATGCACACTATGATAAAAACGATGATCTCTCCGATCACCGACGACGCAAGACAGAACCCAAAGATCTACCCTCGAATCCCCAACACCAAGATACCACACATCTCAAACACAGTGCCCCAGGCATGCACTCACTCTCACACTGACCCACGGCCCACAAAACTCCAAGACAAATGCAACCTCTATATCAATATAATGTAGCACAAATATCGCTACCTAGGTACCACCCATCTTTGACAAGCAACCTCATGCAATAGACAAACCGGTTAGACCAGCACCTACCCGAAAAAATCACACTAAAATACAAAACCCCCTACGATCTATAACATGGATCACCTGATAACATAAATAAAAGGCCAATCATGTTATAAATGGCATCTACCCAGATATCCGTGCAACTAAACAACCCACATAAACCCCATAATAATAAAATAATAATATTTCTAACCCCAACCTATACAGTCGAAATGCTGATAAGACAATAACCAAACACTAGCATACATATTTCTACATCTAAAAAGCAATATAAAAGCAGTAAAAAATCGTTATATCTAACAAGAAGACATATTGAGTAATCAGCCATTCTCGACGACACGAAACCCACCTAGATCGCAAATTTCGGCAAAACACGGATGGCAGAAGACTGCACGCTCAATAGTGATACCACACGCAAATGTCTCCACACTGAAAATCTGACAGCACCCCAATCAACCGCGCAACACAGAAAACTCTAGCCCTAACATTCCAACTATCACGCCCCGCGGTCAAAAAGCGGACAATTTTTTAAAATAAATCAGAGTTTAAAAATATTTCCCCAGGACGTGAACAAATCAGCCACATGCATAAGGTTTTCCTGTCCAAACATACCGAGCCTCTCTTATACACGCACGGCTACGACAAAGTATAATGATCAATCAATTTTAGAATTACTGTATAACCCAATCAAGCATGAGCACTAAAGAAACTAATCATATACAATACCAAAATGTACAATAATGGAGGATCCATCTAACTAATCATGTATAATAACAAGGACGTCTCTATCAATCACATCAATCAGTCCTCATGATATCGTCCCCTATCCCACATATCGAAGTACTTGAAAAATGTGTAACAACAGGATGTGAGACACAACTGAATGTATCCCAATGGGTACAATAAGTCGACGACCAGCAAATCGTACCAACTTGTATACTATAAACGATGGGGTAAACAAGAATAATCAGCAGGTAACAACAAGTAGGTAATAAAAGGTAGAATCAGTTGTAATAAATAGATATGATCAGCATAATGTAAACAGGTATAATCAGTAGGTAACACATGGAAGTGAATCAGCATATAATAAACAGGTATAATCAATCAGTGAAAATACAATCAGTAAATCTAAATAAAGTAGGGTACTAAGCATAACGTGCAAGATGTGAAATCACACAGATCTAATAATCTGCAGACATAAGGAATAGCTGAAATATAACAGTGCATCAAAATGCTGGAACTCAAGGTACCCAATCGTGCCACTGTTGGTCACAAGGACCTCAGGCTAATGCCCGATCAAAAACTAACATATAACCCTTTACCTGCAGATACAGCCAGAGAAAAAGGGCTCAATATCATCCGAAACCTGCAGGTATAGCCAGAGAATGGGGCTCACGGGTCGATCAGACCACTCTACCGATAAAGAACACTAAGCGGGGATCAATCCGCAGGTATACGTGGCATGTGTAGCAGGTGCATGGCAATCACAATGCGGATGCTCAATTCTCACGGTCCAACGACCGGTATACAGCGAGAAGCCGAGAAATTCCCAACCAGGATCACAATGACTATGCAACATATACAAAGCTCACGACCTGACGATTGACAACCAGCACTATACTGAGAAACTCTCAACTAGAGACATCACAAATCCACAGTAACTACATGGGTAAATCAAGTTTACATCTCTGAGAGTCACAAACACCTACTCTACGAGTCATAGAAGAACAAACACATCTAGGGCGAATAGGAATCAATCAATGTTGTCATGCAATATGTCACGCCCCGAGACCGCCAATTTGGACAGTTCGGGCACACCAACAGACCCGTCAATCGAGCATGACCTCTCACTACCCGAAAGGAATGGTAACATCCAAAACAACACATCAAGTGTATGCGGAATCCCAATATCAGAGTACTAAAAATCACTTCTAATTCAAACTTTCATTCATTAAACAATCAGTTTAAACTATAAATGAAAGCATACACGAGTGAACCATAATATAAAGTTATTACAATTTTCATCTCTCAACTTGAATCTTCACAATATTACAATTTACATCTTTTTCCTCACAATATATAGTTCACTCAAAAATATAAAAAGAGTACACCTACTAGACCCTCTAGGTCTCTATACTGCTGGGCCCTTGCCCCTGTCGCATGCCTCGCCGACTGCACCGATACCTGTACCTGGAAAAATGGTCACCCAAGGGTGTGAGAACTACTAAAAGTTTCCAGTAGGTTCAACCACCGAGAAAGAATGTTCTACACCACTTGGTCCAATGGAAGAAGGATAGCAAGATAACTATGCTATAAATAACTGCAGATGCTGACTAACATAATCATAATTATGTATGATTAACTCTACACTATCTGTATATGTTTCTTGTCTCATTGCTAACAATCTCGCCCCTCTGGGCCCCTATCCAAACCTCGGCCACTATGCCGTTACAATAGGGTTATACTAACCCGGCCACCTAGGCCACTCTATTTCCTCTTTATTCTTTCACAGTCTTGTGCTTTAATTCAAGTTGCTAAACCCTCGGAGATTCTTGCCCAAAGGGCCCCGGACCGACAGTCATGCTACCATAAGACGAGAATCTCTAAGGTTGCCGATAGCACCCGCAAGTGCTACCCCGCCCAACAGGAAAATGTATCCATCGGGTCGCCTCCTGGGAGAGGGACACTGCCCTTTACGTCCGACAGGAGTGCCCGGGGAGAGGGACCTGCCCTTTACGTCCCACAGGACCACATTTCACCCCCGAAGGGTCGCCCGTTTTATTATCTTTTCTTTTGCCTTTAGCTCTTTATCTTGCCTTTCCTTTGGGAAGCTGAGTCTTGCTCACACACTTCCCCCGGGAGTGAAATATGCTCAACTCTCCCGTTGGCAACTTGGCTTTAATTCTTTAATTCACTTGGGAGTGACATATGCTCAACCCTCCCGTTGGCAACTTGGCTTTAATTCTTTAATTCACTTGGGAGTGACATATGCTCAACCCTCCCATTAGCCATTTAGACTTTTCATTTACAGCTTACATTTACCGGGTCCGAGGGTTCCAAAAGACGGATGCCTACAACCCCAATCAAACAAGAACAGGTTGTAGCACCGCCTCCCGTAGTGCTCGGCCCAATGTATTTTACTTTCCCTTTTTACTTTTCTTTAAGCATTAGTTTATTTCATTCAATTAAGCCTTTAGCTTCATTATGTTCTTTAAGCATTTTCTTTTCTCTTTGGTCCTTGATGAGTTTAAAGCACCTTGGCACTCATCCACCCGAGAGTGACATATGCTCAACCCTCCCGTTAGCATTCATGCCTCAATGCTTTCTCTTTTACCTTTTCCTTTCTTTATCCTAAGTTCTTTACTCTAGGATAACTTAGGTGTCTCTAACACCATTTTAGATTGAACATCTTGTTTGTTCACATTTTCCCTTAACCTCGCCACTTGGCAATTTCTTTAGCTTCTTAGCCCCTTTTTAACTTTTCCTACTTGCTTGTTTTGATTGGTGGCCCGGAATGAAGCGGGACATTGGGAGATTTGTAGCTCATTGTTTAACTTGCCAGCAAGTGAAGGCAGAGCATCGGGTTCCTGCTGGCAAGTTGCAGAGTCTTCCAATTCCCGAGTGGAAATGGGACCACGTCACTGTAGAGTTATTTAGGATCCACAAGGATCTAAATAGGTACTATCAAACACCTAGAGGGGGGTGAATAGGTGTAATATTACAAAAACCAATCTCAGTGCAAAAATAAAAAATAATGCGGAAAATAAAAATCAACACACCGAGATTTACGTGGAAACTCCAATCCAGGAGAAAAACCACGGGACCAACACGCAATAACAATCCACTAAGAATTGAAGAATAACAAGGTGATTACCGACTCTACGGACTCGACCCCTCCTTCAACTTCTTCGGACCTTGCGCTGACCGGTTGGATGTCCACGCAATAACAATCCACTAAGAAACGAAGAATAACAAGGTGATTACCGTCTCCACGGATTCAACCCCTCCTTCAATTTCTTCGGACCTTGCGCTCCACCGTTTGCACGTCCACTGCACACGTTCGAATCCACGAACGCCACTCGAATCCACGAGCACACGTTTCGAATCCACGAAACGCCTTCAACACACCGAATCCACGGTGCCACGTCGAATCCACGACGCAAACTCAGCCGATAGAAAGATATAGGCTTCGATGGTGATCCTTTGCTTAGATTGTCATTGAAGAACCGTAGAAAGAAATTCTAAGCAAAGATTAGATCAATTCGACAAAAGATAGATCTTGGAAGAACCGTCGAATTGACCTAAAAGAGGCTATAAAGAAGAACGATAAAAACCTAGCCTCTAGGGTTGCTCTCAAGTGTTTTATAAATTGATCGGTATTGAACCCACGTTCTTGAGAAACCCTAAATGTCTATTTATAGCCCTTGGAAACATATTAGAGTCGGTTTAGGAAACTTTTCCCGAGAGGGCATTGTGTACCGGTACCAAATATCGTGTTCCGGTACGCAATGGTGCAAAACACAGATTTTTCTATTGTGTTCCGGTACGCGAGTCCGTGTTCCGGTACGCAATGCAATTTACAGAAAATTCTGTGTCGGGTTAGAGGAACTTCAAGTGTGGTTCCGGTACGCAATGTAAAAACTGATTTTTCCAAGATAAACTTTATCCAAAACAAACCCAGTACCGGAGTCCAAACTTAAAACAAGTTATAAGTTAAAACCAAGTTCCTAAAACCAAGTCTAAACCGGTTTTCATTAATTTCCTGTTTCCAATGATTATAAATGAACTTTAATCACCATGAGCTATATTTAATCATACCTGAGAGTTGACTTGGGCTCATGTTGAATCTTCAACGAGTCTTCGAAGGCTGATTTGACAAATTGATCCCTTTAAGACTCCGACTCAACTTACTGACTTGACTCACGAAATGTGCCAACACCAAAAAGCCGTAACAATCTCCCCCTTTGGCAATTTCGTGACAAAACCCAAAAATACATAAAAACTCTCAAGTCACTCATCTTAAACCAAAAGATCGAAATTCAATGTCATCACCAGAACATTGATTTTCTTTGCGTGAAAGATCCAATAAATACAAAATACATTTGAACCAAACAGTCCTAGAACAAACTCTATGACTTAGGACTTGGAGTCTTAAAGTGATGTAATTCATTTGATCCGTCTTCCTTTTGGTTCTTTTGTTTTTCGGCTCTTTCAATGTCTCCCCCTATTTTGAGCATCTCCAACATGTTCTCCATGTTCTCCCCCTTTGTGATCGTGTTCTCCCCCTACGATCATTTCCGTTCTCCCCCTTTTTGTCACAAATTGTCAAACAGTTAATAGAAACAAAAAGAGAACATACTAGAAGGATAAGTTCTTAGTTACATGCCCATTAGAGTTCTTGTTCAACACAAAGTGAAAAGAAACTAAAAAGCAAAAACAAGAAGGTAAAGAGATCACTCATCCTGATCTGAATCTTCATCGTCCTCATGTGATGTAGGTCCGTGAGATGTACTCGGTGCAGTTGCTCCAGTGACCACATCATCATGTTTGCATCCAAGGATATCGAAGATTTTCTTTAAGCTATCCTCAAGTTTCTTGAAGCCTCGCTCCATCCTTTGCTCCATCCTTTTCTTTAGTGAACGAACATCCCGATGCAGGGTTTGAAGAGTTACAACCTCATCTGGTTCAGGAGATTCTTGACGAGGTGGTGCACTCACTGTCGCTTCACTTGCATAGGCTTTTGTATGCCCAAAAGTCTTCAAAGTGCTAATTGACTTGGCTAAAGTGATTCCATCAATTGACCCCAAGCCATAATCATATTTGGCACAAGTAATGTCCACTCCGTGATCTTCCAGAATACGCGTAATCAAGATCGGATACGGTAGAAGGTCACGTTGTCTAGATCCTTCAATGACATGCACCATCTGCTGCCAAATGAGAAATGGAATGTTGGTGTTAATTCCATTTGCACTTTCCGGGTGACCAAGGAGAAAGAGAAGTAACAATCGATCCCATCGAATCCTTTTGGTCCCCAGTGTGGGCAATAGGTTGTAGCATACGATTAAGGACAAAATATGATACTCTGGTTTTAGGTCCTTTGATTCAACATATGATCTGTTCGTGTGCGTCCCTGTCTTGCAAATAGAGTCCACAACCATATCCCAATGGGTATCATGTAGGAAGTTTCCATCAGTATAATAAAGACCAGTAGTGTCAACAGCTAATCCAAGGTTTGCACCAATTACTGCTGGAGTAATGTCAAACTTGACGCCTCTAACTGTTGTTTCAAAGACGAAGGCCCCGGTGTCATGGTCTTTTTGAAGTATGTTACCTTGCATGTAGAATTCCCTGATGATCTCCACACAAAAACCCATCTTAGGTTGAACGCTGCCAAGTGGCCGAATATGGCTTCGTTCCAAAATCCTTGCAAAGTCTGGCACCTCACGACATAGCTCATTAAAGTTCACGTGTCGCTCTCCAATGCATGTGCGGTTTGCAAATCTAGCACGGCGTTTTGCACTCACATGCGGTTCACTTTCATCAACATTAGATCTCCGTTGAGAGCGGTCGCGTATTACCGGTCCACCGGTACTTCTACGCGGAGGAGAATCCGCACCCTTCTTTTTCCGTGGAGCCATAGGTGCTTTTCCCTTTCCTTGAACTGTTTCTTCTTCATATTCTGAGGAATTTTCAGAATCTGAGCTAGTTGAATCCTCGTTGCGTGATCGTTTGGTAGCCTTCTTCTTTCCAGAACCACGACCACGTCCACTTCCAGTGGCCATTAAGATCACTAGTGCAAGAAGCCATGAACATGCCATTTCCTACAAAGAACACAATGCACTATGATTTGATCTTATAGAAAGGCTTAAACATGTCTAAGAAACATTCTAAACATGTCACAAGTGATGATTCATCATTCAAAATTCATTTACATCAAAAAGCCCTAATTCTCAATTTTTTCTATGTTAAGAACACATGAAAATGTTAGATTCAAGCAAATAAGCATGGAAACATGAATCTAATCGCATAGAGAACAACCATTTATGTTCTAAACATGAATTAAGAGTGATTTAAGCAAGAGATTTCATTTGGAGCAAAGATCTACTCAAAAATCTCAAAAAAAACAACAACAAAACCTAAAACTAGGGTTTTGAAGTTAAAGAAACCAAGATCTAAGTAGAAACTTACAAATGAGAGCAACAAATCTCTTGAACTTGAAGAAAAACCCCTTAGAGATGTTTTAGAGAGAGAGAGGGAGGGTTTTGAAGTGGGAGAGATGAAATAAAAACATTGTTGTTTCGGAATATAAAGAATTCCAGTCCGCGTACCGGTACAAGGAGTCGCGTACCGGTACGTAGTGTAAAAAACCGAAAAACCTTCGTTCGGGTTCCGGATTGTAAAACAGGGGGTAATCCGGATCCGTAAAGTAGTTCCGGTACTAAAAGAGTAGTACCGGTACGCCAGTGAAAAACCAGAAAAATTCACATTCGGGATCCGGATTGAATTTTCTAATCCGGATTGGATTTTCAGGTACTAAAAAGCAGGTACCGGAACAACAGAGCCAAAAAGCAAAAATTTCTTGAAACAAATCCAAATTTTGAAATCTTTTCAAATACCGATTTGTATTCCATCAAGAAATCCATTTAAGTGCTTTGAAGAACAAAGAATTTGCATAGATGTCATTCAATCCAAATTTCTTTCATTAGAATAATTTAGAAAAATAATAATCAGAAAGAGTATGTAAGCACTTTAGCGTATCAACTTTAAACAAAAGTCATCGTTTCATGCAACAAGAAATAGATTATACCAAATCTATCAAAAATACTCAAAAATGAAACGAAAATTTATGAAAATTAAAACTCTTAAAGTTGAACACTTTCAATTACATCTAACCTGATCTTATGAGTAATGCCTTTATCAAATCATCAATTTTGGTAAAGAAAATGAAGTACAAAGATCAATAGATGTTTGAAATCCCAGATAAGTTAGATAATATATCTAGACAATCTGTTGAAGGAGTGGCTCTTCGAGCATCTTTTAACAAAAATCCCACCTTATACCAACCATGAAATATGACTGAGTCAAATATTTCATTATGCATTTCATCAACATTTTTGAAACAAAAATTTGCTTTGCATTCATGGAGTATCTTTTTCTTTTTCTTTTCCTCCATGTGGTGGTAGTTTTCACACTCCTCATTGGGATGTAACTCTTTCCACATCTTTTGAGCATATTTACATTTCATTGACTCCCCCTCAATTGGCTATCAATTATTTAATATATAAGGTATTCAACCAAAGATTGATCTCGCAATTCATACTCGACTAAGCAATCAAATATGATAATGACTATACCAAGAGATCATTGAGAGAGAAATTGACTTTGATCACTTAAAAGATGAATTAATTAACATAAATGATCATTGCAACATTGAAATATTATGATATCAAAAGCATAATAAATTTCTAAATGCGTGAAAGGATGCAATTAAAGTCAATTTAGCCAATGCTCAATTAAACAACTCCTTTAAATGAAGTGTCTTCAAGATTATGAATATGGAGTCAAGTTGATAATCCAAGAAAAATTTAATTTGGAGTGAATGAACGTGAAGCCCCTTTTTATTCAATGCACTTGTTCGTTAGAAACCCTTTTGTTCAAGAACAAAGTATAAAAACAAAGAGCATTGAAAAACATGTAATGCAGAGATTAAGAAAAATATGAAGGGAAAACCAATCAAAGCATTACACACAGTCATAAGCTATTTAGAACTTAAGACAAGGAAAGATATCACCTTTCCGAATCCAAAATCGCTGGATTTTGGGTTGTCTTGATTCGTTGTGCCCGGGGGTTGGTAGCTTTGACTGTTGGTCCACCTTAGGTCTTTGCCGTGCAATGATCCACTTGAATGATTGATGTTGCGGCTCGGACCTTTGGTGGGTTGAGTGAACTCCTTTGACTTGATGTGTCTTTTGATTCCGTTGAGTTCGCTCTGTAGATGAAGTTGCCGAAGAATTCTTCTTTCTCTTTTTCGGGCAATTCTTCACCAAATGTCCTTCAAGTCCACAAAGGTGACATGTCCTTCCTTTCAATTTTATTGTGGAACTTGAAGCATGTGCAGTTTGGTCCTTTTTAAATCCCAAACCAACCTTGCTTGCTTGACCTAATCCGGACATACAATTAAGTTTCTTGGAACCGGTTGAAAGCCTTTGTATGTCGGATTTAAGTTGATGAACTTGCTTGGTCAAAGCTTGGTTGGTGACATGAATTTCTTCAAACTGCTTTTCAAGAAAATCAATCTTGTCCATATATGATTTAGCGTTTGTCTCCGATTGGTTTAGCTTTTCTTGGAGGATTCTATTGTTGTCTAAAACCCGTCCATGTTCCTCCTCGAGATCATGAAGTTTGATCTTTAAAGCTTGATTCTCGTCTTGAACTTCTTGTCGTTGCTTCCTCAACTTCTTGTTAAGTTTGGCCATCTTCTTTGATTCCGCAAGAAGTTGTTGGTATGCCTCAATGAGTTCTTCTTCGTCCGACTCCCCCTCACTTGATGACTCTCCTCCGGATGTTGATGTTTCATGCAAAATCAAAGGAATAGAGTCAGTGACTAAAGATGATAAGCACAATTTAGAAGAGGGAATTTGAGAGGCATGAGAAGCAACAATTTTTTCTTTTTCCTCTTCACTTGAGGTCGATTCATCGTAACTAGAATCGTCCCAAGTATTTGCTTGCAAAGCCTTCTTTTTGTATGATTTCTTAGAAGGACAATCCGTTGAAATATGGCCGTAGCCTCTACATCGATAGCATCGGATTTCCCCTTCGAAATCATCGTTTTCTTTTTCTTTAGAAGGTTTTGCAACGCCTTTGAGTTTAGAGGATTTAGAACCCGATGATCCTTTAGATGGTTTCGTGGATGAAGATCCATCGGTTCGATTCTTCCAAAATTTCCGACGAAATTTCTTTGTGATCCGCGCCAGTTGTTCTTCAAAATCGGCAAAAGAGATTTCATCGTCGGAACTCGATTCGTCATCTTCTTCCTTTGTTGATTTGAATGCAATACCTGTAAGCTTAGAAGAAGACTTGGAAGAATTTTGATTAGTAGGAAAAGTCATCTCATAAGTTTGCAAAGCACCTACTAATTCCTCTACACTCATCTCATCCGGATGACTAACGGTTTCAATGGCGGTAACCTTTGCCCTAAACCGTTCCGGAAGAGTCCGAAGTATCTTTCTTACAATTTTCGACTCCGGGATCTTTTCTCCTAAATTAGCACATGTATTAATTACATCTTGAAGTCTAGTGTAATAATCTGTAAACAATTCATGCTCTTCCATATGAATAGAGTCAAATTGACTTGTAAGCATCTGGAGCTTTTGAATTTTTACAAGATTAGTACCCTCATGTGTAATTTTGAGAATATCCCAAATTTCCTTCGCGGTTTCACACGCGGAAATTCTTGTAAACTCAGTCGAGGAAAGAGAATTATATAAAGCGTTCATACCTTTCCCATTGTAAGAAGATCTTTCGATTTCCTCTTTAGACCATCTAGAGCGAGGTTTTGGGGTAGTAGAATTTCCTACTTCCTCAACCGGATGCACCCAACCGTATTCAACGGTTTGCCATACCCGCTCATCAATAGAGATGAGAAAAGCTCTCATCCGCATTTTCCAATATGCATAATTGGTCCCATCAAAAAGAGGAGGTCTAAAAATATTACCACTTTCACCCATCATGATAGATAAACCTAAAACCCTCTCTGATACCAATTGTAGAGTTATTTAGGATCCACAAGGATCTAAATAGGTACTATCAAACACCTAGAGGGGGGTGAATAGGTGTAATATTATAAAAACCAATCTCAGTGCAAAAATAAAAAATAATGCGGAAAATAAAAATCAACACACCGAGATTTACGTGGAAACTCCAATCCAGGAGAAAAACCACGGGACCAACACGCAATAACAATCCACTAAGAATTGAAGAATAACAAGGTGATTACCGACTCCACGGACTCGACCCCTCCTTCAACTTCTTCGGACCTTGCGCTGACCGGTTGGATGTCCACGCAATAACAATCCACTAAGAAACGAAGAATAACAAGGTGATTACCGTCTCCACGGATTCAACCCCTCCTTCAATTTCTTCGGACCTTGCGCTCCACCGTTTGCACGTCCACTGCACACGTTCGAATCCACGAACGCCACTCGAATCCACGAGCACACGTTTCGAATCCACGAAACGCCTTCAACACACCGAATCCACGGTGCCACGTCGAATCCACGACGCAAACTCAGCCGATAGAAAATATAGGCTTCGATGGTGATCCTTTGCTTAGATTATCATTGAAGAACCGTAGAAAGAAATCTCTAAGCAAAGATTAGATCAATTCGACAAAAGATAGATCTTGGAAGAACCGTCGAATTGACCTAAAAGAGGCTATAAAGAAGAACGATAAAAACCTAGCCTCTAGGGTTGCTCTCAAGTGTTTTATAAATTGATCGGTATTGAACCCTCGTTCTTGAGAAACCCTAAATGTCTATTTATAGCCCTTGGAAACATATTAGAGTCGGTTTAGGAAACTTTTCCCGAGAGGGCATTGTGTACCGGTACCAAATATCGTGTTCCGGTACGCAATGGTGCAAAACACAGATTTTTCTATTGTGTTCCGGTACGCGAGTCCGTGTTCCGGTACGCAATGCAATTTACAGAAAATTCTGTGTCGGGTTAGAGGAACTTCAAGTGTGGTTCCGGTACGCAATGTAAAAACTGATTTTTCCAAGATAAACTTTATCCAAAACAAACCCAGTACCGGAGTCCAAACTTAAAACAAGTTATAAGTTAAAACCAAGTTCCTAAAACCAAGTCTAAACCGGTTTTCATTAATTTTCTGTTTCCAATGATTATAAATGAACTTTAATCACCATGAGCTATATTTAATCATACCTGAGAGTTGACTTGGGCTCATGTTGAATCTTCAACGAGTCTTCGAAGGCTGATTTGACAAATTGATCCCTTTAAGACTCCGACTCAACTTACTGACTTGACTCACGAAATGTGCCAACACCAAAAAGCCGTAACAGTCACTATGGATTTCGTCACTGGATTGCCGAGGGCACAGAGCGGGGTAGATGCGATTTGGGTTATCGTGGATAGACTCACCAAGTCGGCACACTTCTTACCGGTTCAGATGACTTGGCCACTGGAGCGTCTGGCGCAGTTATATTTGGATGAGGTAGTGAGGCTTCATGGTGTGTCTGCTTCGATTGTTTCAGACAGGGACCCGAGATTCGTGTCGCGCTTTTGGGGGAGTTTGCAGTCAGCATTGGGGACTCAGCTCAGGTTTAGCACCGCTTTCCACCCACAGACCGATGGACAGTCTGAGCGCACCATACAGACCCTTGAGGATATGTTGAGAGCGTGCGTTATGGATTTTGGAGGAGGGTGGTACCGGCACTTATCATTGGTTGAGTTCGCGTACAACAACAGCTATCAGGCGAGCATCCAGATGGCTCCGTTTGAGGCGTTGTATCGACGCAAGTGTCGGTCTCCCCTGTATTGGAGTGACGTGGGTGAGAGGAGGACTTTGGGACCGGATTTACTTTTGGAGGCTGAGGAGAAGGTCAGAGTTATCCGCCTACATCTTGAGACAGCCCAGAGTCGTCAGAGGAGCTACGCCGACACTCGACGGCGAGACCTGGAGTTTCAGGTTGGTGATCATGTCTTCTTGAAGGTCTCGCCCTCGAAAGGGGTCCGGAGATTTGGAGTGCGGGGGAAGCTCAGTCCTCGCTATATTAGACCCTTTGAGGTACTTGGCAGAGTTGGTCCTGTGGCTTACAGAGTTGCCTTACCCCCACGCCTGGCCGGAGTTCATGATGTCTTCCACGTCTCAGCTCTGAGGAGATATGTTTTTGACCCGTCGCACGTGATTGGCTTCACTTCGTTGGAGATCGGCGAGGACTTGGTCTACGAGGAGCGCCCGTGGCGGATTCTTGCTCGTGAGGTGAGGGAATTGCGCAACCGGGCCATTCCTTATGTGAAGATCTTGTGGAGCAATCACGAGGAGCGAGAGGCTACATGGGAGCTGGAGACAGAGATGAGAGATACTTACCCCTTCTTGTTCGAGGCTTCTTGTTGAGGTACGTCTGTTTTGTTTTTTCTTGTTTCGGGGATGAAACTTTTTTTTAGTGGGGGAGGATGTAGGACCCCTGAACCCCATGCAGCTTTTTCCCGTGAATCCACTGTGTAAACACCTGTTGATGGTGCATTTGGCCCATAGTAGATGGACCCTGTGAGCTTTTGTTAGCTGGGTTGGCCTTCGGCTGCTTTTGCCGAATTTTAGAAAAGGTTTTAGGCCAAACGGAGGTTGGATTTGGATTCAGTGCAGAAAAACGCTTGAAAATGGCTTTTTGTTTGCTCAATTCTGAGTCGGGATGCCCAAAAAGGGCTCCCGGAAGTTTTACTGGTTTTCTGGTGCATGGGGGAGCCATGGACCGGCGGGGGTGCCACATGGCAGGCTCTGATTGGCCGGCGCACACAGCCGAGTCCACGGAGCATCGGGGGAGCGGTCTGAGTGCACCGCTGGAGGCGTGGACCGGCGGGAGTACACATGGCAGCGCCGGATTGGGTGGCCCACGCGCGCTCGGTCCACGGGAGCGCGCGGGGAGTCGTGGACCGGGGGCGCGCCACGTGGCAGCTCCGGATAGGCGGGCTCACGAGCACGGGGTCCACGCGGCGCGCGGGGCAGGTATGGGGGCAGGTGGCCGTACGCGGGCAGGCGCGGGCGACGTTGGCAGCGCCACGTGGCGCCCGCTGATTCGCGGGCGCCACCTACCACGTTGACTACGGGTAGGACACGTGGCGCTCCCCGCGGGCACTTGCACGGCTGTCGCCTGTCGGGCGACACGTGGCGGGCTCCGAGGCGGGTCGGACGAAGTCGGGATCCCGTCCGACTGCACAGTTTGGGCTGGGCCGCACTGTGCGCGCCCGAAAGTTGCGGGCCAGGCCGCACTGTGCGCGCCCGAAAATCGGGCGGGCCGGACCGGGCGCCCGAAACTTGGGACTTATCCGAAATTTTTGGATTTGTTTTCCCTCAGCCTTTAAATAGCAGCCCGAGCTGCATTCTTGAGGGCTTTTCTCCCATTTTCGAGCCTCTTCTGCCCGAGCTTCCTTAAGAAGATTTGTTCATCTTTTTGTTCTTGATCCACCTGCAAAGTTTTGGAATTTTTAGAAGCTCGCATCCCGAGGTTCTGGATTTTACGGCGCGGTGCGACGTTGCATTTCAGGTGTTCCCCTTCGTCGCTGTTCGGTGTAAAATTCCTCATGGGCTACCCCGACCATCTTTTTCTGTGATTTTTGCGCCGACAGACTCCTAAGAGGTAGGGCTTCATCTTTTATATTGATCGCACTTTCCCGTTTTGAGTTTTTGGCACGGATCCCGAGGCAAAACAGTGACCCATTTTCTGTGTGGATTTCTGAGACAGCAGCAGAGTATTTTGGCCATATCTTCGCGCACGAGCGTCATACGGAAACGTGCTTATACAACTTTTCCATCTACAGATCGCAGGGAACGCGCTTGTATTTTTCTTGGATTTTTCAGAGATTTATTTCGAGGTGAAAATTCCTGTTTCTCTGTATACAGTGCTACAGTATTTTAACACAGATTTGTTTGAGTGTACCACCTTGCCGAATTTATATCTTGACTTACCGAACTCAGATTTGGGCTTGCAAACAGCCGTTTCGAAGGTATCGACGCGAGGATCGCTGTGATATTTTTTTGGGAATTTTCTGGGCATTTTCAGCAGGTGAAAATTAAGCATCTCTGGGACTGATGTTGTATGTGATTGTAAGAGCAGTTTTTGGAATTTATGTGTAATGGTAGACTTTGTATTGTGCCAGGAGAGTTACGGGTGTGCTGAACTTATTGGAGCAAGGGATTAGATTTATCTAGTATTTGCAGCAGTTGGGATTTGGACAGTTAGGACTTCAGGTGGGTGTTGTTGTACTCCTCTCCTTTGGTATGCCCACTAGGAACATCAGAGTGTCCCCTGTTATTGATGCTAAACTTATTGTTGGTAGCCATGCATGCTCTAGGAGACTAATTAATGATTAATTAATCCATGTTGATATTGTTGATAGCATGATTACCTTATTTTGTCGCTTAATTATTCGGGACTGCATGTTTAGGGGCAGGATAGTAATTGAGGACTATAAATTGATGATCATTCATATGAGACTGTCACCTTAGCTCTTGTTGCTCTAAACTGATTACTCTTGTAAATTAGACTAAAATACTGGGACAAATGCATGTTTAAACTGGTCACTTATCTAAGTCATCTTTTTACTGCTACACTATCATTTGGGACTTGACTTAGGAGAAACCATGCTTTCATTCTCTTTCTTTCTCCTATTATTTTAGTCTTGAGACATAGTTGCTCGGGTTCGAGCGGGGGTTGGATAGTGTAGTCAGGTGCTGGAGATTTGAGACAGGTTGGGCTTTTGACAGGGTGTTGCGGCGACCACGGATCTTGGGTGGTTGACCGGGTTATACTATTACATCAGATTGGGTGATGGGGATCGGGCTTTCTTTGGTGGAGGATTTTTCCCACTTGATTGAGTCATGATCCAGTCCTGCTATATCAGGTTACTTGTGGTTACTTACTTTCCTCGTGTGGGTCGCTCCCCACGAGTGCCACTCCGGAGTGCGCGGCAGACAGATTTTGAGTCCTGGGGACTCCTTTTGCTTCGGTGTTATGCGTAGGCTGGCATACCCGTCGCGGCAGAGCAGGCAGTGCCAGTGTCCACTGGCGGTCAGATTGGGTCGTTTCGACAGGCTTCATGATACTGATGCATCCTTTTCCCATCTTTGTTGGGTTATCATGTAGAGGCATATTAGGGATAGCATTTTATCAGTTGTCATATTTGTCTTCACCCCCTTTCTTTTCCTTTCCCTTTTTGCCTCTGATCACCTGGTGGGCATGTCTGAGCTGAGGCTTTACCCACTAGGGGAGGCTACTGTTTATAGTAGTACTTACCCCCATTGTCTTTTCTTTGTTCCTTTTTTCCCCCTGTTTTGCAGAGTCCTCTGCGGGAGTTGCTGGGCCGTCAGCAGCTGATCGAGGTAAGAGGATTGCGGACTAGATAGCGAGCCACCCGAGGGATGTAGCTGGAGTTTTGGTGTACCCGTTTTTCTCAGACAGCTTTTTACTATTTCTTTTTGGATCTGGCTTTTGCCAGCTGTTTGTATATTTTTGGTGACCTGGGCGAGATGTTTGTATTTATTTTTACAGTTGTACCTTTTTACTTCCAGTTTCTGTCTGAAATACAGTAGTTTTAGTTCAGCTCTGATTTTTATGCTCTTTTTATTATCTCTTATATCTGAGCAGGTTACCGACGCTTCGTGTATGCGGGAAATACCGCATGCACGGCGGATCTGTAGACGGGCCCGGGTTCTGGTTTACACCCGGGGCGTGACATGGCACATCCTGGTTGGTCCGTTTCGGTGTTTCCTGCTCGGGCTGATCCTGTGTGGGAGCCTGAAGATTCCTTGGCCCATTATTTAATCCCCATCCTTCTCTCTCGGCCAATTGCGAATTGTAGTGAGAGAATCTGAGCAAGTGGCCTCTACAAAAATTGTTCCTCTCTCTCTTCTCTCTCTCGTCTAGAAATTTCAGAATTTTTGGAGTTACCGATAGTGAGTTATCTGCGACGCGGCGCACTGCGACGATTTCCTTTTTCGGCCCATTTTCCATCGCAGTTCAATCGAAAAATCCCTGTGTGCTAACCAGGAGGAATTTTTGAACGATTTTTGCGGCAACGCGTTTCTAAGAGGTAAGGGTTCCATTTCCGTGTTGATCACTTTGCTCCATTTCGCACTTTTGGCACAGTTCCCGAGGCCTCTTTGACCCCCCTTTTTGCTGTGGTAATTTCTGGACAGCATCGACTTCTCCGATTTTTATCTTGGTGTAGGAGCATCAGATCGAGGCGTTTAAAGAGGCGATTTCGATCTACTCGTCGCAAGGAATGCAACCATAATTTTTCTGGATTTTTCTGAGCACTGTACAGAGGTGAAAAACTCCTCTTTTTCCGTGCTATTTGAAAAATAGCAAATATTATATTTTTGGGATTTGTATTTATACCGGGTGCGTTGTTATGGACAGCTGTGCACTGATTTGCAGGATTTGAGGACTGTGGACAGCTAGGAGGCTTTCTGGGGTGTGGTTTGAGCTGCTCGAGGTGGGCGGTTGTTGCTTGCCTCATTTTTGGCGTGCTCACTGGGATTATTAGAACCACTGGGACGAACTTCCCTAAAATTTAATTGATGGGAACCACTGGGACGAACTCTCCTAAAACTTAATTGATGAGAACCACTGGGACGAACTTTCCTAAAAATTAAATGTGACAGTTAAAGAGAACCATATATATGACCCCACAGATAAGTTTTGGGACACTGGTTGGGACGAACTCCCCTAAAATTAAATATGACCATTGATGAGAACCATACATATGACCCCACAGATACGTTTTGGGACACTGTGGTTGGGACAAAGGCTATAATCTTGCATGCAAATAACTTTTATATCAGTACAGCAAATCAATCTTTTAAAATAAATATTTGACACTATTTTACAGCTTCAAAAATAAGACAGTTGCATGCATGACTGGACATCTAGTGAGGCCACTATTTATTGCTACACTATCATATTGGGACTTGACATGTTTTATTGCTCTCCTTTGCATTCAGATGCTTGTCGCTCGAGTATGAGCAGGGGTTTGGGATAGTGTAGCCGAGATTGTACTAGATTGTGGACTTGTGGGGTATTGCGGTGACCGCGGACAGTAGGCGGTCGACCGGAGGTTTATCCTTGCATCAGATTGGGGTTGAGTCTGGTTTATTTTTGCATCAGCTGGGGATCGGGCTTTTCTTTAGTGGATGGAGTTTTCCACTTTGATCATAGTCATGATCCAGTCCTGCTTTTGAGACTTATCATACCGGCGCGGTTATTGCCCGGTGGTGCTTTACTCGTGTGGGTCGCTCCCCTCGAGTTCCCCTCCGGAGGCTGGGGCCAGACAGTTATTGACAGTTTTTGCTACCACATCGGCACGGTTATTGCTCGATGATGAGAGCAGAGCAGGCAGTACCGATCGTGTATCAGATGACGGATTGGGTTATTTTGGACAGTTTCTGTTTACTGATGCATGCATACAGTTTTGATAGCCAGCACCGCATTAGAGGCATAGTAGTGGTAGTTTTCCTGTTTCAGCATCTTATGTACCTTACCACTTCACCTTTCCCTTCGCCTCTAGTAGTCCTAGTGGGTGCGTCAGAGTTGAGGTTTTACCCACTAGGGGAGGCTACTGGTTTATCTGGTAGTTCTCACCCCCATTGTTATTTTCTGTCTCTTTTTTCTCCTTTATTTTGCAGAGTCGTCTGCGGGAGCTGCTAGGCCATCGGCAGCTGATCGAGATAAGGGGATCGCTGAGTAGATAGATCTCCTTTGAGACTGAGAGTTGATATTAGACAGATGTTGTACCCTACACTCAGACTGTGGTATTTTTCTTTTATTTTTGGTCTGGCTCTCGCCAGCTGGTTGTACTATTTTGGTGAGCTGGAAGATTATTGTATTTATTATAGCTTTATTTTTAGTTCCAGTCTGAGATACTATGTAGTTCTTCTATTTCAGCTCTGTATTATGCTCTTTTATTATACATCTGATATCTGAGCAGGTTACCAGCGCTTCGTGTACGCGGGAAGTTCCGTGTGCACGGCAGATCTGTAGACGGACCCGGGGTCTGGTTTACACCCCGGGGCGTGACAGATTAAGTTGGTATCAGAGCTTAGGGATAGGTCAGTTGGGACTTAGGAAACCCTAGGCTTTTGGCAGACCCTAGGATGATAAGGCGCGAGAGACGTGATATTTGTGAAAGTCGTTGATTTATTAGTTTGACTCTTCCAGTGAGGGAGGAGGGATCGACATACCCAATTTCTGGTGAACAGTTATGTTGGCTGCAGACAACATAAAGTCACAGAAATAGGGGGATGTCTTTGACTTTCGCTAGATTGGGTCGTGCGGGGTTGTGTTATTAATTGTGGTTTCCTGTGGTGGGATGCCTCCGCGACGCAGAATGTTGACGCGTCCGCAGCCTTCTTCCTCTGAGCCCGATCAGGAGGAATCCGAGCAGGGCCAGCAGAGTGAGGTACGGGAGCTTCAGGCTCAGATAGCCCAGATGTCGGAGGCTGTTCGACGTCAGGAGGAGGCCATGGGTCGGCTGACGAAGATGTTAGATCAGAGGGCGCAGCCTGTTGTTGCACCCCCGGAAAGTTCTCCCGTACCATCTTCCCCTGCGGTGAATCCCCCTGTTGTACCGGTGACCCCGGCATCCCCTGTTGCTCGGGGTACTAGTAGACAGTCGTCTGGGTTGACGGGACCTCTGACCCATGCAGAGCAGCGAGAGGTGGTTGACTTGTTGATGAGGTTCCGCCAGTTTGACCCACCCTGTTTCTCGGGGCAGAGTGCAGAGCCGTGGGAGGCAGAGTCGTGGATCACGGCGATGGAGCGGCGAGGCTTGGTGGCGGCGTGTTCGACCGGCTGGTCCGCCTGGGGCTCAGCTCCTGACTTGGACGGAGTTCCGCAGTCTTCTTCTTGGGGCTTTCTTTCCGGAAAGCGTCTGGCGGAGTTTGGAGGAGCAGTTGAGAAACCTGCGACAGGGAGATCGGCCCGTGCACGAGTATATTATGGATTTCAATCAGTTGTTGGCGTGTGTACTGCACGTGGCTAGGGATGAGGCGCATCGGATTTACATGTTCGAGCGAGGGTTGCGCCGGGACCTTTTTCAACTTGTTCGTTCGCGCAGATTGCAGACCTTGGAGGCCTCTATAGAGCAGGCACTCTGTGTTGAGTGCGGGGGGGCAGTAATGGAGGAGGTAGCTCCGGATTCCGTAGTGACCCCGGGGGCGAAGCGTCCAGCACAGACGGATGAGGGGCAATCGAGCTGTCAGGGTCCCCCGAAACCTCCACGATTCCATCCTCAGGGTCGTGGGTTTCAGGGATACCAAGGATCAGGTGCACCCCGTCAGCCACAGCAGCAGCAGGGATCGGAACAACAGATACAGAGACAGCAGCAGTCGGGACAGCCACGGCTTCGCGACAAAAACAGATGTATATTCTGTGGAGGACCTCATTTGTCGCACACCTGTGATCAGAGGTGGGGTCGTTGTTATAAATATGGACAGTCATGCCACATTCGAGCGTCATGCCCCCTTTCGACCTCAGTGGCACCTTCTTCAGACTCGGCTCCCTTCGTATCTCAGCAGCGGTCGTCAGCTCAGCGGCCTTATGCTCCAGCGAGCGGATCACCATCTTTTTACCCTGCTGATCACCGGCCACCGGTTCAGAGCGGTCGGGTTTATGCCGCTCAGGTGGAGGACTTTGCAGCAGCCGACCATGTGGTGGCAGGTATTACTATTATTTTGCTTTTTGGCATTAGATTTTGCATTGTATTGCACTTGAGCATGCTAGAATGTGTGTTAGGAGTGCATTTACTTCATTGCATGGTTAGGGGTAGGACGGTCACCTTATGCACGGGAGGTACGTATTCCCGATCTTTTAGCGCATGGAGGAGTGTCGTTGGTCCTGCCCGGTGCAGATGAGTCCTGGATTGTGCCAGTAGACCTGATGGTCATGACTCAGCTGCGGGACTTGATCGTGGTACATGGATAAACTGGCCGGCTCAGTATTCCTTTTCGCGGCGGTTGATTGTGCTGCGAGGACTGTCTTTTGGGCAGCCAGGCCAGGAGAGGTCGGTGTACCAGGGTTGCCGGAGGGCTTTCTTTGCCTCTTTAGTTTTGACTTCGCTAAGCGAGGTGGATGTTTCGCTTTGGGTGCGGAGCCTTTTTGGCTAGCATAGTTTTAGGGCCTACGGGGCACCAGTGCTATTTAAGATGTGGAAGGTTGGTTCACTTCGGCATTGGGTGGATTACCGGAAATTAGATGAAGTGACCACCTGGAACAAGTATCCTTTGTCGAGCATGAAGGATTTGATTTACCAACTACAAGAGTCCCGGGTCTTCTCAAAGGTTGATTTGCTATATGGTCTTCTCGACCGTATATGGCTGCGTGTGGATTAGAGATCAGAGTCCGCGTGACCAGTTGAGGGACTTTTATTGGATACCTCGCTAGTATGGAGGTACTCGGATCGAGTGTTTGTGCCGATGGGCATGTGGTTGGATTACCAGGAGCCCTGGGAGGAGCGAATGCATCTGCTGGTGTAGACTACTTGGTCACTTGAGCGGTTAGCCCAGCTGTACTTAAATGAGGAGGTGCGGTTACCTGGAGTGCCCGCCTCTATTTTGTATCTATTAGAGACCCGAGATTTGAGCCTTGGGGACTCAAATCAGGTTCAGTACAGCTTTTCCTCCGCAAACTGATGGGCAGTCAGAGCGGACTATCCAGATCCTGGAGGATATGCTAAGGGCTTACATCTTGGACTTCGGCGGAGGATGGATTCGACACTTATCGTTGGCTAAGTCTGCATACAATAATAGCTTCCAAGCGAGCATTTAGATGGCTCCGTTTGAAGCATTGTATGGACGCAAGTGTCGGTCACCCCCTTTATTGGAGTGACGTGAGCGAGAGGCGGACCTTGGGACCAGATGTATTGTTAGAGGCAGATGAGAAGGTCCGGGTGATTCGACGGCACCTTCAGACCGCCCAGAGCCGACAGAGGAGTTATGCCGATGTTCGGCGACGAGACTTAGAGTTTCAGGTTGGTGATCATGTGTTCCTGAAAGTCTCGCCGTCCAAAGGAATCAGGAGGTTTGGCATTCGTGGGAAACTTAGCCCCCGATACCTTGGACCCTTTGAGGTATTGGAGCGTATCGGGCCAGTTGCCTACCGACTTGCACTTCCTCCGAGGCTTGCTGGTGTCCATGATGTATTTCATGTTTCTACTCTAAGGAGATACTTCTTCGACCCATCGCACGTCATCGACTTCACATCACTCGAGATTAGTGAGGATTTGAGGTATGAGGAGCGCCCACTGCGGATTCTGGATCGAGAGGTGAGAGAATTGCACAGTCGAGCCATTCCCTATGTGAAGATCCTTTGGAGCAATCATGACGAGCGCGAGGCTACGTGGGAGCTCGAGTCGGAGATGAGGGATACCCACCCCTACTTATTTGAGACATCGGATTGAGGATTGTTGTTTAGTTTGGTCTTGTTTCGAGGACGAAACTCTTTTTAGTGGGGGAGGATATGATGATCCGGACTTCCGCAGGAACTGTTGTAACATTAAACAGTGACAGTAGGAAGCATATACGGTGTACCGAAACTTGTAGAGTCGAAATTGGACCTCAGAAATAGACTCGGCACGAAAATCGGATCAAGTGGGCTTTTTCGGGGGCTTTCGGCAAAATTTCGGATGAGAATTTGGCGAAACGGACGACGGATTTGGACTCAGCACGCGAAAACGATCGAAATGGTATATTTACTTTATTTTTCGGCGCAAAAGTACTGTTCACCGGAACAGTAACTCCGGCGGCCGGAATTACTGTTCCGGCGCCGGCGGCGGCCGGCAGGAGGCGGCGCAGCGGCGGAGCGCGGCGGAGCGCGGCAGAGCGCAGCGGAGCGCGGCGCGGGCAGCGTGGGCAGGCGCGCATGCTGGTCGGTCCACGGCATGGCGTGCACCAGGTGCACGGAAACAGGGGATTGCCACATGGCGTCCTCTGATTGGTTGGCCGGCTTCTAGAAGGCGGCTGGGGAGGTGACACGTGGCACACTCCAATTGGCCAGCATTTTTCGAAAATCCCGGAGCGAGGACCCGGGCATGTGCACCATGTGGGACACGTGGCGGATTCTGAGAGAACTTGCATGGCTGTTTCCTGTTTTGTTGGACACGTGGCGTGTCCTGGTTGGTCCGTTTCGGTGTTTCCTGTTCGGGCTGATCCTGTGTGGGAGCCTGAAGATTCCTTGGCTCATTATTTAAACCCCATCCTTCTCTCTCGGCCAATTGCGAATTGTAGAGAGAGAATCTGAGCAAGTGGCCTCTACGAAAATTGTTCCTCTCTCTCTCTTCTCTCTCTCCCCTAGAAATTTCAGAATTTTTCGAGTTACCGATAGTGAGTTATCTGCGACGCGGCGCACTGCGACGATTTCCTTTTTCGGCCCATTCTCCGTCGCAGTTCAGTTGAAAAATCCCTGTATGCTAACCAAGAGGAATTTTTGAACGATTTTTGTGGCAGCACGTTCCTAAGAGGTAAGGCTTCGATTTCCGTGTTGATCACTTTGCTCTATTTCACACTTTTGGCACATTTCCAGAGTCCTCTTTGACCCCTCTTTTTGCTGTGGTAATTTCTGGACAGCATCGACTTCTCCGATTTTTATCTTGGCATAGGAGCATCAGATCGAGGCGTTTAAAGAGTTGATTTCGATCTACTCGTCGCAAGGAACGCAACCGTAATTTTTCTGGATTTTTCTGAGCACTGTACAGAGGTGAAAAACTCCTCTTTTTCCGTGCTATTTGAAAAACAGCAAATATTATATTTTTGGGATTTGTATTTATACCGAGTGCGTTGTTATGGACAGCTGTGCACTGATTTGCAGGATTTGAGTACTGTGGACAGCTAGCAGGCTTTCTGGGGTGTGGTTTGAGCTGCTCGAGGTGGGCGGTTGTTGCTTGCCTCATTTTTGACGTGCTCACTGGGATTATTAGAACCACTGGGACGAACTTTCCTAAAATTTAATTGATGGGAACCACTAGGACGAACTCTCCTAAAACTTAATTGATGAGAACCACTGGGACGAACTCTCCTAAAAATTAAATGTGACAGTTAAAGAGAACCATATATATGACCCCACAGATAAGTTTTGGGACACTATGGTTGGGACGAACTCCCCTAAAATTAAATGTGACCATTGATGAGAACCATACATATGACCCCACAGATACGTTTTGGGACACTGTGGTTGGGACAAAGGCTATAATCTTGCATGCAAATAACTTTTATATCAGTACAGCAAATCAATCTTTTAAAATAAATATTTGACACTATTTTACAGCTTCTAAAATAAGACAGTTGCATGCATGACTGGACATCTAGTGAGGCCACTATTTATTGCTACACTATCATATTGGGACTTGACATGTTTTATTGCTCTCCTTTGCATTCAGATGCTTGTCGCTCGAGTATGAGCAGGGGTTTGGGATAGTGTAGCCGAGATTGTACTAGATTGTGGACTTGTGGGGTATTGCGGTGACCGCGGACAGTAGGCGGTCGACCGGAGGTTTATCCTTGCATCAGATTGGGGTTGAGTCTGGTTTATTTTTGCATCAGCTGGGGATCGGGCTTTTCTTTAGTGGATGGAGTTTTCCACTTTGATCATAGTCATGATCCAGTCCTGCTTTTGAGACTTATCATACCGGCGCGGTTATTGCCCGGTGGTGCTTTACTCGTGTGGGTCGCTCCCCTCGAGTTCCCCTCCAGAGGCTGGGGCCAGACAGTTATTGACAGTTTTTGCTACCACATCGGCGCGGTTATTGCCCGATGATGAGAGCAGAGCAGGAAGTACCGATCGTGTATCAGATGACGGATTGGGTTATTTTGGACAGTTTCGGTTTACTGATGCATGCATACAGTTTTGATAGCCAGCACCGCATTAGAGGCATAGTAGTGGTAGTTTTCCTGTTTCAGCATCTTATGTACCTTACCACTTCACCTTTCCCTTCGCCTCTAGTAGTCCTAGTGGGTGCGTCAGAGTTGAGGTTTTACCCACTAGGGGAGGCTACTGGTTTATCTGGTAGTTCTCACCCCCATTGTTATTTTCTGTCTCTTTCTTCTCCTTTATTTTGCAGAGTCGTCTGCGGGAGCTGCTAGGCCATCAGCAGCTGATCGAGGTAAGGGGATCGCTGAGTAGATAGATCTCCTTTGAGACTGAGAGTTGATATTAGACAGATGTTGTACCCTACACTCAGACTGTGGTATTTTCCTTTTATTTTAGGTCTGGCTCTCGCCAGCTGGTTGTACTATTTTGGTGAGCTGGGAGATTATTGTATTTATTACAGCTTTATTTTTAGTTCTAGTCTGAGATACTATGTGGTTCTTCTATTTCAGCTCTGTATTATGCTCTTTTATTATACATCTGATATCTGAGCAGGTTACCAGCGCTTCGTGTACGCGGAAAGTTCCGTGTGCACGGCGGATCTGTAGACGGACCCGGGGTCTGGTTTACACTCCGGGGCGTGACACAACCACTGAGCCTGTGATGATCCGGACTCCCGCAGGAACTGTGCAACATTAAACAGTGGCTGTGGGGAGCTTATTCGGTGAAACAGAGCTTGTAGATTTGAAATTGGACATTTAATATAGACTCTGCGCGAAAATCGGAGCAAATGGGATTTTCTGGGAGCTTTTTGCAAAATTTCGGATGAGAATTTGGCAAAACGGACGTCGTATTTGGACTCAGCGCGCGAAAACGATCAAAATGGTGTATTCACTTTATTTTTCGGCACATCGGCACTGTTCACCGGAACAGTAACCCGGCCGGCCGGAATTACTGTTCCGGCGGCCGGCGGCGACCGGCGAGCGGCGGTGGGCGGCGGCGCACGGCGGCGGGCAGCGGCGCAGCGGCGGCGCAGCGGCAGAGTGCGGAGGCGCGCGGCGCGGGCAGCGCGGGCAGGCGTGGGCAGGCGCGGGCAGGGGGCGCTGGTGCGCGGTCCACGGCATGGCGTGCACCGGGTGCACCGAAGACCCCCCTTGCCACGTGGCGCTTCCCCATTGGCTGGCCGGCTTCTAGAAGCCCACGGGGACTGTGACACGTGGCAGCACCCTATAGGCCGACATTTTCCGGAAAACCCGTAGCGTGGAGCAATCACGTGCACCACGTGGCCACGTGGCGATTTTTCATTGGGCTTGCACTGGCTGTTTGCTGTTTTGTGGACACGTGGCGCTTTCTGGTTGGCCCATTTCGGTGTTTCCTGTTCGGATCCGATCCTGTGTGGAGCCCCAGCCCATTATAAATAGGGGTCCCCCACCCCTCCTCATTCCCACCTCGGGTTGCGTGCCTTAGAGAGAGAACCAGAGTTTGGGCCCTCTACGAAATTTCTTCCTCTCTCTCTCTTCTCTCTCTCCTCCAAATCTCAAAATTTCTAGAGTTACAGATAGTGAGTTATCTGCGACGCGGCGCACTGCGACGATTTTCTTTTTAGGCCCATTTCCCGTCGCAGTTCCGTCGGAAATTCCCAGTGTGCTAACCAGGAGGAATTTTTCGAAGATTTTTGCGACAGCGCGTTCGTAAGAGGTAAGGCTTCGATTTCCGTGTTGATCACTTTGCTCCATTTCGCACTTTTGGCACGGTTTCCAAGGCCTCTTTGACCCCCCTTTTTGCTGTGGAAATTTCTGGACAGTGTCTACTTCTCCGATTTTTATCTTGGCGTAGGAGCATCAGATCGAGGTGTTTAAAGAGTCGATTTTAATCTACTCTTCGCGAGGAACGCAACCGTAATTTTTTTGGATTTTCCTGAGCACTATATAGAGGTGAAAAACTCCTCTTTTCCCGTGCTGTTTGAAAAACAGCAAATATTGTGCTTTTTGGGATTTGTATTTATACCGGGAGCGTTGATTTGCAGGATTTGAGGACTGTGGACAACCAGGAGACTACCTGGGGTGTGGTGTGAGCTGCTCGAGGTCGGCGGTTGTTGCTTACCTCATTTTTGACAAGCTCACTGGGATTACTGGAACTCCCCTAAAATTTAATTGATGAGAACAATTGGGACAAAATAATATGATAATTGATGAGAACCATTGGGACTACTAACAGGACTACTAACAGGACTACTAACAGCACAAACTAACAGGACAAACTAACAGGACAATTGATGAGAACCGCTGGGATGAACTCCCCTAAAATTTGATATAACCCCACGGATTATATAATGACTTATGTTGGGACACTGTGATTGGGACAAAGGCTACAATAACTTTTTCCAGTAAATCAATATTCTTTTAAAATAAATATTGACACTTTTCTACAGCTTTTAAATAACTGCATGCTTTCTTGGACATCCAGTTAGCCACTATTTAGTGCTACACTATCATATTGGGACTTGGCATGTTTTATCACTTTCCTTTGCATTCAGATGTTGTCGCTCAAGTATGAGCAGGGATTTGGGATAGTGTAGCCAGATCATGGATTTGTGGGGTATTGCGGTGACCGCGGACAGTAGGCGGTTGACCAGATGTTTGTCCTTGCACCAGATTGGGGTTGAGTCTGGTTCATTGCATCAGCTGGGGATTGGGTTTCTGTAGTGGATGGAGTTTCCCACTTTGATCATAGTTATGATCCAGTCCTGCTATATTGAGGTATGTGCTACAGAGATACTTGAGATACTGATGACAGAGATGCTTTACTCGTGTGGGTCGCTCCCCTCGAGTGCCACTCCGGAGGTGGGCTTTTTCAGACCCAGCCGTGTGTGCCGGTCTGATACTTATGTTGGGATGCGAGCCGTGCGAGCCGACCCCGCGGTTTCGAGCCGTGTGTGCAGATTCCGCTGAGCAGGCAGTACCAGTTGTTACTGGTGTCTAGATTGGGTTTATTTGGACAGATACCATTTCTGATGCATGCATACAGTTTTGACAGCATAGTAGTGGTAGTTTACCTGTTTCAGCATCTTATGTATCTTACCACTTCCCCTTTTCCCCTTTTGCCTCTAGTAGTCCTAGTGGGTGCGTCAGAGTTGAGGTTTTTACCCACTAGGGGAGGCTGCTGGTTTATCTGGTAGTTCTCACCCCCATTGCTATTTTCTGTCTCTTTCTTTTCCTTTATTTTTGCAGAGTCATCTGCGGGAGCTGCTAGGCCATCGGCAGCGGATCGAGGTAAGGGGATCGCCGAATAGATGGATCTCCGGTGAGACTGAGAGCTGTAGATAGACGCTGTACCCCTCACCCAGACTGTGGATTCTCCTTTTATTTGGGTCTGGCTTCCGCCAGCTAGTTGTACTATTTGGTGAACTGGGAGATTGTTGTACTTATTTATATTTCCAGTCTGAGGTACTATGTGGTTCTTCTATTTCAGCTCTGTATTATGCTCTGTTATTGTCATATTATATCTGAGCAGGTTACCAGCGCTTCGTGTACGCGAGAAATCCCGTGTGCATGGCGGATCTGTTGGCGAGCCTGGGTTCCGGTTTACACCCGGGGCGTGACAGATTAAAGTTGGTATCAGAGCTTGGGGATAGGTCAGTTGGGACTTAGGAAACCCTAGGCTTTTGCAGACCCTAGGATTATATGGCGCGAGAGACGAGACATTTTGCGAAAGTCGTTGATTTATTTGTTGGACTCTTCCAGTGAGAGAAGAGGAATCGACATACCCAATTTCTGGTGAACAGTTATGCTGGCTGCAGACAACATAAAGTCACAGAAATAGGGGGATGTCTTTAACTTTCGCTAGATTGGGTCGTGTGGAGTTATGTTACTGAGTGTGATTTCTTGTGGTAGGATGCCTCCGCGACGTAGAATGTTGACGCGTTCTCAGCCTGATTCCCCTGAACCCGATCAGGAGGAGTCCGGGCAGGGCCAGCAGAGTGAGGTGCAAGAGCTGCAGGCCCAGATGGCCCAGATGTCAGAGGCTGTTCGGCGTCAGGAGGAGGCTATGGGTCGGCTTACGCAAATGTTAGAGCAGAGGGCTCAGCCTGTTGTAGCACCTTCAGAGAATTCTCCCGTACCTTCTTCCCCTGCTGTGAATCCTCCAGTTGTACCAGTGACCCCGGCATCCCCTGTTGCTCGGGGTATTGGTAGACAATCGTCTGGGTTGACGGGATCTCTGACCCCGGCAGAGCAGCGGGAAATGGTTGACTTATTGATGAAGTTTCGCCAGTTTGACCCACCCCATTTTTCGGGGCAGAATGCGGAGCCGTGGGAGGCAGAGTCGTGGATCACGGCAATGGAGCGACGTTTTGAGACATTGTTCATCGAGGAGCGATATCAGGTGTTATTAGCGACGAACTTTTTGGAACGCAACGCCGAGGCCTGGTGGCGGCGTGTTCGACCAGCGGGTCCGCCTGGGGCTCAGCTCTTGGCTTGGGCGGAGTTCCGCAATCTCCTTCTCGGGGCTTTCTTCCCAGAAAGCGTCCAGCAGAGGTTAGAAGAGCAGTTGAAAAACCTTCGCCAAGGAGATCGGCCCGTTCACGAGTACATTGCCAATTTCAACCAATTGTTGGCATGTGTACCGAACGTGGCCAGGGATGAGGCGCACCGGATCTACATGTTCGAGCGAGGGTTGCGCCGAGACCTTTTTCAGTTAGTTCGTTCGCGTAGGTTGCAGACTTTGGAGGCCTCGATGGAGCAGGCACTCTACGTTGAGTGCGGGGCAGCAGCAGCAAAGATCACAGTCATCGCAGCGTGGGTCGCAGCCGCAGCCTCAGCGACAGCGGCAGTCTCAACAGCAATCACGACAACCACGGGCCCCCGGCAATTGTATTTTCTGTGGAGGTCAGTATTTTTCTAACACCTGCGACCAGCGGTGGGGTCGCTGCTATAGATGTGGACAGCCTGGGCACATTCAAGCTTCGTGCCCCTTTTCGGCCCCCGCCACCCCTCCTTCAGCATCTGCTCCATCTTCATCGCAGCAGCGGTCGACGGCTCAGCGACCATATGCTCCAGCAAGCAGGCCATCTTCTTCCTATCCCACGGAGTATCGCCCTCCAGCTCAAAGTGGGTGAGTGTATGCTGCGCAGGTAGAGGACTCTTCGGCAGCAGATCACGTGGTGGCAGGTATCACCTTACTTTCTGGCATTAGGACTCGTACATTATTTGATACTGGAGCATCGCATTCTTTTATTAGTAAATCATTTGCATCATTACATGGGATAGAGGTAGGACTTTTACCACGTGCACGAGAGGTTCAGGGTCCCGATCACACTTTGCACGTGGAGGAGTGCTGTTGGTCCTGCCCGATGCAAATCGAGTCCTGGATTATGCCAGCAGACCTGTTGGTCTTGAGACAGCTAAAGGACTTTGATGTGGTTCTAGGGATGGACTAGCTGGCTAGGTACTTCGCGACTATTGACTGTGCCGCAAGGACTGTCACTTTTCGAGAGCCAGGCCAGGAGATGTTGGTATACCGGGGATGTCAGAGTGCTTTCTTTGCCTCTATGGTTTCGACTTCCCGAGCGAGGCAAATGATCCATCAAGGATGTGTAGCCTTTATGGCTAGTGTTGTTGAGGGGCCTACGGCGGCACCAGAACTCGGGGACATCCCTATTGCCCGCGAATTCCCGGATGTTTTTCCACCTGAGCTGACTAGCATGCCGCCAGATAGGGAAATTGAGTTCGTGATTGACGTAGTTCCAGGAACTGCGCCAATCTCAAAGGCTCCTTACCGGATGGCACCGGCTGAGCTGCGAGAGCTTAAGGCGCAACTTCAGGATTTAATGGATAAGGGTTTTATTAGGCCGAGTGTATCACCTTGGGGTGCGCCGGTGCTATTCGTGAAGAAGAAAGATGGGTCACTTCGACTATGTGTGGACTATAGATGTCACGCCCCGAGACCGTCAATTTGAACAGTTCGGGCGCGCTAACAGACCCGCCAATCGGGCATGACCTTTCAAGACCCGAAAGGAACGGTTTAATCCAACAATATCATTTCAATATAGCGGAAGAGTAAGCAATCAGAGGAAAGAACTATAACTTAAACTTTCAATCATTCAACAGATAGTTAGAAGAAATGAAAGTACATCACTTGAGCGAAAACAAATACTTTTGTTTATAATACAACTCTCTTTTAACATGCAACTACTATACAAAATTACATCATATTTTTTTTTTTTCTCTTTCCAACTTGGAGTTTAAACATTCTGAAAGATACATGTTCCTCACATACAAAAGTTCGCTCAAGGAAATAAAACACCAAAATGGTACTGGCGACTCTAGACTGCTAGGTCGCTACTCTGCTGGGCCCTTGCCCCTGTCGCGTGCCTCGCCCGATGTGCCTGGACCTGTGGGGATGTCACCCAAAGGGTGTGAGAACTACAACCAAGTTCCCAGTGGGTTCAACCACCGAGAGAAAATGCCCTGCACCGCTTAGTCTAATGGAAGCAATATAATAGAGAACGAAATACAGTAAATAAAGCTGTAAATCTTAGCTAGCATGCTTAATACTTTTACCTTTGCCATGACATAGCTCTATGTCGCTGTAGGATGCCAAACTAACCAACCTGTCCCTTGTCAAATAACTTTCATTAACTTTCTTTGTGTTTCAATTCAAGTTGCTAAACCCTCGGAGGAGCTTGCCCAACGGGCCCTAGCCCGGCAGACATGCTGCCATAAGACAAGTCCTCTAAGGTTGCCGATAACACCCGCAAGTGTTACCCCGCCCTACGGGGAAACGTCCCGAACGGGTCTCTACCCGGGAGAGGGACACTGCCTGCTACTCCAACATGGGCCACGTTTCACCCCGTAGGTACGCTCGTTTTATTATTTCATTTATTGCTTTGCATTTAGCCTCTTTGCTCTTTTAAGCCTTTGCCTTTCTTTTGCTCTTTAGCACTTAGCTTCCATCTCAATCGAGCTTATAGCTCACATTGCCTCTTAGCCCTTTTCTTTCTTCGCAATTAAGCTTTTAGCTTGTCTTTTTAATATACTCATGCATTTACCCTAGGTCCATGCCTTAAGGTACATAAGTCCCTTAGACTCAATTCTTAACTTTCATTATGCTCAAGTTGAAGTTAAAGTGTAGGTATATTAACCCAACTCCCTATGACAACTCTAGGGATTTCAAATACTTTGGATTTTAACCTCAACTAAACTATGCTTTCCTTAGAGACATAACTCTAAATTAGGCCCTAATTCCATCCACACACTTATTTGACTCAAACAAACATGCCACTCGTGAAGTCCTATAGTGAATGCCACACATTAGAGCCTAATCTAAGTTTTCTCCTAAGTCAAATTTCCATAAACCACAAACCACTTCTACATAAGCATGAAAATACTATCCTAGCCACTCTATTAACATGCTTCTAAGAAAAGCAAAAGATAAGGGGAGAGGTCACCCTCGCTCGATAGAATCCCCCACCTCGATGTGTTCTTTTGGTCCTTGCAGGAGACAATTCCAGCTCCTTTGATCCGTGAGGCTTCCCTACATTGTAAGGAAGGCAAAGATAAAGCAATTGCTTTTACATGATCCTCTAAATTCAGTAAGGCGGTAAAACTACCCCCTTTTCGCAAGAAAAGGGGAAAAACTCCAATTAAGTCACTTTTCTCGCACGAAAAGGCTACTTTTTGACTGGTTTACAGAAATAGGAGAAAAATGATCCTCCCATGGCCTATTGCCAAAAAGAAACTTGCTCAACTCGATCCAGGGTCAAAAAGCCCTCCAAATTTTGAAAAAAACTCAATTTGAGCAATTTTCCCCCCAATTCTTCGATTTTGCACTTGGTAAGTCGAGAATTGCAACTTTACATTGGAAGAAAGCCCAATGCTCTCTAAATTTTAGAGGAGCTCAATTTAAGCAATTCCCCCACCCTCAAATTCCTAAATTTTGCATTTTGCAAAAATCGAGAGATTTAAATTTTTGCATTGAAGAAAAGAGAAGAAAAGAAGTTTTTATCTTCCTTCTCTTCCTCTTTTCTTTTCTTTTTCTTCTCTTTTTTTTTTTGTAAGGATGCCCTGCTGCTGGGCAGCAGCATGTATAGCTGCTGCCCAAGCAGCAGCTCCTGCTGCAGCTGCTGCTGATGCTTGCAGCAGCAGCAGCTGCAGCCAGCTTGCAGCTGCACAAAGCAGCAGCAGCTGCAGCTGCGCAAGGCAGCAGCAATAGCTGCTGCCTCTCCCCCACCTCCTCTCTATATATATATATATATATATATATATATATATATATATATATATATATATATATATATATATATATATAACTTCTTCTTTTTTTTTTTTTTTTCTTTTTTTTTTTTTTTGTTTCCTCTCTTTCCAACTCTGCTGCTGGGCAGCAGCAGCAAGCTGCTGCCCAAGCAGCAGAGCCTGCAGCTGCTGCTGCTGCTGGTAGCAGCAGCAGCTGCTGCAGCTCTAGCAGCTGCGCAAGGCAGCCTTGCTGCTGCCTTGCGCAGCAGCCATGCTGCCCAGCTGCTGCCAGCAGCTGGGCAGCAGCAGGGAGCAGCTGCTGCTGCATTGAAGCAGCAGCAGCTGCAGCCCAAGCTGCAGCCGCAGCCATCCCCCACCCTTCAGCCAAGAAAGAGAAGGAGAGGGAGAGAGGGAGAGAGAGAGAGAGAGAGAGGAGAGAGAGAGAGAGGGAGAATACCTTTTCCTTCTCCTTCTACTTCTTCTTCTTCTTCTTCTTCTTCTTCTTCTTCTTCTTCTTCTTTTTCTTCTTTCTCTTCTTCTTCTTTTTCTTCTTCTCTTTCCCTTCGTTTCTTGCTTCTGCAGGAGAGAGAAAGAGAGAGAGCAGGGGAATTAATTCCCTGCAGGAGGGTGGGTGGAGAAAAAGGGGAATTTACTAAAATGCCCCTCAATTTCAAAAATATTCCAAAACTGCCCCCTTTTCCTGCAGTTTTTCCTGCAGTGAACTTTTTCGGATAGCCCTCTTTCACCACGTTTTCCCGTCAACTGAGAAATCCAAATCGAAATTTTTCTTCGCCCCTTTAATCTACAAATTTTCCTTAAACTTCCCACGATTTTATTTAAAATTTTGGACTACTCTAAGCCCTCGAAAGAGAGCCCCGAAAATGCTTCGCGATTAACTTGCGCTGTCAAAACTGCAGTTTCAGCATTCACGAAGCATTTTCCTTCGCTTCGTTCTCCGATTTTTCCTTAATAACATACCTAGGTTTTTCGCCCCTTTTAATAAGAAAACTTTTGTGAGACACCCCACGATTTCTTTTAAATTTTTGGGGCACTCTAAGCCCTCGAAAGAGAGCTCCGAAAATGCTTCGCGATTAACTTGCACTGTCAAAACTGCAGTTTTCAGAATTCACGAAGCATTTTTCTTCGCTTCGTTCTCCGATTTTTCCTTAATAACATACCTAGGTTTTTCGCCCCTTTTAATAAGAAAACTTTTGTGAGACACCCCACGATTTCTTTTAAATTTTTGGGGCACTCTAAGTCTCCGAAACAGGGCTCCGAAAATGCTTCGTGATCACCAATTTCAGAAAATTTCAGAATTTGCTAAGTCCTCGGGTTCAAGTCACTTTTCGACCCGATGCCCTTCGCGTCAGCCCGAAACACACCGAACTCGACTGTAATCATATTTAAAACACGTTACAAGTCTTCTCGCCGAATTTTGCCATTTTGCGAACTCGGCGAACACGAGTCCCAATTTTGCAACTTGAGGCTTCGTTTCTCAACCACAACTCACTTTTCGACTCAACGGCTTTTGCGTTGATTCGAAACGCTTCAAACCCACTTGTAATCATATTTGAAACGTGTTACAAGTATTTTTACCGAGTTTTGCTATTTCGCAGAAATCGGTGCACTACATCCTCCCCTCCTTTAGGAGTTTCGTCCGCGAAACTAAAACTCACGTACCTTGGGATTTATTCCTCGAACAAGCGAGGATAGTGCTCCCGCATCACAGCCTCAGGCTCCCACGTGGCCTCCTCCTCGCTATGCCTCGTCCAAAGCACTTTCACATAAGGAATGGAGCGGTTCCTTAGCTTCCTATCACGCCGATCTATAATTTTATACGGGAACTCATCGTAGCTCATATCCTCCCGTAGATCGAGTGGTGGGTAGTTGATTATGTGCGTCGGGTCGTGGACATACTGGCGGAGTTGTGACACATGGAACACATCATGAATTCCTGCCAAATCTGGAGGCAAAGCTATTTTATAGGCCACTGGGCCAACCCGCTCCAAAACCTCATAGGGTCCAAGAAAACGAGGGTTCAACTTTCCTCGCATCCCAAATCGCACTACCCCCTTCATGGGCGACGCCTTCAAAAATACATGATCCCCGACCTTAAACTCTAGGTCGCGCCGCCTTTTGTCCGCATAGCTCTTTTGCCGGCTTTGCGCTGTCACCAGACGTTGACGCGCAATTTGCACCTTTTCCTCGGCTTCTTGCAATACATCAGGACCCAGTGATGATCTCTCGCCGACCTCACTCCAATGCAGTGGAGACCTGCACTTTCTGCCATATAGTGCCTCAAAAGGTGCCATTCCAATGCTGGCTTGATAGCTGTTATTGTAGGCGAACTCCGCCATCGACAAATATCGCTGCCACCCTGGGCCATAATCCAGGACACACGCCCTGAGCATATCTTCGAGGATTTGATTGGTCCTCTCAGATTGACCATCGCTCTGAGGATGATAAGCCGTAGAGAAATCCAGGCGTGTTCCCAAAGTCTCGTGGAAGCTCTTCCAAAATTGTGACACGAATCGGGGATCCCGATCCGACACTATAGAAACAGGAACTCCATGAAGGCGCATAATCTCATCAATATACAACTGCGCCAATTTATCCCTAGACCAGGTGGTGTGGACAGGCAGGAAATGAGCCGCCTTGGTTAACCTATCCACAACCATCCAAATCGCGTCGTGGCCTGCTTGAGACCGAGGCAAGCCTACGATAAAATCCATAGCGATGTTCTCCCATTTCCACACGGGAATCGGCAGATTTTGAAGCTTGCCCGCAGGGAGTCTATGTTCAGCCTTGACTTGTTGGCACACTAAGCATCTAGCCACGAAGTGTCCAACATCCTTCTTCATGCCTGGCCACCAAAACTGTGCCCTCAGGTCCTTATACATTTTTGTGCCGCCGGGGTGGATAGTATACGGCGATCGGTGTGCTTCTTGAAGGATCATTTCACGAATATCCTCGTCATTAGGTACACACACGCGACCCCGAAACCTTAGGATTCCCTCAGAATCCACAGTAAAATCCCTTGCCTCGCCGCTTTCTAAATCAGACCTTACCTTTTGGAGCTTTTCATCTGCCATTTGCTTTTCTTTAATTCTCTCCAACAAGGTAGGTTGCACAACGAGCGTCATAAGCTTCGCGGGTGCACCGGAAGCCACAACCTCCAAGCCCATCCGTCTCATTTCAGATTGCAACGGGTATTGGTCAGTGATGATCATGGCGAGATTCTCCACGGACTTCCTGCTTAGCGCGTCGGCCACCCCATTTGCTTTCCCCGGGTGGTACAAGATGCTAACATCATAATCTTTTAGGAGTTCCAGCCATCGACGCTGTCTCAGGTTTAATTCCTTCTGAGTGAATAAATATTTGAGACTTTTGTGATCCGTGTAAATCTCGCAATGTTCCCCGTAGAGGTAATGCCGCCATATCTTCAGTGCAAAAATCACCGCGGCAAGCTCGAGATCGTGAGTGGGGTAGTTCTTTTCATAACTCTTCAGCTGCCGGGAGGCATAGGCTATAACCCTCTCGTCTTGCATGAGTACACACCCCAACCCAGTCCCTGAAGCATCACTATACACCACAAACTTTTTCCCGCAATAGGTAAAGCAAGGATTAGAGCCGATGTCAACTTGTTCTTGAGCAACTGGAAGCCTCTTTCACAAGCATCGCTCCAAGTGAACTTAGCCCCTTTTCTTGTAAGGCCGGTGAGTGGAATGGTAATTTTGGAAAACCCTTCCACGAACCGCCTATTAGCCCGCGAGTTCGATAAAGCTTCGAACCTCGGTGACATTGGTTGGTCGCGGCCAATCTTTCACTGCTTCAATTTTCTTGGGGTCTACAGACACCCCCGTCTCAGAAATCACATGTCCTAAGAACGCCACTTCTCGGAGCCAGAATTCGCATTTCTTCAACTTCGCGAATAGGCTCCGCTCCCGAAGCACTTGTAGAACCTGTCGTAGGTGATCCTCGTGCTCGTCGTCACTTCGAGAGTAGACTAAAATGTCGTCAATGAAGACAACGACAAATCGGTCTAGGAAAGGCTGAAAAATGCGGTTCATTAAATCCATGAATGCCGCCGGGGCATTCGTCAACCCGAAAGGCATTACAGTGAATTCATAATGTCCATACCGCGTTCTAAAAGCTGTTTTGTGCACATCCTCCGGCTTAATCTTTAATTGATGGTATCCCGATTGAAGGTCAATTTTTGAGAATACCCGGGAACCTTGCAATTGGTCGAACAAATCATCGATCCTCGGTAATGGATATCGGTTCTTGATTGTCAATTTGTTGAGCTCCCGATAATCCACACATAACCGCAGCGATCCGTCCTTTTTTTTCACAAATAGGACCGGAGCTCCCCAAGGGGATACGCTAGGTCTGATGAAACCCTTGTCCAGCAGGTCTTGCAATTTAGCCTTAAGCTCCTTCAACTCCGCCGCCCTATTTGCTTGACTTAGAGGGCGAAAACCAATCCTTACTCCCAACTATTCCACACGCCACTCGCGCTCTCAACCACGAGTTCTCGGCCAACCCATTTATTTCAGACTATTGACAGGTCCACAGACCATGGTCCAATGCAGGCCTATAGCCCAACCTTCCACTCGATATCATATATCGTCTGTAACTAGCATGCAGACCCAATCATCATGCGGTCAGATCCTCGTTTAGGACTACCGCACTAACACTCCCACTAGGAGTAACAGTATCTCAATCATCACCAGCCCTATGGCCTGGTCGCGTCTACACTCTCAGTGTACTAATAGCCTCGAGGCTCACACGTGGCACTCTACATTCCCGAGTCATCACTCGGACTACCGCCCCGACCAAAAATCTATTATGCCCCGCCCTCAGGTCTCGGGCCATTGTCTCTCACAGCCGACTGCGCCTGCCCACATGGCTACAGGCTCCACAGTCTTCATATATGGTCCAGGCACGGATCGTCCCTCAACGAACCCACTAAGCGTCGCCACGTGACTACTATTCTTCACCGAGCAAAACCCACTCGCTAGTCGTCAATCTACGACACAAACTCTCTATCGACTCCTATCACACTTAGCAAACGCTAAGGTGCCACTTAACCAGTTCTTTCTGGCTAAAGGGTACCCGTGCTCCATGAGCACCCACAAGATTGTGCGTCTTACGCCTCTATGTCAACTCGTAGAATCCACGGTGTTAAGCGATTTGCTTAAGCACACCCATGGTACCTGTGCACTTCCCCTAACTAGGTGGAGGCACCACAATAATAGTTCTCCAATTTGGCAACTAACACGCGAACCCTTCTGTGGCAACCTTTGCCGTTATACCGATCCATCGGACCAGCACCACAAGACTCCCGCTCTATCGAGAGGTTCTCACATCTTGAAGCCTACCCTGGGCCTCACCAACGCACTATGCGGCAATTCAGTCACATCGACACGTCACATGGTCGCTACTATCACCAAGAGTGAACTTTCACCACCAAGTCCATAAAACTTTCTTGCCCTAAACCTTAGGACATTTCAACATGGCTCTCGCAATCTAACGATCGCCAACGTCTCGTGAGTCGGTCTTTCACCGAGTCACCATCGGACCTAATCGGTCACACTTTGCCCAATTTGGCCAAAGTACAAACTAAAGCACCAAATTTCAACTCGCTTCACTCGAGCCTGAGCGCTCCAAGGGCTCAATTTGCGTCGACGCGGATCCTATTCTTCATCGATCACTCGATGCCATTGCTATTCCCTAAGCAACAACACCACAACGAAACGATTAGCCCAAATTTGATAATTTGGACAATGCGCAAGCTAGATACCAAACAAAAGGGCTCGTCGACCCAATCATGCGAAAGTAAAAAGGAATACTTCTTCCCACCCCTAACGTTACGTTGTCGGCCGCCCAACATATCGTTAGCTGGTGGGAGTCCATTTCCCTCGATCCATTCCCAAAGTCCTTCTTGGGAATCATATAACCCAATTTTGTACTTTCGCCAAAAGATCCACACACGCTCTCGTGCCTAAACCCTAGGGTCTTCCTAAGGTTCGCTAACCACCTAGGTCTATTCCTAGGCTCTGATACCACTCTAATCTGTCACGCCCCGAGACCGTCAATTTGAACAGTTCGGGCGCGCCAACAGACCCGCCAATCGGGCATGACCTTTCAAGACCCGAAAGGAACGGTTTAATCCAACAATATCATTTCAATATAGCGGAAGAGTAAGCAATCAGAGGAAAGAACTATAACTTAAACTTTCAATCATTCAACAGATAGTTAGAAGAAATGAAAGTACATCACTTGAGCGAAAACAAATACTTTTGTTTATAATACAACTCTCTTTTAACATGCAACTACTATACAAAATTACATCATATTTTTTTTTTTTCTCTTTCCAACTTGGAGTTTAAACATTCTGAAAGATACATGTTCCTCACATACAAAAGTTCGCTCAAGGAAATAAAACACCAAAATGGTACTGGCGACTCTAGACTGCTAGGTCGCTACTCTGCTGGGCCCTTGCCCCTGTCGCGTGCCTCGCCCGATGTGCCTGGACCTGTGGGGATGTCACCCAAAGGGTGTGAGAACTACAACCAAGTTCCCAGTGGGTTCAACCACCGAGAGAAAATGCCCTGCACCGCTTAGTCTAATGGAAGCAATATAATAGAGAACGAAATACAGTAAATAAAGCTGTAAATCTTAGCTAGCATGCTTAATACTTTTACCTTTGCCATGACATAGCTCTATGTCGCTGTAGGATGCCAAACTAACCAACCTGTCCCTTGTCAAATAACTTTCATTAACTTTCTTTGTGTTTCAATTCAAGTTGCTAAACCCTCGGAGGAGCTTGCCCAACGGGCCCTAGCCCGGCAGACATGCTGCCATAAGACAAGTCCTCTAAGGTTGCCGATAACACCCGCAAGTGTTACCCCGCCCTACGGGGAAACGTCCCGAACGGGTCTCTACCCGGGAGAGGGACACTGCCTGCTACTCCAACATGGGCCACGTTTCACCCCGTAGGTACGCTCGTTTTATTATTTCATTTATTGCTTTGCATTTAGCCTCTTTGCTCTTTTAAGCCTTTGCCTTTCTTTTGCTCTTTAGCACTTAGCTTCCATCTCAATCGAGCTTATAGCTCACATTGCCTCTTAGCCCTTTTTCTTTCTTCGCAATTAAGCTTTTAGCTTGTCTTTTAATATACTCATGCATTTACCCTAGGTCCATGCCTTAAGGTACATAAGTCCCTTAGACTCAATTCTTAACTTTCATTATGCTCAAGTTGAAGTTAAAGTGTAGGTATATTAACCCAACTCCCTATGACAACTCTAGGGATTTCAAATACTTTGGATTTTAACCTCAACTAAACTATGCTTTCCTTAGAGACATAACTCTAAATTAGGCCCTAATTCCATCCACACACTTATTTGACTCAAACAAACATGCCACTCGTGAAGTCCTATAGTGAATGCCACACATTAGAGCCTAATCTAAGTTTTCTCCTAAGTCAAATTTCCATAAACCACAAACCACTTCTACATAAGCATGAAAATACTATCCTAGCCACTCTATTAACATGCTTCTAAGAAAAGCAAAAGATAAGGGGAGAGGTCACCCTCGCTCGATAGAATCCCCCACCTCGATGTGTTCTTTTGGTCCTTGCAGGAGACAATTCCAGCTCCTTTGATCCGTGAGGCTTCCCTACATTGTAAGGAAGGCAAAGATAAAGCAATTGCTTTTACATGATCCTCTAAATTCAGTAAGGCGGTAAAACTACCCCCTTTTCGCAAGAAAAGGGGAAAAACTCCAATTAAGTCACTTTTCTCGCACGAAAAGGCTACTTTTTGACTGGTTTACAGAAATAGGAGAAAAATGATCCTCCCATGGCCTATTGCCAAAAAGAAACTTGCTCAACTCGATCCAGGGTCAAAAAGCCCTCCAAATTTTGAAAAAAACTCAATTTGAGCAATTTTCCCCCCAATTCTTCGATTTTGCACTTGGTAAGTCGAGAATTGCAACTTTACATTGGAAGAAAGCCCAATGCTCTCTAAATTTTAGAGGAGCTCAATTTAAGCAATTCCCCCACCCTCAAATTCCTAAATTTTGCATTTTGCAAAATCGAGAGATTTAAATTTTTGCATTGAAGAAAAGAGAAGAAAAGAAGTTTTTATCTTCCTTCTCTTCCTCTTTTCTTTTCTTTTCTTCTCTTTTTTTTTTTTTGTAAGGATGCCCTGCTGCTGGGCAGCAGCATGTATAGCTGCTGCCCAAGCAGCAGCTCCTGCTGCTGCAGCTGCTGCTGTGCTTGCAGCTGCAGCAGCAGCTGCAGCCAGCTTGCAGCTGCACAAAGCAGCAGCAGCTGCAGCTGCGCAAGGCAGCAGCAATAGCTGCTGCCTCTCCCCCACCTCCTCTCTCTATATATATATATATATATATATATATATATATATATATATATATATATATATATATATATATATATATAATACTTCTTCTTCTTTTTTTTTTTTTTTTTTCTTTTTTTTTTTTTTTTGTTTCCTCTCTTTCCAACTCTGCTGCTGGGCAGCAGCAGCAAGCTGCTGCCCAAGCAGCAGAGCCTGCAGCTGCTGCTGCTGCTGGTAGCAGCAGCAGCTGCTGCAGCTCTAGCAGCTGCGCAAGGCAGCCTTGCTGCTGCCTTGCGCAGCAGCCATGCTGCCCAGCTGCTGCCAGCAGCTGGGCAGCAGCAGGAGCAGCAGCAGCTGCTGCTGCATTGAAGCAGCAGCAGCTGCAGCAGCCCAAGCTGCAGCCGCAGCCATCCCCCACCCTTCAGCCAAGAAAGAGAAGGAGAGGGAGAGAGGGAGAGAGAGAGAGAGAAAGGAGAGAGAGAGAGAGGGAGAATACCTTTTCCTTCTCCTTCTACTTCTTCTTCTTCTTCTTCTTCTTCTTCTTCTTTTTCTTCTTTCTCTTCTTCTTCTTTTTCTTCTTCTCTTTCCCTTCGTTTCTTGCTTCTGCAGGAGAGAGAAAGAGAGAGAGCAGGGGAATTAATTCCCTGCAGGAGGGTGGGTGGAGAAAAAGGGGAATTTACTAAAATGCCCCTCAATTTCAAAAATATTCCAAAACTGCCCCCTTTTCCTGCAGTTTTTCCTGCAGTGAACTTTTTCGGATAGCCCTCTTTCACCACGTTTTCCCGTCAACTGAGAAATCCAAATCGAAATTTTTCTTCGCCCCTTTAATCTACAAATTTTCCTTAAACTTCCCACGATTTTATTTAAAATTTTGGACTACTCTAAGCCCTCGAAAGAGAGCCCCGAAAATGCTTCGCGATTAACTTGCGCTGTCAAAACTGCAGTTTCAGCATTCACGAAGCATTTTTCCTCGCTTCGTTCTCCGATTTTTTCCTTAATAACATACCTAGGTTTTTCGCCCCTTTTAATAAGAAAACTTTTGTGAGACACCCCACGATTTCTTTTAAATTTTTGGGGCACTCTAAGCCCTCGAAAGAGAGCTCCGAAAATGCTTCGCGATTAACTTGCACTGTCAAAACTGCAGTTTTCAGAATTCACGAAGCATTTTTCTTCGCTTCGTTCTCCGATTTTTCCTTAATAACATACCTAGGTTTTTCGCCCCTTTTAATAAGAAAACTTTTGTGAGACACCCCACGATTTCTTTTAAATTTTTGGGGCACTCTAAGTCTCCGAAACAGGGCTCCGAAAATGCTTCGTGATCACCAATTTCAGAAAATTTCAGAATTTGCTAAGTCCTCGGGTTCAAGTCACTTTTCGACCCGATGCCCTTCGCGTCAGCCCGAAACACACCGAACTCGACTGTAATCATATTTAAAACACGTTACAAGTCTTCTCGCCGAATTTTGCCATTTTGCGAACTCGGCGAACACGAGTCCCAATTTTGCAACTTGAGGCTTCGTTTCTCAACCACAACTCACTTTTCGACTCAACGGCTTTTGCGTTGATTCGAAACGCTTCAAACCCACTTGTAATCATATTTGAAACGTGTTACAAGTATTTTTACCGAGTTTTGCTATTTCGCAGAAATCGGTGCACTACAATAGAGAATTAAATAAAGTGACCATCAAGAACAAGTACCCTTTGCCGCGCATTGATGATCTTTTTGATCAGCTGCAAGGGTCTTGTGTCTTCTCTAAAATAGATCTGCAATCCGGTTACCACCAGTTGAAGGTGGAGGCCGAGGATATTCCTAAAACGGCATTCAGATCACGGTACGGGTATTATGAATTTACAGTTATGCCTTTTGGGCTAACTAATGCCCCTGCCGCATTCAT
>CM054945.1:5566235-5593134 GCA_029168755.2 Tillandsia fasciculata
GCTTTCTATGAAAATGAGCTTTTTCTCAAAAATGCTCATGAAAACTAAGATCAGCACAAGGTCGTAGCGTGCTAGCTAGTAAAGCTCATGTCAACACCTAAATTGTTATATGTGAGCTGTGACACTCTATTTTCCTTAACAACCAAAGTTTAAGTCTGATACCACTCTGGCTCTGGAGTAGAGATCATTGTTTCACTAAGTGGAGGTTCAATGCAGAGCACACCTTTTTTATGTATAACGATTTCTCTTTGAACGTCACAATCTTTTATATAATAAAATGAGTGAAAAAATATTATTATATTTTATTAAATAAAATATTATATACGAATACTTAATATTATTAATTAATGCATTAAATTTGATGTAACCTGGTTTTGAAAAAAAAAAAAATATTCGTGTAACTTTCATACTTAATTCTTATAACGTTAACCATTAATGTTTCTTGTAACTTCCATAAATAAAGAGCCTTTCTATTTTCTAAATATATGAACAAAACGACTAAAAGATTATTCTACTCAAGAGAGAAAGAGGTCAAAGAATGATGTTTTTTTTTTTTTTTGGAGCTTTGGGTTTATTTATTTGTGTAGAGTTGGTGAAGTCATACGACGAGAATCGAACTGTTGTATTCTGGAGAAAACAAATCAGTATTTTACTGCATCGATTTGAAAGATTTACCTACCGCATAGGACTTGAATCTCCTTAATAAGAGCGAGATATTCGTGTCTTAATTTGATAGACTCGTTGATATTTTTTTATATTTTATTATGATCTAATCTTTATTTTATATATTTACATCAATATAATTTTACTCTAAAAAAAAACCTCCGGCAGACAACACATTAAGAAAAAAAATATAACATAATAATAAAACAAGCAATAATGATGTGCGCAACACAAGTCGTTCCAAACTTTAATCATCTCAAAGAATATTTTTTAAATAATAAAATATAATAATAATCTATATAAAAAAGCAAAAGTTGAGAGAGGCGTGGGTTATGATGGAAGATCATTATAGTACTTTAATACTCGTTTTACCAGTTCCCGATCTTTGGCGACCATCTATGCCTACCAAATATTAACATATTATAGGAAAAAACAAAATTGACTATAAATATTTGGCTAAATTATATTATTTTTTTCCCTTATAATTTAATCGCCGTGATTTTTTAGTTATTAAATTTTAATTAATTATAATTTTTATCTTAAATTTTTTTAAAATATTATAATCAACTTTTATAATCTAATTTATTTGACTAATTATTAATATGCCGTTAATATAAAAATAATATAACAGAATTATGATTCATGCACGATAATAATGAAGATTTTATATCACTTTTATATCAGTGACAGAACAAAATTTAATCACTAAATTAAATTATAAAATTTAATTTAAAAAATTTTAAAAATTCAAGTTAAAAATTATAACAAATAAAATTTTATGACCAAAGAGCCAGATGTCTCGTAATAATACAAAATATAATTGTGCCTAAATATTTTTTATATATATTCTATAAAAAATAAATATTTTATATATATATATTATAAAAAATTAATATTTTTTAGAATTGAGCTCGTATGCTTGTAAAAGCATCAGATTATTTGTGCTTATGAATTTTTTATCCTTAGATGTAGGAATGTGCGGTTAAAATAATTATGAGACTCTTAGATTTAGTGAGTCGTTGATGAAATAGTATGATCTAAGGGATCGATAGAATTAATCAAATTACTAGATTTAATGATAAAAAATTTATAAATATTAATTGTTTTGATGCTTTTACAAGTACCGAACTCATATTTTCTATATATATTCTATAAAAATAAATATTTCGACAGAGATATGACTCAGCCCCACGTCCAAATCTAATGTCTTGAATATTTGTTAAGTCTCCTGCTTAAATCTATTGGTGAGATAATTATAATAAGGTGCTTTTCTAGCTGTTGGAAAGAATATTATAATATAATGGCATATTCTAAAGCTAAAGAAGATCTCAATTATTATATTGGGCAATTGCTTATATGTCACGCGTTGAGTCTAAAGCAGAACACGTAACAGATTCGTCGCATATGCCAGAAGGCATTTCATACACGCTAAGTATCTAAAATTAATTTATAAAAAAAATTATAATTTATTATTAACATGTATTAGAACGAAAATAAAAATATACTAACATATGTGATCTATACAAAAACATACAAATCCACCACATAAAAAAAATATATATATAAGTAAAAGACCCTATTTTGACCAGTCCCGAGTACAGTGTAGCTATACAAAAGTATTAATAGGATAGACTATTTCTACCAAAATAATGCTGGATAGGGGTTGCTATCTATGGTGCAATTTTCTTACTTCAATCCAGAGCTGACTCGGAAGGCCCTGAAAAGTATATCACAAGCGGATGTGAGAACTACAGTAGTTTCTAATGGGTATGGTCGGCGACAATCACGGCCTACCCACTAGATCTATGAGAGGCAAGATAGTGAAATTGTAAAAATAAGCGAGTAGCAAAGCACAATAAAAAATAAAAATAAAAATCAAATACAACACTAAGCTATCATACATCTACACCAAAACTCAAGATATTTTTATCCAAATTCGAATGCAACAAAAAAACTCAACACTAGTTGTCCCAACAGAACACTGGACCCAATCCTAAACTGACCGTCTCAACAGTCCAGTCAAGCCTGTGCCCCGCCTATTAATAGGCCATTGTCTATCTCTCTCTACTGTTCGGATTGCACCCTAGTTGGTGGCCCGTCTACAGTAAATACCGGCCTACCTCCTAACAACCACCATCCGGCCCTTGTGTCCATAAATCTAAGTAAAGCTCAAAGTGGCATGCACACTATGATAAAAACGATGATCTCTCCGATCACCGACGACGCAAGACAGAACCCAAAGATCTACCCTCGAATCCCCAACACCAAGATACCACACATCTCAAACACAGTGCCCCAGGCATGCACTCACTCTCACACTGACCCACGGCCCACAAAACTCCAAGACAAATGCAACCTCTATATCAATATAATGTAGCACAAATATCGCTACCTAGGTACCACCCATCTTTGACAAGCAACCTCATGCAATAGACAAACCGGTTAGATGAGCACCTACCCGAAAAAATCACACTAAAATACAAAACCCCCTACGATCTATAACATGGATCACCTGATAACATAAATAAAAGGCCAATCATGTTATAAATGGCATCTACCCAGATATCCGTGCAACTAAACAACCCACATAAACCCCATAATAATAAAATAATAATATTTCTAACCCCAACCTATACAGTCGAAATGCTGATAAGACAATAACCAAACACTAGCATACATATTTCTACATCTAAAAAGCAATATAAAAGCAGTAAAAAATCGTTATATCTAACAAGAAGACATATTGAGTAATCAGCCATTCTCGACGACACGAAACCCACCTAGATCGCAAATTTCGGCAAAACACGGATGGCAGAAGACTGCACGCTCAATAGTGATACCACACGCAAATGTCTCCACACTGAAAATCTGACAGCACCCCAATCAACCGCGCAACACAGAAAACTCTAGCCCTAACATTCCAACTGTCACGCCCCGCGGTCAAAAAGCGGACAATTTTTTAAAATAAATCAGAGTTTAAAAATATTTCCCCAGGACGTGAACAAATCAGCCACATGCATAAGGTTTTCCTGTCCAAACATACCGAGCCTCTCTTATACACGCACGGCTACGACAAAGTATAATGATCAATCAATTTTAGAATTACTGTATAACCCAATCAAGCATGAGCACTAAAGAAACTAATCATATACAATACCAAAATGTACAATAATGGAGGATCCATCTAACTAATCATGTACAATAACAAGGACGTCTCTATCAATCACATCAATCAGTCCTCATGATATCGTCCCCTATCCCACATATCGAAGTACTTGAAAAATGTGTAACAACAGGATGTGAGACACAACTGAATGTATCCCAATGGGTACAATAAGTCGACGACCAGCAAATCGTACCAACTTGTATACTATAAACGATGGGGTAAACAAGAATAATCAGCAGGTAACAACAAGTAGGTAATAATAGGTAGAATCAGTTGTAATAAATAGATATGATCAGCATAATGTAAACAGGTATAATCAGTAGGTAACACATGGAAGTGAATCAGCATATAATAAACAGGTATAATCAATCAGTGAAAATACAATCAGTAAATCTAAATAAAGTAGGGTACTAAGCATAACGTGCAAGATGTGAAATCACACAGATCTAATAATCTGCAGACATAAGGAATAGCTGAAATATAACAGTGCATCAAAATGCTGGAACTCAAGGTACCCAATCGTGCCACTGTTGGTCACAAGGACCTCAGGCTAATGCCCGATCAAAAACTAACATATAACCCTTTACCTGCAGATACAGCCAGAGAAAAAGGGCTCAATATCATCCGAAACCTGCAGGTATAGCCAGAGAATGGGGCTCACGGGTCGATCAGACCACTCTACCGATAAAGAACACTAAGCGGGGATCAATCCGCAGGTATACGTGGCATGTGTAGCAGGTGCATGGCAATCACAATGCGGATGCTCAATTCTCACGGTCCAACGACCGGTATACAGCGAGAAGCCGAGAAATTCCCAACCAGGATCACAATGACTATGCAACATATACAAAGCTCACGACCTGACGATTGACAACCAGCACTATACTGAGAAACTCTCAACTAGAGACATCACAAATCCACAGTAACTACATGGGTAAATCAAGTTTACATCTCTGAGAGTCACAAACACCTACTCTACGAGTCATAGAAGAACAAACACATCTAGGGTGAATAGGAATCAATCAATGTTGTCATGCAATATGTCACGCCCCGAGACCGCCAATTTGGACAGTTCGGGCACACCAACAGACCCGTCAATCGAGCATGACCTCTCACTACCCGAAAGGAATGGTAACATCCAAAACAACACATCAAGTGTATGCGGAATCCCAATATCAGAGTACTAAAAATCACTTCTAATTCAAACTTTCATTCATTAAACAATCAGTTTAAACTATAAATGAAAGCATACACGAGTGAACCATAATATAAAGTTATTACAATTTTCATCTCTCAACTTGAATCTTCACAATATTACAATTTACATCTTTTTCCTCACAATATATAGTTCACTCAAAAATATAAAAAGAGTACACCTACTAGACCCTCTAGGTCTCTATACTGCTGGGCCCTTGCCCCTGTCGCATGCCTCGCCGACTGCACCGATACCTGTACCTGGAAAAATGGTCACCCAAGGGTGTGAGAACTACTAAAAGTTTCCAGTAGGTTCAACCACCGAGAAAGAATGTTCTACACCACTTGGTCCAATGGAAGAAGGATAGCAAGATAACTATGCTATAAATAACTGCAGATGCTGACTAACATAATCATAATTATGTATGATTAACTCTACACTATCTGTATATGTTTCTTGTCTCATTGCTAACAATCTCGCCCCTCTGGGCCCCTATCCAAACCTCGGCCACTATGCCGTTACAATAGGGTTATACTAACCCGGCCACCTAGGCCACTCTATTTCCTCTTTATTCTTTCACAGTCTTGTGCTTTAATTCAAGTTGCTAAACCCTCGGAGATTCTTGCCCAAAGGGCCCCGGACCGACAGTCATGCTACCATAAGACGAGAATCTCTAAGGTTGCCGATAGCACCCGCAAGTGCTACCCCGCCCAACAGGAAAATGTATCCATCGGGTCGCCTCCTGGGAGAGGGACACTGCCCTTTACGTCCGACAGGAGTGCCCGGGGAGAGGGACCTGCCCTTTACGTCCCACAGGACCACATTTCACCCCCGAGAGGGTCGCCCGTTTTATTATCTTTTCTTTTGCCTTTAGCTCTTTATCTTGCCTTTCCTTTGGGAAGCTGAGTCTTGCTCACACACTTCCCCCGGGAGTGAAATATGCTCAACTCTCCCGTTGGCAACTTGGCTTTAATTCTTTAATTCACTTGGGAGTGACATATGCTCAACCCTCCCGTTGGCAACTTGGCTTTAATTCTTTAATTCACTTGGGAGTGACATATGCTCAACCCTCCCATTAGCCATTTAGACTTTTCATTTACAGCTTACATTTACCGGGTCCGAGGGTTCCAAAAGACGGATGCCTACAACCCCAATCAAACAAGAACAGGTTGTAGCACCGCCTCAAGTAGTGCTCGGCCCAATGTATTTTACTTTTCCTTTTTACTTTTCTTTAAGCATTAGTTTATTTCATTCAATTAAGCCTTTAGCTTCATTATGTTCTTTAAGCATTTTCTTTTCTCTTTGGTCCTTGATGAGTTTAAAGCACCTTGGCACTCATCCACCCGAGAGTGACATATGCTCAACCCTCCCGTTAGCATTCATGCCTCAATGCTTTCTCTTTTACCTTTTCCTTTCTTTATCCTAAGTTCTTTACTCTAGGATAACTTAGGTGTCTCTAACACCATTTTAGATTGAATATCTTGTTTGTTCACATTTTTCCTTAACCTCGCCACTTGGCAATTTCTTTAGCTTCTTAGCCCCTTTTTAACTTTTCCTACTTGCTTGTTTTGATTGGTGGCCCGGAATGAAGCGGGACATTGGGAGATTTGTAGCTCATTGTTTAACTTGCCAGCAAGTGAAGGTAGAGCATCGGGTTCCTGCTGGCAAGTTGCAGAGTCTTCCAATTCCCGAGTGGAAATGGGACCACGTCACTATGGATTTCGTCACTGGATTGCCGAGGGCACAGAGCGGGGTAGATGCGATTTGGGTTATCGTGGATAGACTCACCAAGTCGGCACACTTCTTACCGGTTCAGATGACTTGGCCACTGGAGCGTCTGGCGCAGTTATATTTGGATGAGGTAGTTAGGCTTCACGGTGTGTCTGCTTCGATTGTTTCAGACAGGGACCCGAGATTCGTGTCGCGCTTTTGGGGGAGTTTACAGTCCGCATTGGGGACTCAGCTCAGGTTTAGCACCGCTTTCCACCCACAGACCGATGGACAGTCAGAGCGCACCATACAGACCCTTGAGGATATGTTGAGAGCGTGCGTTATGGATTTTGGAGGAGGGTGGTACCGGCACTTATCATTGGTTGAGTTCGCGTACAACAACAGCTATCAGGCGAGCATCCAGATGGCTCCGTTTGAGGCGTTGTATGGACGCAAGTGTCGGTCTCCCCTGTATTGGAGTGACGTGGGTGAGAGGAGGACTTTGGGACCGGATTTACTTTTGGAGGCTGAGGAAAAAGTCAGAGTTATTCGCCGACATCTTGAGACAGCCCAGAGTCGTCAGAGGAGCTACGCCGACACTCGACGGCGAGACCTGGAGTTTCAGGTTGGTGATCATGTCTTCTTGAAGGTCTCGCCCTCGAAAGGGGTCCGGAGATTTGGAGTGCGGGGGAAGCTCAGTCCCCGCTATATTGGACCCTTTGAGGTACTTGGCAGAGTTGGTCCTGTGGCTTACAGAGTTGCCTTACCCCCACGCCTGGCCGGAGTTCATGATGTCTTCCACGTCTCAGCTCTGAGGAGATATGTTTTTGACCCGTCGCACGTGATTGACTTCACTTCGTTGGAGATCGGCGAGGACTTGGTCTACGAGGAGTGCCCGTTGCGAATTCTTGCTCGTGAGGTGAGGGAATTGCGCAACCGGACCATTCCTTATGTGAAGATCTTGTGGAGCAATCACGAGGAGCGAGAGGCTACATGGGAGCTGGAGACAGAGATGAGAGATACCTACCCCTTCTTGTTCGAGGCTTCTTGTTGAGGTACGTCTGTTTTGTTTTTCTTGTTTCGGGGACGAAACTTTTTTTTAGTGGGGGAGGATGTAGGACCCCTGAACCCCATGCAGCTTTTTCCCGTGAATCCACTGTGTAAACACCTGTTGATGGTGCATTTGGCCCATAGTGCATCAAAGGGATGCCATAGATGGACCCTGTGAGCTTTTGTTAGCTGGGTTGGCCTTCGGCTGCTTTTGCCGAATTTTAGAAAAGGTTTTAGGCCAAACGGAGGTTGGATTTGGATTCAGCGCAGAAAAACGCTTGAAAATGGCTTTTTGTTTGCTCAATTCTGAGTCCGGATGCCAAAAAGGGCTCCCGGAAGTTTTACTGGTTTTCTGGTGCATGGGGGAGCCATGGACCGGCGGGGGTGCCACATGGCAGGCTCTGATTGGCCGGCGCACACAGCCGAGTCCACGGAGCATCGGGGGAGCGGTCTGAGTGCACCGCTGGAGGCGTGGACCGGCGGGAGTACACATGGCAGCGCCGGATTGGGTGGCCCACGCGCGCTCGGTCCACGGGAGCGCGCGGGGAGTCGTGGACCGGGGGCGCGCCACGTGGCAGCTCCGGATAGGCGGGCTCACGAGCGCGGGTCCACGCGGCGCGCGGGGCAGGTATGGGGGCAGGTGGCCGTACGCGGGCAGGCGCGGGCGACGTTGGCAGCGCCACGTGGCGCCCGCTGATTCGCGGGCGCCACCTACCACGTTGACTACGGGTAGGACACGTGGCGCTCCCCGCGGGCACTTGCACGGCTGTCGCCTGTCGGGCGACACGTGGCGGGCTCCGAGGCGGGTCGGACGAAGTCGGGATCCCGTCCGACTGCACAGTTTGGGCTGGGCCGCACTGTGCGCGCCCGAAAGTTGCGGGCCGGGCCGCACTGTGCGCGCCCGAAAATCGGGCGGGCCGGACCGGGCGCCCGAAACTTGGGACTTATCCGAAATTTTTGGATTTGTTTTCCCTCAGCCTTTAAATAGCAGCCCGAGCTGCATTCTTGAGGGCTTTTCTCCCATTTTCGAGCCTCTTCTGCCCGAGCTTCCTTAAGAAGATTTGTTCATCTTTTTGTTCTTGATCCACCTGCAAAGTTTTGGAATTTTTAGAAGCTCGCATCCCGAGGTTCTGGATTTTACGGCGCGGCGCGACGTTGCATTTCAGGTGTTCTTCTTCGTCGCAGTTCGGTGTAAAATTCCTCATGGGCTACCCCGACCATCTTTTTCTGTGATTCTTGTGCCGACAGACTCCTAAGAGGTAAGGCTTCATCTTTCATATTGATTGCGCTTTCCCGTTTCGAGTTTTTGGCACGGATCCCGAGGCAACACAGTGACCCATTTTCTGTGTGGATTTCTGAGACAGCAGCAGAGTATTTTGGCCATATCTTCGCGCACGAGCGTCAGACGGAAACGTGCTTATACAACTTTTTTATCTACAGATCGCAAGGAACGCGCTTGTATTTTTCTTGGATTTTTCTGAGATTTATTTCGAGGTGAAAATTCCTGTTTCTCTGTGTACAGTGCTACAGTATTTTTAACACAGATTTGTTTGAGTGTACCACCTTGCCGAATTTATATCTTGACTTACGGAACTCAGATTTGGGCGTGCAAGTAGCCGTTTCGAAGGTATCGACACGAGCATCGCCGTGATATTTTTCTGGGAATTTTCTGGGCATTTTCAGCAGGTGAAAATTAAGCATCTCTGGGACTGATGTTGTATGTGATTGTAAGAGCAGTTTTTGGAATTTATGTGTAATGGTGGACTTTGTATTGTGCCAGGAGAGTTACGGGTGTGCTGAACTTATTGGAGCAAGGGATTAGATTTTCTGGTATTTTCAGCTGTACGGATTTGGACAGTTAGCACTTCAGGTGGGTGGTTGTTGTACTCCTCTCCTTTGGTATGCCCACTAGGAATATCAGAGTGTCCCCTGTTATTGATGCTAAACTTATTGTTGGTAGACTTGCATGCTCTAGGAGACTAATTAATGATTAATTAATCCATGTTGATATTGTTGATAGCATGATTACCTTATTTTGTCGCTTAATTATTCTGGACTGCATGTTTAGGGGCAGGATAGTAATTGAGGACTATAAATTGATGATCATTCATATGAGACTGTCACCTTAGCTCTTGTTGCTCTAAACTGATTACTCTTGTAAATTGGACTAAAATACTGGGACAATGCATGTTTAAACTGGTCACTTATCTAAGTCATCTTTTTACTGCTACACTATCATTTGGGACTTGACTTAGGAGAAACCATGCTTTATTCTCTTTCTTTCTCCTATTATTTTAGTCTTGAGACATAGTTGCTCGGGTTCGAGCGGGGGTTGGATAGTGTAGTCAGGTGCTGGGGATTTGGGACAGGTTGGGCTTTTGACAGGGTGTTGCGGCGACCACGGATCTTGGGTGGTTGACCGGGTTGTACTATTGCATCAGATTGGGTGATGGGGATCGGGCTTTCTTTGGTGGAGGATTTTTCCCACTTGATTGAGTCATGATCCAATCCTGCTATATCAGGTTACTTGTGGTTACTTACTTTCCTCGTGTGGGTCGCTCCCCACGAGTGCCACTCCGGAGTGCGCGGCAGACAGATTTTGAGTCCTGGGGACTCCTTTTGCTTCGGTGTTATGCGTAGGCTGGCATACCCGTCGCGGCAGAGCAGGCAGTGCCAGTGTCCACTGGCGGTCAGATTGGGTCGTTTCGACAGGCTTCTGATACTGATGCATCCTTTTCCCATCTTTGTTGGGTTATCATGTAGAGGCATATCAAGGATAGCATTTTATCAGTTGTCATATTTGTCTTCACCCCCTTTCTTTTCCTTTCCCTTTTGCCTCTGATCACCTGGTGGGCATGTCTGAGCTGAGGCTTTACCCACTAGGGGAGGCTACTGTTTATAGTAGTACTTACCCCCATTGTCTTTTCTTTGTTCCTTTTTTTCCCCTGTTTTGCAGAGTCCTCTGCGGGAGTTGCTGGGCCGTCAGCAGCTGATCGAGGTAAGAGGATTGCGGACTAGATAGCGAGCCACCCGAGGGATGTAGCTGGAGTTTTGGTGTACCCGTTTTTCTCAGACAGCTTTTTACTATTTCTTTTTGGATTTGGCTTTTGCCAGCTGTTTGTATATTTTTGGTGACCTGGGCGAGATGTTTGTATTTATTTTTACAGTTGTACCTTTTTACTTCCAGCTTCTGTCTGAGATACAGTAGTTTTAGTTCAGCTCTGATTTTTATGCTCTTTTTATTATCTCTTATATCTGAGCAGGTTACCGACGCTTCGTGTATGCGGGAAATACCGCATGCACGGCGGATCTGTAGACGGGCCCGGGTTCTGGTTTACACCCGGGGCGTGACATGGCACATCCTGGTTGGTCCGTTTCGGTGTTTCCTGCTCGGGCTGATCCTGTGTGGGAGCCTGAAGATTCCTTGGCCCATTATTTAAACCCCATCCTTCTCTCTCGGCCAATTGCGAATTGTAGAGAGAGAATCTGAGCAAGTGGCCTCTACAAAAATTGTTCCTCTCTCTCTTCTCTCTCTCGTCTAGAAATTTCAGAATTTTTGGAGTTACCGATAGTGAGTTATCTGCGACGCGGCGCACTGCGACGATTTCCTTTTTCGGCCCATTTTCCATCGCAGTTCAATCGAAAAATCCCTGTGTGCTAACCAGGAGGAATTTTTGAACGATTTTTGCGGCAACGCGTTTCTAAGAGGTAAGGGTTCGATTTCCGTGTTGATCACTTTGCTCCATTTCGCACTTTTGGCACAGTTCCCGAGGCCTCTTTGACCCCCCTTTTTGCTGTGGTAATTTCTGGACAGCATCGACTTCTCCGATTTTTATCTTGGTGTAGGAGCATCAGATCGAGGCGTTTAAAGAGTCGATTTCGATCTACTCGTCGCAAGGAACGCAACCGTAATTTTTTTAGATTTTTCTGAGCACTGTACAGAGGTGAAAAACTCCTCTTTTTCCGTGCTATTTGAAAAATAGCAAATATTGTATTTTTGGGATTTGTATTTATACCGGGTGCGTTGTTATGGACAGCTGTGCACTGATTTGCAGGATTTGAGGACTGTGGGCAGCCAGGAGGCTTTCTGGGGTGTGGTTTGAGCTGCTCGAGGTGGGCGGTTGTTGCTTGCCTCATTTTTGACGTGCTCACTGGGATTATTAGAACCACTGGGACGAACTTCCCTAAAATTTAATTGATGGGAACCACTGGGACGAACTATCCTAAAACTTAATTGATGAGAACCACTGGGACGAACTTTCCTAAAAATTAAATGTGACAGTTAAAGAGAATCATATATATGACCCCAGAGATAAGTTTTGGGACACTGGTTGGGACGAACTCCCCTAAAATTAAATATGACCATTGATGAGAACCATACATATGACCCCACAGATACGTTTTGGGACACTGTGGTTGGGACAAAGGCTATAATCTTGCATGCAAATAACTTTTATATCAGTACAGCAAATCAATCTTTTAAAATAAATATTTGACACTATTTTACAGCTTCTAAAATAAGACAGTTGCATGCATGACTGGACATCTAGTGAGGCCACTATTTATTGCTACACTATCATATTGGGACTTGACATGTTTTATTGCTCTCCTTTGCATTTAGATGCTTGTCGCTCGAGTATGAGCAGGGGTTTGGGATAGTGTAGCCGAGATTGTACTAGATTGTGGACTTGTGGGGTATTGCGGTGACCGCGGACAGTAGGCGGTCGACCGGAGGTTTTTCCTTGCATCAGATTGGGGTTGAGTCTGGTTTATTTTTGCATCAGCTGGGGATCGGGCTTTTCTTTAGTGGATGGAGTTTTCCACTTTGATCATAGTCATGATCCAGTCCTGCTTTTGAGACTTATCATACCGGCGCGGTTATTGCCCGGTGGTGCTTTACTCGTGTGGGTCGCTCCCCTAGAGTTCCCCTCCGGAGGCTGGGGCCAGACAGTTATTGACAGTTTTTGCTACCACATCGGCACGGTTATTGCCCGATGATGAGAGCAGAGCAGGCAGTACCGATCGTGTATCAGATGACGGATTGGGTTATTTTGGACAGTTTCTGTTTACTGATGCATGCATACAGTTTTGATAGCCAGCACCGCATTAGAGGCATAGTAGTGGTAGTTTTCCTGTTTCAGCATCTTATGTACCTTACCACTTCACCTTTCCCTTTGCCTCTAGTAGTCCTAGTGGGTGCGTCAGAGTTGAGGTTTTACCCACTAGGGGAGGCTACTGGTTTATCTGGTAGTTCTCACCCCCATTGTTATTTTCTGTCTCTTTTTTCTCCTTTATTTTGCAGAGTCGTCTGCGGGAGCTGCTAGGCCATCGGCAGCTGATCGAGGTAAGGGGATCGCTGAATAGATAGATCTCCTGTGAGACTGAGAGTTGATATTAGACAGATGTTGTACCCTACACTCAGACTGTGGTATTTTCTTTTATTTTTGGTCTGGCTCTCGCCAGCTGGTTGTACTATTTTGGTGAGCTGGGAGATTATTGTATTTATTACAGCTTTATTTTTAGTTCCAGTCTGAGATACTATGTGGTTCTTCTATTTCAGCTCTGTATTATGCTCTTTTATTGTACATCTGATATCTGAGCAGGTTACCAGCGCTTCGTGTACGCGGGAAATTCCGTGTGCACGGCGGATCTGTAGACGGACCCGGGTTTGGTTTACACCCCGGGGCGTGACAGATTAAGTTGGTATCAGAGCTTAGGGATAGGTCAGTTGGGACTTAGGAAACCCTAGACTTTTGGCAGACCCTAGGATGATAAGGCGCGAGAGACGTGATATTTGCGAAAGTCGTTGATTTATTAGTTTGACTCTTCCAGTGAGGGAAGAGGGATCGACATACCCAATTTCTGGTGAACAGTTATGTTGGCTGCAGACAACATAAAGTCACAGAAATAGGGGGATGTCTTTGACTTTCGCTAGATTGGGTCGTGCGGGGTTGTGTTATTAATTGTGGTTTCCTGTGGTGGGATGCCTCCGCGACGCAGAATGTTGACGCGTCCGCAGCCTTCTTCCTCTGAGCCCGATCAGGAGGAATCCGAGCAGGGCCAGCAGAGTGAGGTACGGGAGCTTCAGGCTCAGATAGCCCAGATGTCGGAGGCTGTTCGACGTCAGGAGGAGGCCATGGGTCGGCTGACGAAGATGTTAGATCAGAGGGCGCAGCCTGTTGTTGCACCCCCGGAAAGTTCTCCCGTACCATCTTCCCCTGCGGTGAATCCCCCTGTTGTACCGGTGACCCCGGCATCCCCTGTTGCTCGGGGTACTAGTAGACAGTCGTCTGGGTTGACGGGACCTCTGACCCCTGCAGAGCAGCGAGAGGTGGTTGACTTGTTGATGAGGTTCCGCCAGTTTGACCCACCCCGTTTCTCGGGGCAGAGTGCAGAGCCGTGGGAGGCAGAGTCGTGGATCACGGCGATGGAGCGGCGAGGCTTGGTGGCGGCGTGTTCGACCGGCTGGTCCGCCTGGGGCTCAGCTCCTGACTTGGACGGAGTTCCGCAGTCTTCTTCTTGGGGCTTTCTTTCCGGAAAGCGTCTGGCAGAGTTTGGAGGAGCAGTTGAGAAACCTGCGACAGGGAGATCGGCCCGTGCACGAGTATATTATGGATTTCAATCAGTTGTTGGCGTGTGTACTGCACGTGGCTAGGGATGAGGCGCATCGGATTTACATGTTCGAGCGAGGGTTGCGCCGGGACTTTTTTCAACTTGTTCGTTCGCGCAGATTGCAGACCTTGGAGGCCTCTATAGAGCAGGCACTCTATGTTGAGTGCGGGGGGGCAGTAATGGAGGAGGTAGCTCCGGATTCCGTAGTGACCCCGGAGGCGAAGCGTCCAGCACAGACGGATGAGGGGCAATCGAGCTGTCAGGGACCCCGAAACCTCCACGATTCCATCCTCAGGGTCGTGGGTTTCAGGGATACCAAGGATCAGGTGCACCCCGTCAGCCACAGCAGCAGCAGGGATCGCAACAACAGATACAGAGACAGCAGCAGTCGGGACAGCCACGGCTTCGCGACAAAAACAGATGTATATTCTGTGGAGGACCTCATTTGTCGCACACCTGTGATCAGAGGTGGGGTCGTTGTTATAAATATGGACAGTCATGCCACATTCGAGCGTCATGCCCCCTTTCGACCTCAGTGGCACCTTCTTCAGACTCGGCTCCCTTCGTATCTCAGCAGCGGTCGTCAGCTCAGCGGCCTTATGCTCCAGCGAGCGGATCACCATCTTTTTACCCTGCTGATCACCGGCCACCGGTTCAGAGCGGTCGGGTTTATGCCGCTCAGGTGGAGGACTTTGCAGCAGCCGACCATGTGGTGGCAGGTATTACTATTATTTTGCTTTTTGGCATTAGATTTTGCATTGTATTGCACTTGAGCATGCTAGAATGTGTGTTAGGAGTGCATTTACTTCATTGCATGGTTAGGGGTAGGACGGTCACCTTATGCACGGGAGGTACGTATTCCCGATCTTTTAGCGCATGGAGGAGTGTCGTTGGTCCTGCCGGTGCAGATGAGTCCTGGATTGTGCCAGTAGACCTGATGGTCATGACTCAGCTGCGGGACTTGATCGTGGTACATGGATAAACTGGCCGGCTCAGTATTCCTTTTCGCGGCGGTTGATTGTGCTGCGAGGACTGTCTTTTGGGCAGCCAGGCCAGGAGAGGTCGGTGTACCAGGGTTGCCGGAGGGCTTTCTTTGCCTCTTTAGTTTTGACTTCGCTAAGCGAGGTGGATGTTTCGCTTTGGGTGCGGAGCCTTTTTGGCTAGCATAGTTTTAGGGCCTACGGGGCGCCGGTGCTATTTAAGATGTGGAAGGTTGGTTCACTTCGGCATTGGGTGGATTACCGGAAATTAGATGAAGTGACCACCTGGAACAAGTATCCTTTGTCGAGCATGAAGGATTTGATTTACCAACTACAAGAGTCCCGGGTCTTCTCAAAGGTTGATTTGCTATATGGTCTTCTCGACCGTATATGGCTGCGTGTGGATTAGAGATCAGAGTCCGCGTGACCAGTTGAGGGACTTTTATGGATACCTCGCTAGTATGGAGGTACTCGGATCGAGTGTTTGTGCCGATGGGCATGTGGTTGGATTACCAGGAGCCCTGGGAGGAGCGGATGCATCTGCTGGTGTAGACTACTTGGTCACTTGAGCGGTTAGCCCAGCTGTACTTAAATGAGAAGGTGCGGTTACCTGGAGTGCCCGCCTCTATTTTGTATCTATTAGAGACCCGAGATTTGAGCCTTGGGGACTCAAATCAGGTTCAGTACAGCTTTTCCTCCGCAAACTGATGGGCAGTCAGAGCGGACTATCCAGATCCTGGAGGATATGCTAAGGGCTTACATCTTGGACTTCGGCGAAGGATGGATTCGACACTTATCGTTGGCTAAGTCTGCATACAATAATAGCTTCCAAGCGAGCATTTAGATGGCTCCGTTTGAAGCATTGTATGGACGCAAGTGTCGGTCACCCCCTTTATTGGAGTGACGTGAGCGAGAGGCGGACCTTGGGACCAGATGTATTGTTAGAGGCAGATGAGAAGGTCCGGGTGATTCGACGGCACCTTCAGACCGCCCAGAGCCGACAGAGGAGTTATGCCGATGTTCGGCGACGAGACTTAGAGTTTCAGGTTGGTGATCATGTGTTCCTGAAAGTCTCGCCGTCCAAAGGAATCAGGAGGTTTGGCATTCGTGGGAAACTTAGCCCCCGATACCTTGGACCCTTTGAGGTATTGGAGCGTATCGGGCCAGTTGCCTACCGACTTGCACTTCCTCCGAGGCTTGCTGGTGTCCATGATGTATTTCATGTTTCTACTCTAAGGAGATACTTCTTCGACCCATCGCACGTCATCGACTTCACATCACTCGAGATTAGTGAGGATTTGAGGTATGAGGAGCGCCCACTGCGGATTCTGGATCGAGAGGTGAGAGAATTGCACAGTCGAGCCATTCCCTATGTGAAGATCCTTTGGAGCAATCATGACGAGCGCGAGGCTACGTGGGAGCTCGAGTCGGAGATGAGGGATACCCACCCCTACTTATTTGAGACATTGGATTGAGGATTGTTGTTTAGTTTGGTCTTGTTTCGAGGACGAAACTCTTTTTAGTGGGGGAGGATATGATGATTCGGACTTCCGCAGGAACTGTTGTAACATTAAACAGTGACTGTAGGAAGCATATACGGTGTACCGAAACTTGTAGAGTCGAAATTGGACCTCAGAAATAGACTCGGCACGAAAATCGGATCAAGTGGGCTTTTTCGGGGGCTTTCGGCAAAATTTCGGATGAGAATTTGGCGAAACGGACGACGGATTTGGACTCAGCACGCGAAAACGATTGTAGTACACTGAACTTTATCAAATTGCGAAGTTCGAGTGTGTGGAGGGTTGAATGATACCCTTAGAATGTGTTAGTAAGCTTCCGGAAGGTTCTAGAAGGTTTCCGGAGAGTTTGGGCGTAAATCGGAAATTTTCGAAAATCTTGGTTTTTTGGGGTTCTTGGCTTCGGGATCCGGATCGGATAGGGGTGATCCGGATCGTCCGCGCGAAACTGGAAATTCCATGTTCGGGATCCGGATCGGATAGGGGCGATCCGGATCGTCCGCGCGAAAATGGAGATTCCACGTTCGGGATCCGGATCGTTAGGGGCGATCCGGATCGTGCGGGTCGGGACAGCCCAGTAAGAAATGTAATAACATTTCTTGCAGGGGTCTTTTGGGATTTTGTTACATTAGGGCTTTTAACCCTCTTCATCTCCTCTTTTCCTCTCATTTTGGAGAGAGTAAGAGAAAGTGCTAGAGAGAGAGAGAGAGAGGGAGAGAAAACCTTGGATTTTCTTCTCCAACCCATCCCTCTACTTGGATTCTTCTTCAACCTCCCCTTCTCCGCCATTGAAGCTTGCTACAAGAGCTTGGAGGAAGGCTAGCACTTGGAGAAGAAGGAAGTTTGGAGCTTTTGTGCCTATCCTTTGCTTTTCCAAGGTGGGATTCAAGCTCAAAGAGGTTTAGAATACTTCTTTTTCATTTCGTTTGGGATTTTTGAAGGGAAACCTAGCTTTTGGAAAACTAGGGTTTACTTTAGGGCTTTTTGACCCATAGCTTTTGGGGTGGAATTGATGGGTGTAGAACACTCTTGCGGGTTGGTTTTGAACTTTTCTTGTTTGGATTTCAAGAATTAGCAAGATTTCTCAACCCAAGGTATTTTTCCACCTATTTTCCTTATAATTTTAAGGGATTTTGTGATTAGGGTTTTGTGATGTTTTAACCCTTTGGAAACTTCTCTTAGGGCATAAGAGGAAGTGTGGGCTTCTTGGTAAGGATCCTTCATAAGGATTTGGCAACTTTCCGGTGGGTCGGACCTCACCGAAATGGGTGAACTCCCCCTATGTCTTCTATAGACTTTTAGGGCATCATTGTTATACTAAACATGCATCGTTTGATTTATCATGATTTATGATCATGCATTTGAACCCCTTCATGTGTAGAAAATTTCATACTCTATGTAGTAGAGGTAAACATTGTAGGTGCATGGGCACTTTAAGGGGGGATTGAATAGGAATTTTCGTGAACTTAAGCGTTTGGATATGAATATAGAACAACTATACCTGTTATAGAATTTTTGGGACATGTTAAACACTTGATCATGTGTAATTGGACATTATGACATTAGGGCCATCTAGTGTTGTGAGATACAAGTAGAAAACTTCTAAACTTGTACAATCAAGATGAAATAGTCAGATTCCATGTTTGAGACATGAGGACAACTCGTAAATGTTTTACTCTTTCATTATGCAAGATAATGTTAATATTGTATATGAAACATTGACACTTGAGATACTATACCCCGACCTAAAGGTCGATGATTGCTATTCCGTGTTTTAGACACGATGATTGCTATTCCGTGTTTCAGACACGATGATTGCTATTCCGTGTTTCAGACACGATGATTGCTATTCCGTGTTTCAGACACGATGATTGCTATTCCGTGTTTCAGACACGATGATTGCTATTCCGTGTTTCAGACACGATGATTGCTATTCCGTGTTTCAGACACGATGATCGAGACTTGCTTGCTTGCCGTTTATGCTCTTTCGCACATGCTTGGTAGGGTCGCTCCCTCCAAGCCGGCACTCCGGAGTTGGCCATTTGCGACATTATGATCGCCGTGCGGGATTGGGTGCCGATTGGGACGCCGTTGGTTTGGCATAGCTCCTTGGGGGGTGCCACCACGGGACCATGAGGCGTGGCTCAAGCTTAGACTCAATGAAAGTCTTCAAGAGAAAAGGATTAAGTTAACCAAACTTAACAGTGAATATCACATAGATGATACATTAATGGTAGTTGGACATACATGATAGCAAACTTGACATTGGACACCACATAAGTAATACTACTCATTGTAGTTGGACATTATGATAGCATGATAGATTCATATCATCATCACCTTGTACATGAGCATAGAGGCATGATAGTAGTAGAGTACTTTACTTTACTTCAGTTGTTTATTTTCTGCATTTCATTTCAGCAGTTTACTATCTTATGCCTCAGTTGACCTAGTGGTGTATTTCGCTCCTCTCGGCGGCTTACCCACTGGGAACTATTGATTAATAGTTCTCACCCCATTTGGGTTGTTGTTTTGCAGAGCCATCCGCAGCGGGAGGGGCTCGGGACCGTGGCAAGGGGTTATCGCATAGTTAGCAAATCCCCGTCGCACCACTCGAGGTGGTTGCGGGGCACCTTTTCTTTTGTTTTTCTTGGAGAGGTGTCAGTGTGTTTTGGCATAGAAACCACCCGTGTATTTTGATAAGTTGCATTTGAGGGGACCAAATTTGTATATTGGATTTTAACTTCTTGTATGATAGTTGTTATCTTTTTTTTCCTCTTTGATGTATAGATTAGTTCTGTTGTGCTCTGATTACTAGTAGGATGTGTATATTGCTTCCTTTCAGCTTGGTTGTTGTAGACGCCTTGTGTGTACCGGGGGGTACCTTGTGCACACGGCGGGTCTGTGCACGTGCCGGGTAGGCTTCCGCTGGGGCCTGGGGCGTGACAGATTATATTGGTATCAGAGCCAGGTTTGAGTCTTAGTGGACCTAGCAAACCTTAGGCTGGTTGGACCATAAGGATTAAGAACGTGAGAGACGGGGTCTTATGTGATTACTTGGCGAAAGTAACCTGATTGGGTTAATACTATAACTTCATATGAGTTGGAGTTGATCGAAGTGATTGCACCTTTTATTTCCTTGGAAGGTCTGGTTGGCGGCCGACAACCTGACATCGGGAAATAATTGTGGCATGCTTCATTTGCTTTCGCATGATTGGGATATGTTTTGAGTGGGGATGCGTTTCGCGTTGGTTATCCTAACCTACGCATTTTATGCCTGTTACAGTTTGTGATGCCTACGACCCGCTCCATGACGGCCGAGGAGGCCGATGCGGAGACATCCGCTACTTCCGGATCCAGTGAGGTCCGAGATTTGAGAGAGCAGCTGGCTATGCTAGCTGATGTAGTGGAGCGGCAGTCGACTGCGGCGCGAGAGCAGGCTGAGGCTTCGCGTCGGCAGGATGCAGGATGCAGAGGTTGAAAACTCTTTTGACCCAGCAGTTGGCGGCAAGGGGAATTCAAGACCCTTCGCACCCACCAGTGCAACCACAGGAGCACATGGGTGGAGTGACCGATGCACTTCGACCTGAGGTGCCCGAGTCCTCACATCACACTCTGAGTGCTGGGCGCCGGGAAGAGGTTGTGATGTCACCGCCAGTTCAGACTCCACCGGCGAGGACGGTCCTACCGATGATGGTAGCAGGAGAAGAGCGGGACCGACTCATGGCTCGTTTGAGGGAATTTCGGGAATCCAAGCCTCGGACATATGATGGAGAGAAACCCGATTATTGGGTTTTTGAGAAATGGATCCTACTCATGGAGAAACTTTCCCACGATACCTTCGTAGAGGAGGGAGACCGGGTGTGGTTGGCAACACACCATCTTGAGGGCGATGCGTACCAGTGGTGGACGGACATTCGGGATGACCCCACGACCGATTTGGCGGCAATTACATGACCGCGATTCAAGAAGATGCTCGCAATGAAGTATTTTCCGGCGAGCGCAAAAAGGCAAATGGAAAGAGACCTCCGCACCTTGAGGCAAGGAGACAAAACCGTGGCGGAGCACGAGAGGGAATTTACTCGGCTACTTAACTGTATTCCGCACGTTGTGAGGGACGACGAGTTTTAGTTCCCGATCATACCTTGGAGATTCGGGAGTTTTCCCCCTAGCTGTCCTGTTAGGATTGGGGATTGGATTTTGCCGGCAAATTTGTTGGCCCTCCATCGACTTGGAGAATTTGATGTGGTTTTGGGCATGGATTGGCTCACAAGATATCATGCTACCATTGATTGTGAGAATCGACTCGTGACGTTTCGAGAACCGGGATAAGAGGAAATTGTGTTCAGAGGCTGCAAGAGTTCGCTGTTTGCGATGACTATCTCTTCCACCAGAGCAAAACAGTTGATTAGGAGTGGATGTGTCGCCTACTTGGCTACTGTTGTGGATAGTAGCAGTGAGACTCCGAGAGTGGAGAATATTCCAGTTGTGCGAGAGTTTGCGAATGTGTTCCCGGCAGAGCTATCGGGGATGCCTCCGGATAGAGAGATCGAGTTTGTGGTGGATCTGATCCCTGGAACTACCCCAATCTCGAAAGCACCATATAGGATGGCACCGGCAGAGTTAAAAGAGCTCAAGGCACAGCTTCAAGACTTGTTGGAAAAAGGCTTCATCCGACCGAGCGTTTCACCTTGGGGAGCACCAGTTTTGTTCGTCAAGAAAAAGGATGGATCGCTTCGCCTTTGCGTGGACTATCGTGAGCTAAACAAGGTCACAATCAAGAATAAGTATCCATTGCCGAGGACTGATGATTTGTTTGATCAACTCCAAGGATCAAGAGTGTATTCGAAGATTGACCTTCAGTCTGGATACCACCAACTCAAGATCAAGCCCGAGGATGTTCCTAGGACGGCTTTTAGGACACGGTATGGACACTATGAGTTTACGGTTATGCCGTTTGGGCTCACTAATGCCCCGGCAGCTTTTATGGATTTGATGAACCGTGTCTTTCAAGCCCTTTTTGGATAGATTCGTCGTGGTGTTCATCGACGACATTTTTTGGTGTACTCTCGAAGTGACGAAGAACATGAGGATCACTTGCGACAAGTATTGCAATTACTTCGGGAGAAAGAACTCTACGCCAAGTTGAAGAAATGTGAGTTCTGGCTACGAGAGGTAGCGTTCTTGGGTCATGTGATATCAGATAAAGGAATAGTTGTGGACCCCAAGAAAATTGAGGCAATTAAGGATTGGCCTAGACCGACGAGCATCATCGAGATCCGGAGTTTTATCGGTCTAGGCGGCTACTATCGGCGTTTTGTTGAGGGATTTGCAAGGTTATCTACTCCCCTCACGCGATTAACACATAAGGCACCAAGTTTATTTGGAATGATGCATGTGAGAGAAACTTCAGGGAATTGAAGGAACGGTTGACAACCGCCCCGATATTGGCTTTGCCTACTGTAGGAGCGGCATACGTGATCTACAGTGATGCTTCCTTGAGTGGGTTAGGGTGTGTTTTGATGCAAACGAGAAGGTTATTGCTTATGCCTCTCGTCAATTAAAGGACTACGAGAAAAACTATCCCACTCATGATTTGGAATTAGCCGCCGTGGTATTTGCATTGAAGCTGTGGCGACACTACTTATACGGTGAGCATTGTGAGGTATATACTGATCATAAGAGTCTAAAGTACCTCTTTACTTAGTAGGAGTTGAATCTTAGGCAGCGCAGATGGTTGGAGCTGCTTAAGGATTATGATTTGACTATTCTCTACCATCCTGGGAAAGCAAATGTTGTGGCGGATGCTCTAAGTCGCAAATCGATGGAGAACTTAGCGATGATGATCACTTACCAACAACCATTACTTCAAGATATGAGACGATTGGAGTTGGAGGTTGTGGCACCCGAGACACCCATGAGATTGATGGCATTGGTGTTGCAACCGACCCTTATGGCAAGGATCAAGATGAAACAAGTCCAAGATCCTAGTTTGGAAAAGATTCGGGCTACACTTGTGGATGGCAGAGCAGGTGAGTTTCATGAGGATGATCATAGCATACTTCGTTTTCGAAGTCGACTTTGTGTACCGGCGGATTGGGAGATCAAAGAAGAGATCCTGAAGGAAGCACACCGAGCACCTTATTCTCTTCCTCCAGGTGGCACCAAAATGTACAAGGACTTAAGGTTACTTTACTGGTGGCCCGGCATGAAGAAAGATGTTGGGAAATTTGTGGCTCAATGCTTGACATGTCAACAAGTGAAAGCCGAGCACCGACTTCCCGCAGGCAAGTTGCAGAGCTTACCCATTCCCGTGTGGAAGTGGGAGAGGATCACCATGGATTTTGTTGTTGGATTGCCTCGCTCTCAGGCTGGGCATGACGCTATTTGGGTGATCGTGGATAGGTTAACCAAATCTGCTCATTTTATCCCTATCCATACTACTTGGTCTAGAGAGGAGCTTGCACAAAATTACCTTGATGAGATTGTGCGATTGCATGGAGTGCCTGTTTCTATAGTTTCCGATCGAGATCCAAGATTTGCATCTCATTTTTGGAGGAGCCTTCACGAGGCCCTAGGCACGCAGTTGGATTTCAGTACAGCTTTCCACCCCCAGAGTGATGGGCAGTCCGAGCGAACCATACAAATCTTGGAGGACATGCTCAGAGCATGTGTTTTGGATTATCAGAGTGGTTGGCATCAATATCTACCGATGGCCAAGTTTGCTTATAACAATAGTTATCAAGCAAGCATCAAGATGGCGCCATTCGAGGCTCTTTATGGAAGAAAGTACCGATCACCTCTTCATTGGAGCGAGGTGGGAGAACGAATGATTTTAGGCCCCGATGTACTCCAATAGGCCGAAGACAAGGTTCGACTAGCTCGAGAACGTTTAATTTCAGCTCAAAGTCGACAAAAGAGTTATGCGGATAAGCGTCGGCGTGATTTGGAATTTCAAGTTGGAGACCATGTCTTCCTAAAAGTATCGCCGACTAGAGGAGTCAAGAGATTTGGCATCCGAGGGAAGCTAAGTCCACGATTTATTGGACCTTTTGAGATTTTGGAGCGTATCGGCCCGGTGGCTTATCGACTTGCTCTACCACCTAACCTATCGGGAGTGCACAATGTGTTCCATGTTTCGACGCTCCGGAAGTATGTTTTTGATCCATCTCATGTAGTGGACTTCGCCCCGTTGGAACTACGCGAAGACTTGAGCTTTGAGGAGCAACCGGTGAGGATTTTGGCTCGTGAGGTGAAGAAACTTCGGAATCGCGAAATACCTTATGTGAAGGTACTTTGGAGCAATCACGAGGATCGCGAGGCCACGTGGGAGCTAGAGAGCGCGCTGCAGGAGCGTTTCCCTCATCTTTTTCAGCTGGAGACTTGAGGTACTTCACTTCTAGTTTCGCGGACGAAACTCCTTTTTAGGAGGGGTGAATGTAGTACACTGAACTTTATCAAATTGCGAAGTTCGAGTGTGTGGAGGGTTGAATGATACCCTTAGAATGTGTTAGTAAGCTTCCGGAAGGTTCTAGAAGGTTTCCGGAGAGTTTGGGCGTAAATCGGAAATTTTCGAAAATCTTGGTTTTTTGGGGTTCTTGGCTTCGGGATCCGGATCGGATAGGGGTGATCCGGATCGTCCGCGCGAAACTGGAAATTCCATGTTCGGGATCCGGATCGGATAGGGGCGATCCGGATCGTCCGCGCGAAAATGGAGATTCCACGTTCGGGATCCGGATCGGTTAGGGGCGATCCGGATCGTGCGGGTCTGGACAGCACAGTAAGAAATGTAATAACATTTCTTGCAGGGGTCTTTTGGGATTTTGTTACATTAGGGCTTTTAACCCTCTTCATCTCCTCTTTTCCTCTCATTTGGAGAGAGTAAGAGAAAGTGCTAGAGAGAGAGAGAGAGGGAGAGAAAACCTTGGATTTTCTTCTCCAACCCATCCCTCTACTTGGATTCTTCTTCAACCTCCCCTTCTCCGCCATTGAAGCTTGCTACAAGAGCTTGGAGGAAGGCTAGCACTTGAAGAAGAAGGAAGTTTGGAGCTTTTGTGCCTATCCTTTGCTTTTCCAAGGTGGGATTCAAGCTCAAAGAGGTTTAGAATACTTCTTTTTCATTTCGTTTGGGATTTTTGAAGGAAAACCTAGCTTTTGGAAAACTAGGGTTTACTTTAGGGCTTTTTGACCCATAGCTTTTGGGGTGGAATTGATGGGTGTAGAACACTCTTGCGGGTTGGTTTTGAACTTTTCTTGTTTGGATTTCAAGAATTAGCAAGATTTCTCAACCCAAGGTATTTTTCCACCTATTTTCCTTATAATTTTAAGGGATTTTGTGATTAGGGTTTTGTGATGTTTTAACCCTTTGGAAACTTCTCTTAGGGCATAAGAGGAAGTGTGGGCTTCTTGGTAAGGATCCTTCACAAGGATTTGGCAACTTTCCGGTGGGTCGGACCTCACCGAAATGGGTGAACTCCCCCTATGTCTTCTATAGACTTTTAGGGCATCATTGTTATACTAAACATGCATCGTTTGATTTATCATGATTTATGATCATGCATTTGAACCCCTTCATGTGTAGAAAATTTCATACTCTATGTAGTAGAGGTAAACATTGTAGGTGCATGGGCACTTTAAGGGGGGATTGAATAGGAATTTTCGTGAACTTAAGCGTTTGGATATGAATATGGAACAACTATACCTGTTATAGAATTTTTGGGACATGTTAAACACTTGATCATGTGTAATTGGACATTATGACATTAGGGCCATCTAGTGTTGTGAGATACAAGTAGAAAACTTCTAAACTTGTACAATCAAGATGAAATAGTCAGATTCCATGTTTGAGACATGAGGACAACTCGTAAATGTTTTACATTTTCATTATGCAAGATAATGTTAATATTGTATATGAAACATTGATACTTGAGATACTATACCCCGACCTAAAGGTCGATGATGCTTTTTCCGTGTTTTAGACACGATGATTGCTATTCCGTGTTTCAGACACGATGATTGCTATTCCGTGTTTCAGACACGATGATTGCTATTCCGTGTTTCAGACACGATGATTGCTATTCCGTGTTTCAGACACGATGATTGCTATTCCGTGTTTCAGACACGATGATTGCTATTCCGTGTTTCAGACACGATGATCGAGACTTGCTTGCTTGCCGTTTATGCTCTTTTCGCACATGCTTGGTAGGGTCGCTCCCTCCAAGCCGGCACTCCGGAGTTGGCCATTTGCGACATTATGATCGCCGTGCGGGATTGGGTGCCGATTGGGACGCCGTTGGTTTGGCATAGCTCCTTGGGGGGTGCCACCACGGGACCATGAGGCGTGGCTCAAGCTTAGACTCAATGAAAGTCTTCAAGAGAAAAGGATTAAGTTAACCAAACTTAACAGTGAATATCACATAGATGATACATTAATGGTAGTTGGACATACATGATAGCAAACTTGACATTGGACACCACATAAGTAATACTACTCATTGTAGTTGGACATTATGATAGCATGATAGATTCATATCATCATCACCTTGTACATGAGCATAGAGGCATGATAGTAGTAGAGTACTTTACTTTACTTCAGTTGTTTATTTTCTGCATTTCATTTCAGCAGTTTACTATCTTATGCCTCAGTTGACCTAGTGGTGTATTTCGCTCCTCTCGGCGGCTTACCCACTGGGAACTATTGATTAATAGTTCTCACCCCATTTGGGTTGTTGTTTTGCAGAGCCATCCGCAGCGGGAGGGGCTCGGGACCGTGGCAAGGGGTTATCGCATAGTTAGCAAATCCCCGTCGCACCACTCGAGGTGGTTGCGGGGCACCTTTTCTTTTGTTTTTCTTGGAGAGGTGTCAGTGTGTTTTGGCATAGAAACCACCCGTGTATTTTGATAAGTTGCATTTTTGAGGGGACCAGATTTGTATATTGGATTTTAACTTCTTGTATGATAGTTGTTATCTTTTTTTTTCCTCTTTGATGTATAATTAGTTTCTGTT
>CM054945.1:5593234-5659666 GCA_029168755.2 Tillandsia fasciculata
TGAGCTCGGATTGGCTTAAATAGGTGCTGAGGACAAATACAATTGGATTAATACCCAACGCAGTGTCCCCACTTTCTGGTGCGCTCGGCCCCATTTCGGGCGCGCACAGTGCGGCCGGCCCAGAACTTGCGGGCCGCGCACACAGTGCGCGCCCGGTCCACCGCGCAGCCCAGTCCACCACCTCCCTCTCGATGTTTTACCCCGCTGCACCCGGAGCACCAGAGCCCGCCAATGGCCGCGCGACACGTGGCCGAGCAAACCGTGCACCACACGCAGTCTGCCGCCGTGGACCGTCGCACGTCGCGGCTGACCCGGCGTACGGCCACCTGCCCCGGCAACCATCTCAGCCGGTTGCGTGGACCGGGACAGCACGACGGACCAACAAGGCCTCGCCACGTGGCACCTCGCTGGTGCACGGCCGCCGCCGTGGACCGCGCGCCTGCCCGCGCGCCCGGGCGCCTGCCCGCGCCCTGCCCGCGCCGGCGCGCCGCCTGCCGCTGCCGCTTTTCCGCCGCCCCGAGCCGCGCCGCCGCCACGCCTGCGATCGCGCGAGACACTGTTTCCTCGGCGTGAACAGTACCCGCAAGCTCAAAAATGAACAGTAAATAGCCCATCTTGACGTTTTCTCGGCGCTGATTTCCAAAAACGAGGTCACGTTTGGCCAAATTCGCCTCCAAAAATTTGCCGGAGGCTCCCGCAAGCGCCGAAAACTGCCAAAACCTCCGGAGTTCCGCTTTTGGACATCCGGACTCAGAAGTGGGCGAACAAAAAGCAATCTCAAGTGTTTTTCCGCGCTGAATCCAAATCCATCCTCACGTTTGGCCCTAAATCCTTTTCTAAAATTCGGCAAAAGCAGCCGAAGGCCAAAACGGCTAACCAAAGCTCACAGGGTCCATCGGTGGCATCCCTTTGATGCACTATGGGCCAGATACACCATCAACAGGTGTCTAAACAGTGGATCACGGGAAACCCTGCATGGGGGGTTCGGGGTACTACACCTAGGACTATTCCTAGGCTCTGATACCACTCTAATCTGTCACGCCCCGAGTCCGCCAATTTGTACGGTTCGGGCACGCCAACAGACCCGCCAATCGGGTAAAACCTTTTTCTACCCGAAAGGAACGGTAACATCCATAATAACACAACAAGTGTATGCGGAAGCTCAATATCAGAGTACTAAAAATCACTATAAATTTAAAACTTTCATTCAATAACTAATGCGGAAATGAAAGCATACAGGAGTGAACCATAAATTAAACTTATTACACTTTACAATTCTGAACTTGCAAATAAATTATTACATTTTCTTTACATAATTCCTCACCATACAAGGTTCACTCAAGAAATATATAGAAAGGGATACCTCTGCTAGACCCTCTAGGTCACTATGCTGCTGGGCCCTTGCCCCTGTCGTATGCCTCGCTGTCGTCTGCATCGGATCTGTCTCGACCGCTGCATCCATTCCCGAACCTGGGGGGGGGGTCACCCAAGGGGTGTGAGAACTTACGAGCGAGTTCCCAGTGGGTTCAACCACCGAGAGAGAGTGTCCTACACCACTTGGTCCAATGGAAGCAATAATAATAGTGTGCTAGGAAACTAAAATCCTCAACATCAATATGCAGCTATGCAATAATATATCACTACACTATCTGTGTACAACCATCGACCCAGCACTACTCTGTCTAGCCACACTAGGCTGCTAAGCACCAACTCGGCCACTATGCCGCTGTATACTGGGTTCAACTAACCCGGCCACCCTGGCCACTCTATTTTTCTTTATTCTTTAGATTCTGGTGCTTTAGTTCAAGTTAACCCTTGGAAATTCTTATCCAACGGGCCCGAGCCCGGTAGTCTTGCTACCATAAGATAAGATTTCTAAGGTTGCCGATAACACTCGCAAGTGTTACCCCGTCCTGCCGGGGGACTTGTCATACGGGACACTGCCCGATAGGGTCACTGCCCAACTCTGACAAGAGTACTCTATCTACCAGTCATACGGGTCGCTGCCCGGGAGAGGGACCCTGTCCAACTCCTGACCGTTGTACGTTCGCCCCGGAGGTACGCCCGTTTTATCTTTAATTTTCTTTCTTTTCTTTTTTTTTTCTCTTTTATTTTAGTTCTTAGCCTCTTTGCTTTTGAACACTTGCTTTCCTTTCTTATTCGAGCTTATAGCTCCCTTTTTGCCACTGGCAATTCACTTTCTCTTTTCTTCGAGCATTTAGCTCCTTGCTTTCACTTTTAGCCCTTCGAAAGTACCTCGTCCGACGGGTCACTGCCCAGGGAGTCCTGCTCCACTTGACGAGTCTCAAATTCGAAGGCGTCATTAATATACTTTTTTTCTTTATCTTAAGCAATTTTTGCTTGCTTATTAACCAATTTTAGCTCTATCTTGAACAATTTGATTGTCTTGCTTATTAATCACTTTTTATCTCTTACCCAGGTCTTGCCATACGGGTAGCTAGAGAGTCACCTGGACTCTTAAACATTTCTCTTTTATTTCTTTAACTCAAATTGAAGTTAAAGTTATTATCCATTTGCCCAGACACCCTATGACCTTCTAGGGTTATATTTGATCAGCTTATTAACCTTGGGATCTTATCCCACTTTCCTGATTCCTCATTGAATCCTAGAGTTAACTTAACTCTATTTTCCTGTTCCACTATTAACTTAGAGTTACACTGACTCTAATTCCATGTTCCGCTGTTATTTTAGAATTACATTGACTCTGCTTTTCTTTTTCCCTTTCATATCTCCACACTTGATCCACCCTTTCCATCCTCCTGATTCCTTACTGAATCCTAGAGTCAACTTGACTCTATTTTTCTGTCTGTGAGTTTAAACTCTTCTAGCTCAACTTAGGTTCCCTTTACCTAAGTCCCTTGTCATACCTGTCCTAGAGTTCCTTGACTCTATGTTGAACACTAGTTCTCCTTAGGTTCTCTTTACCTAAGTTCCGTGTCATATCACCCTAGAGTTTTCTGACTCTATGTTGATCACTCTATCCAGTGTCCTTAGGTTATCACCTAAGACCATGCCACTCATCCTTCCTAGGATAACTCCTAAGTTGATGTCACTCGTCAAACCCCTAAACTAGGTTTTCTCTAGTCTTACTACCAATCAAACCCCTATACTAGGTTTTCTCCTAGTCTTACTACCAACAAGTTCTGTTCCCTTATATCACATGATTTCTAGGGTTGTACCCTAACATGATCACAGTCATCAAGTAATTGCTCATTTCTACGCATGCAATTATTTTCATATCCATCATAAAAATAATATTTATCCTCTAAGTCCTTTTTGCACATGAAAATGAATTATCTCCTTTTGGCAACTGACAGTTGCATTTATCATCTGTGTCCATCTACACATACAAATTTATCCCCTATTGTGGATAAATCATAAATATCACTTTTTCTCTAAATTTCTCTACACATGCACGTATATCATCTGTTATTGGCAACCAACAGTTGCTCTTTTCCTCTGTGTCCATTGCACGTACACATATATTCCTCTATCTCTGGCAACCAACAGTTGCACTTTTCATCTGAATCCACATGTAATCTTAATCATAATTACCTAACGCCTCTAACAGGCTACTATCATGCTTCGAAATCAAAAAGCAAAGGAGCAAGGGGAGAGGTCACCCAATTTCGGCAGAATTCCCCACCTTGTAGTGTACCCAATTGCTTGTAGACACTTGCAATTGGTCTCCGCGCGATTCCACTTGTTCTCCTCGAGCTTGCACGCAAAACGGTGCACATCCTCGAGTCCGCACGCAAAACGGTGCACGTCCTCTAACCTGCACGCAAAACGGTGCGCGTCAGAAAAATCCACACGCAAAACGATGCGCGCCACTTCAATCGGCACGCAAAACGGAGCACGTACCTCAAATCTGCACGCAAAACTGGTGCACACTTACTTTAGGGTTGCACGAAAAATGGTGCACGTTTTTCTAGCCCTGCACGCAAAATCGATGCAAAATATTAGGGTCGGCACGCAAAACGGTGCGCGATATACGATCGGCACGCAAAACGGAGCACGTACCTCAAATCTGCACGCAAAACGGTGCACGCATAACTGTAGGGTTGCACGCAAAACGGTGCATATTTTTCCTATCTCTGCACGAAAATGATGTATAATATTAGAGACTGCACGCAAAACGGTGCGCGATAAAACGATCTGCACGCAAAACGGTGCACACTTAACTGTAAAGTTGCACGCAAAACGGTGCATATTTTTCTATCCCTGCACGAAAACGATGTATAATATTATAAACTGCACGCAAAACGGTGCGCGATAAAATTATCTGCACGCAAAACGGTGCATGCTTAACTGTAAGATTGTACGCAAAACGGTGCATATTTTCTATCCCTGTACGAAAAACGATGTATAATATTATAAACTACACGCAAAACTGTGCGCGATAATATAAGTTGCACGCGAAACGGAGCACATACCTCGATTTGGCACGCAAAACGGTGCACTTTTTTTTTCAACGTTGCACGCAAAACGGTGCACGTTTTCCGAGTTTGCGGCCAAAACTGTGCATTTTTGCTGAATCCGCACGCAAAACGATGCATTTTTTTTTTACAACTTGCACGCAAAACGAGACGCGTCAAAAATATCTGCGACAGTCCGGACAGCAACGGCACAGTTGAAGTCGGTCCCTAACACGCAAAACGGTACGGGGGTCAAATCTAATGTCCAAAAGAGGCTCAAAAATTGTGCCAAAAATACCACAAAAATGACGAACGGCCTACCTCGACAGCATCGCATAGTCCATGGCTTTTTTTTTAGAATACTTTGCGCGCTTCACGAGGTCATCGACGCGCCAAAAATTTCCACAAAATTCCCTCTCCCTCTCTCCCTGCGCTCGGTTGGAGAAGAAGAAGAAACAGGAGAAGAGGAAATGGTGCGGGGAAGAAAGGAAGAAGAAGAAGAGAAGAAGAAAAAGGGGAGGGTGGTCCATGGACCGAGTTCACGGAGGCATCCAATGAGGAACTGCCGTGTGGCGGTCCACCACACAAAGGTGCGTGCACCCGGTCCACGTGCAAACGTTGCACGCGTCCCGCGCAGGAAGGCGCGCTTCCCCAGCGCCAGCTGCATGCCTTGCGCAGCACGCAACCGTCTCGAGCCGCGCGCCAACGCCGTCTCGAGATCAGTTTTTGATTCGTTTTCTGTCCATTTTTCGTCCGTTTCCTTCCAAATTTGACAGGCGGTTTCGTTTCAGCTTAATTTACCACAGAAAAATTTAAATTTTCACTTTGGGCCATTTTTGGGCTACCAAAAGCCTCGCTGTATCTAGAATCATTGGCGGACCCCGTTCTCACAATCCGGGTATCCTATCAACCCGAAATTTTTACTGTGACCTTAAAACATAATTACGAAGCTCCCCAAATTTTCTCAGAATTTTTCGACACTGTTGGCGGAGCCCGTTTTCACTATCGGGTATCCGATCAACGCGAAACTTTTTCTGTGATCTTAAAACATATTTACGGGGCTCCCGTAATTTTCTCGGAATTTTCCGACACTGTGAATTTTCCACTAAAAATCTGGGCCCCCTTTCTCAAATAAATTTTTAGATCTCTCCATTTTAACCCGATTTGGGCCCAACTCGCGTCCACATATTCTTTACTTCCCTAACTTTCATAACACTAGTATTTCATACCACCTTTATTTATATTTATTTATGTGCCGAAAATTCGGTACATTACAGTTTGTGCGCGTGTCGGTCCCGAGAAATGGTTTGTGATGCAATTTGGGATTTAGTTGCATCACTAGAGGCCTGCGTGATGTGTCGCTGGTGGTTGCGTGCAATTTGGTCACAAGTGTTGGACTTCGTGCTTAAAAGGAGACCCCGTGGGAATTGGGATGACCCGTCGGGTGTTTAGAGGTGGTTTCGCGCGATTCGGATGTCAAAATTGGACTCCGGGCGAAGTTTGGATAAAGTTACCTCTCCGGTCGCCTTCGGGAATTTTTAGAGTTGAATTTGACAAATCGGACTTTAAAAATGGACCCGGCGCGAAAATCGGATCGAGTGGGCATTCGGCAAATTTTTGGATGAGAATTTGAGAAACGGACATCGTTTTTGGATTCAGCGCGCGAAATCGCTAAGAATGGACTATTTATTTGTTGGATTTGGAGACCGGTAGGCGTGCGCGTTTTTCGAGGCGACGTGGCACGCAAACCGAGGCGGTGGCGCGGCGGCACGCTTCCCGAGGCGCGCAACAGGCGCGCTGGCACGCACAGGGAACCGCGCTCCGGCGCGGATCGCGCGGGCCGCCACGTGGCGGGCTCCCACTCGCGCCCGCGCGGGCGAGGGGGCACGCGCGCCCGTGTGGCGGCGCGCGTGTCCCGCGCCTGGCGCGCGCGCGGTGTAACGCGCCCGTGTGCGCGCGCCGCGTGGCCCCGGGGCGCGTGCTTGGACCCGGTGCACGCGCCCATGGGCCGTGGACCGCGGTTGCTCCCTCCCCATTGGCCAGCGCCGTGGACCGGGCCCGTGGACCACCCCTTCCTCTTTTTTCTTCTTCTTCTTCTTTCTTCTCCCCCGTAAGCCTTTCTCCTCCATTTTTCTTTTCTTCCTTCTTCACCCGAGCGAGAGAGGGAGTGAGGAGGAGATTTTGGGTGGTGCGGTGGCGAGTGGTGAACCTCGTGGAGCGTGCGCGGGTCCCGTTGGGAGCGTTTCGGCAGCGACGGCGCAGTCGGGTAGGTCCCGTGTGTTGGTTTTTCTGTATTTTTGTACAGTTCTTGGAGCGTTCTTTTAGACTGTATTGACCCGCGTGCTTCGTTTTGCGTACGGACTCCGTTTTGCGTGCGGATCCTGGCACCGTGCACCGTTTTGCGTGCGGACTTCGGCACCGTGCACCATTTTGCGTACGGACTCCGTTTTGCGTGCGGATCCTGGCACCGTGCTCCGTTTTGCGTGCGGACTCCGTTTTGCGTGCGGATCCCGGCACCGTGCACCGTTTTGCGTGCGGACTTCGTTTTGCGTGCGGATCCTGACACCGTGCATCGTTTTATGTGCGGACTCCGTTTTTGGTGCGGACTCCGGCGGCGTGCTCCGTTTTGGTGCGGACTCCGGCGGCGTGCTCCGTTTTGCGTGCGGACTCCGGCGGCGTGCTCCGTTTTGCGTGCGGACTCCGGCAGCGGGCATCGTTTGCGTGCGGATCGCGTGGAGGCCAATTGCAAGTGTCTACGAGCAATTGGTGGCAAATCGAGGTGGGTGGCCTTATCTCCAAGTTTTATGGACTGTACAGTATTTCTACTGATGTAGGACTATGCATGATAGCTTAGTTCATTGTGTAGCATGCTAGATTGTAGGAATTGTTATTCCTGTTATCATCTGTTAATATAGTTATTTTGGAACTTGACCTAGCACCCCCGTCATATGTTGCATGTGTAACCAGACCAGTAGAAAACCCTCACTTGGGCTAGGGTTATTTATGCTTAGACATCCACACTGTTCTTTCATTCCTGGACATAGTGTTTTCTCGCCCGGGTAGTGGGCCGAGAGGTCGGGACTTGCTTTTAGTGTGGGATGCTTTTGCACTCTGGCTTGGGAGCAGAGTGGAGTCTGGTAGTTGTAGCGGGTTGCTTATCCAGGCGAGGGAGCCGTTGAGTAGACGGTAGTCCCGGGCCGTCGAGTATCTTCCGGTCCGTATTGTTGGGAACCGTTGGGGTTGGCGGTGGTCCCAGGTCGTTGAGTGCTGTCCGACCTGTTTTGTTACCCTGAGTTGTGGGTCGTTCCTGGCTGTGGAGTATCTCCAGCCAGTGAGCTTTGTGCTGCGAGCTGTTGGAGAGGCTAGTGTCTCGTGTTTCGAGTTAGCCGATCAGCTGAGTCGTCGAGAGTGCTCCGACTGTTGTGCGAGATATTTGGGGATCTTGAGTCCTACCGTTCTGAGAGTGAGCGTGGATTTTGACTAGCCTGCACATGCCAATGTTTGATACTCTATGCCGCGCCGTTTTCCTCAGTTGGAGTCGCGCCCTGAGATGCCGCTGTGGATACGATGATTGGCCTGTTGAGGCAATTTTCCGCAGTGGAGGCAACGATGGGCCTGTTGAGGCAGTTTTGCGCGAGGGGTGAGTTAGGCGGACAGGACGCCCCACGTAAATCCCGTCCTCCTGTGGATGTGTGGTAGTGGGCAGGTGCGTTCCTAGTCGACAGGCGCAGGCTTGACTGGACCCTTTGAGGCAGTCAGTTCGATTGGGTCGATTGAGCACCTTGGGTGCGAGTGGTTCCTTTTACTTTCCTCTGTTCCACTTTTGAGTATCTAGATAGAGGCATGGTAGCTGTAGAGTAGTTCCAGCCTTTCTTGTTCAGATGTCATTGCATTATTATCTTTTGCCTCTAGTAGACTTAGTGGGCAGACCGTTGGGCTTGTTGACGGCACCCACTGAGAACTACTGTGGGAAGTAGTTCTCACACCCGTCGTGGTGTCTTTTCCCCAGGAACTTCTTCTTCTGTTCCTGTGCTCCTGTTGCTGATCCTTCTGACAGAGGCGAGGGAGTCGCGAGCTAGTTCCCTACCCGTCGTTGGAGTGTAGCTGTACCCCTTCAGAGGAGAGCTCCAGTTGATTAGTTTACTTCTTGTACTCTGTTGAGAGACCTTTGTTGTGAGGTATAGAGTTGTACTTTATTTTACAGTTTGAGATACTGTTGTAGTGAGGATATTTTGTATCGAGAGCTTGTACACTGACGTATTTATTGGAGATATCTCCCTTTTGAGTTTTTGTATCAGAGGACTTTTTATACGATTGTATGTGGGAGATGATTTTTTTTGTTTTATTTACAGTTGTACAGGATTGGGATTTCAGTTTTTAGTATTTTACTTTCCGCTCTGATATCTGTATACTGTAGTTGATTCTTTCTGCAGGTTAGGCGCTTCGTCTGTACGGCAGTTTCCGTACAGATGGCGGATCTGTTGGCGAGCCCGGGTCGCAGTTTCGACCCCGGGGCGTGACAGATTAGAGTGGTATCAGAGCCTAGGTTGTAGGTCATTGTGGACTTAGAAACCCTAGGCTTGTGGTTGGATATTAGGATGACTACGTGAGAGTCGTGACTTTAGCGAGAGTCCTGATTGAGTTTTTACCTCTCCCAAGAGACGGGATGAGTGATTGGCATGTGTTTTTTCCCAAGCGGTTATGTGGCTGCAGACAACCTAATGCTATGGAATGCATGACATGTCTTAGACTTTCGCTGGATTGGGTCGTATGGTTGTTGTGTCCTGACGTTTGTTATTGTGCAGTGGTTTGCGATACCCCTGAGACGTCGTGTTGTGAAGAGGACACACCTCGCATCTGATGAGTACCCGAGCAGCGGGAGGCAGAGCTATCAGAGCTGAGCGAGACCCAGGAATTTGTGTGTTGAGATAGTTTCCCACTTTAACCAAGAAGGACCAAATCCCTGAACGGTAAGGATCGAGGACTACGATAGGCTGAGCCTAGAGTCTGTTCTTGTTTGATTGGGGTTCTAGACATTAGTCTATCGGGATTTTTGGATCTTTGCCGCGTCAGTCGGTTCTTCTCGCCTATGAGTGGGGTGTTGTTGTGGGAGCCGTTTGGAGTGACGGCGATCCCAGCTGTGTGCACATGCCCTGGCTGAGTTACCAGGAGGACACATGCCCTGGCTAAGTTACCAGGAGGACACTTTCCACTGGCCGAGCTACCAGATGGATACATTGCCCTGGCTGAGTTACCAGGTGGGCACAAGCCCTGGCTGAGTTACCAGGAGGACACATGCCCTGGCTGAGTTACCAGGAGGATACTTTCCACTGGCCGAGCTACCAGATGGATACATTGCCCTGGCTGAGTTACCAGGTGGGCACATGCCCTGGCTGAGTTACTAGGAGGACACATGCCCTGGCTAAGTTACCAGGATGACACATGCCCTGGCTGAGTTACCAGGAGGATACTTTCCACTGGCCGAGCTACCAGATGGATACATTGCCCTGGCTGAGTTACCGGGTGGGCACATGCCCTGGCTGAGTTACCAGGAGGACACATGCCCTGGCTAAGTTACCAGGAGGACACTTTCCACTGGCCGAGCTACCAGATGGATACATTGCCCTGGCTGAGTTACCAGGTGGGCACAAGCCCTGGCTGAGTTACCAGGAGGACACATGCCTGGCTGAGTTACCAGGAGGATACTTTCCACTGGCCGAGCTACCAGATGGATACTGTGATGACCTGGATCCCCGCAGAGCTGTTGCGGTGCATTGGGGTGGCCATTGGAGGCCTACGCGGTGTGCGGAAAGTGTTTGGGGCACGATTGGACACTAGTGTTGGATTTCGGACTTAAAACGGATCACGCGGGTGATCGGGGGACCCCGTCGGATGTTTAGAGGTGTTTTCGCGCGAAACGGATATTAAGATCGGGCTCGGCGCGAATTTTGGACTAAGAATACCTTTCCGGGGGCATTCGGCAATTTTTAGAGTGAGAATTTGGCGAAACGGACGTCAAATTCGGATTCAGCGCGCGAAAACGCTTCAGACGGACTATTTACATGAATTTTTGGGGCTCGGGTACTGTTCACGGCCGGAACAGTACTTCCGGCGATCGCCGGCGGCCGGCGGCGGCGGCGGGCAGCGCCGGCGGACGGCGGAGGGCGCTCGGGCAGGCGGCGCGCGGCCGCGGGCAGCCGCTGAGGGCGCGGGCAGGCGCGGCGGGGGCGCGGGCAGGCGGGCGGTCCACGCGGCGGGCGTGCACCAGGGAGGGCGACACGTGGCAGTCACCCATTGGACGGTTCAGTGCTCTTGGTCCACGGAGCATCACGGGTCTATGGTGCACCGGTCTTGGACACGTGGCCATCTACCATTCGTTTGGTCCACAGAATCTCGTGCACCGAGTGCACCGAACAGTAAGAGTGACACGTGGCGATCCCCTATTGGTCGGTCAACTGTGCGGGCAGGCTGGGCAGGCGCGTGGTCAGGTGCACGGTGCAGGCTGGTGGTGTGCCACGTGGCAGCTTCCCATTGGTTCAGGGTTGGACACGTGGCAGTGTGCGGTTCGTCGGGTGCACAAGGTGGGTGAGCCGGGCGTAGCGAGTGCATGGTGTGCCACGTGGCGCGTTTTCATTGGCTGGAAGCCGTGTTTCCTGTTATGTGGGACACAAAGGTAATTAAGGGAAAAGATTTTTCTGGTTTTCTTCATTTCTTCCATCCGAGGCTCATTCAAAGGCGTTTTTCTCCAACTTAGAGGCTCCATCTCCCTCAGAGGTGAGAAGATGAAATCTTCATCAAGAAGAGAGGAAGCATCCTGTGAAGTTTGGGGATTTTAGGAGGCTCGGATCCCGAGGTTGGGGATTTTTCCGGCGCGGCGCGACGATCATTCTCCGGCAACCCGATTCGTCGCATTTCAGTGTTCAGGCTCCCCCGACTCACCCCGACCTCCTATTTTCACGATTTTTGCGCCGTTGGATTCTTAACAGGTAGGGCTACGTTTCTTATTTCTACTGGTTTTTCCCCATTCCGAGGTTTTCATGGGTTTTTCGGATCATCTTGTGACCCCATTTTGCTGTGATGGAGTTTTGGACAGCGGTTCGGTATTTCGGCGATATCTCCGCAACCGGACATCGGATTGAGGCGATTCAAAAGAGGATTTGCATCTACACATCGCAAGGAGTCTCCCTGAATTTTCTTGGATTTTTGTGGAATTTCCCTGAAGGTGAGAACCCCCTTTTTACAGAACTTTGTAGCACAGTTTTTGAGTGAAAGTATTGTTCGGGGTGGTCCTCTTGTCGATTTTGGTTCTCAGCATGGAAAAATCGTGGGGAAACGTGCAGGTACTCGTTTCGACCGGTTCGTCGCGTAGATCGCAGTGGTATTTTTCTGGGAATTTCTAGAGCAGATCTCGCAGGTGAAAAAGGCTAAACTGTGGACTGGTTGTATTTGGGACAGATTTTGGTGTGAGCATGGTTCATTAATTGTGCTTGTTCTTTTGGGGTATTTTGTGCAGTACCGTGGTGATCGTTGAGACCGGGCGCGGACTTCGCTGTTGGGATCAGGATTTAGCGCTCGAGGTGGGCGGTTGTTTATTGCCTCTATTTTGACATGCTCACTAGGAATATTAGAGTGATTCCCTTTATTGGACATCTTGATTAATCATGATCGAGGGTGGGTTTATGCATGCCGGTGTGGGAATAGGGTTGCTTTGATAGCGGTTAACCTTGCATGTGTTGTGGAATATTTATGTTGGACTATTTGATTATCCTGTTGACGGTACTACTTGAGGGTAGATGACATGCGTAGGTGGATACTGTTAATGATTAATGCCTTTAATTATATTTCCTTGAGAACACTTGCATGCTTGTATGGACATCTAGATAGGCCATCTTTTATTGCTACACTATCATATTGGGATTTGACTTAGGAGAAACCATGATTGCTTTCTTTCTCCTCCTTATTTAGACTTTCGAGTCATGTTGCTCGGGTTCGAGCGGGGGTTTGGGATAGTGTAGCCGGGACCTTGGGGTCGGAGACAGGGTGTACTTGATGTCGGACTTGGGGGTTATTGCGGCAACCGCGGACAGTAGGCGGTTGACCGGATATCGATTATTCTACCCGATTGTGGATCTTGGATTTTGGGACAGGCAGGCTTGGTGGCAGGGTATTGCGGCAACCGCGGACCTTGGGCGGTTGACCGGAGGTTGCTTATGCATCAGATTGGGTATCAGGTCTCTAGTGGATGGGGTTTCCCACTATTTGTTTATCTTGCATCGGGTTGAGATCGGGTCTCCTTTTAGTGGATGGGTTTTCCCACTTTGATCAGAGTCATGATCCAGTCCTGCTGATTTGGTACTTGTTACCCAGGCATTATACTCGTGTGGGTCGCTCCCCTCGAGTGCCACTCCGGAGTGTGCGTTTTACAGGCTTCGAGTCCTTGAGACTCTCTTTTCCCTATCGGTGTTATGCGTTGGCCAGCATACCCGATTTGGCAGGCAGGCAGGCAGGCAGAGCAGGCAGTACCAGTGCTCACTGGTGTATCGATTGGGTCTAGGCAGGCAGGCATTTATGTTCTGATGCATACAGTTAGCTATCTCTTTAGCTTGGCATATTAGAGGCATAGTAGTGGTAGTTTCCTGTTTTCGGCAGTCATCATTGCTTACCACACTTCTTTCCTTTTTGCCTCTGGTAGACCTAGTGGGTGTGTCAGGATTTGAGGTTTTACCCACTAGGGGAGGCTACTGGTTTACTGGTAGTCTTACCCCCATTCTTCTTTTCTCTTTTTCTTCTCCCTTGTTTTGCAGTGTCTTCTGCGGGTGCTGCTGGGTTTTCAGCGACGGGTCGAGGAGAGAGGACGGCTGAGTAGATAGACTTCGAGGCAGGTTGAGCGTGTTAGCTGGACTGTTGGTGTACCCGTGTTCCTCAGACGGTTGTACTTTTACTTTGGGACTGGCTTTTGCCAGCAGGTTGTATTTATTTTGGTGAGCTGGGAGAGACAGATGTATCATTTATACAGATGTATTGTATTTTATTTCCAGCTTCAGTCTGAGATGTATTAGTTTTAGTTCAGCTCTGTTTTTATTGCTCATTTATTATTATCTCTTTTATATCTGAGCAGGTTTGGCGCTTCGTGTACGCGGGAAATACCGTGTGCACGGCGGATCTGTAGACGGGCCCGGGTTCTGGTTTACACCCGGGGCGTGACAGATACATTGCCCTGGCTGAGTTACAGGTGGGCACATGCCCTGGCTGAGTTACCAAGAGGACACATGCCCTGGCTGAGTTACCAGGAGGACACTTTCCACTGGCCGAGCTACCAGATGGATACATTGCCCTGGCTAAGTTACCGGGTGGGCACATGCCCTGGCTGAGTTACCAAGAGGGTACATGCCCTGGTCGAGTTACCAGGTGGTTGCTTCAGTGAGATTGAGATGGTCTGACAGGACGCCGAGATTTGGTGGCGTCGAGTTCATCCTGTTGGACTACCTGGAGCGCAGTTGTTGACTTGGAACCAGTTTCGTGCTTTGCAGCTCAGGGCCTTCTTTCCCGACAGTGTAGCAGAAACTGGAAAGGGGATCTTAGACTCCTGCAGCAGGGGAGTCGACCTCTTCTGGATTATGTTCGCGAGTTTTGCGATTGTTGAGTGGTGTACCTCATGCCGCCTGGATGAGGCCCAGGAGGTTGAGCTAGTTGAGAAAGGACTGCATCGAAATATCTATCACTTGGTGTATTCTCGGCGGGTGCCAACGTTAGATGCAGCGATTGAGCATGCTCGGTGGGTTGACCGAGGAGCTGTGATCATGTCTTAGTTAGGCGGAGCGCCAGGGACCAGCTCCGGGAAGAGGCATCCAGTGCCGCTTGTTTTTGGACGGTCGAATAGATCGTGACCCCCGGGGCCGCCACGATCCCAGTCTGAGGGTCGTGAGTCTTAGAGGAGACAGAGACCAGGGGGTTCTCCACAGCCGGTGTATCAGCGGCAGCAGCGGGATGATTGTGTCATTTGTGGTGGGCCGCATGCTGCGCCGCAGTGTGACCACAGACAGGGCACGGATCTTAGTCTTGTCCTAAAGCGGGGTCATCAGTCGCATTGGCAGCTTCGGCTCCTCCTCCTCCGCTCTTCCAGACAGGCGGAGCTTCGACAAATTTTGGCCAGATAGTTTGGGCCACTTCTTCGCGGCAGTCCGACGGACGATCACCCCCGAGCGAGAGCGTCTATGTCGCACAGGATGAGGATTCAGGGGCAGCTGGCCACGTGGTGGCAGGTATTAATCTTACCTCCCCTTCACCCACGTGAACGTTATTTGTTACCGGAGCATCGCATTCTTCTCTTCTGTAGGGCATTTGCATTGATGTATGGGCTAGAGATAGGACCCTTAGCTTGTGCTCGTGAGGTTCAGATACCTGATCACGTCTTGCACATAGATGAGTGTTATTGGTCCTGCCCAGTGCAGTTGGGGGCCCTGGTTTTTGCCTGTTGATCTTTAGCCCTTCCTCAGCTCCAGGATTTCGAGGAAGTGTTGGGTATAGGACTGTGAGGATCTGTGGCCTTGATGCTTGATGATGCCACACCGTTGATACACGGTGATGATGCCACACCGTTGATACACGGTGATGATGCCACACCGTTGATACACGGTGGTGATGCCACACCGTTGATACACGGCAGTGATGCCACGCCGTCGGTGCACGGCGGTGATGCCACACCGTTGATACACGGTGATGATGCCACACCGTTGATACACGGTGACGATGCCACACCGTTGGTACACGGTGGTGATGCCACACCGTTGACATACGGTGGTGATACCACGCCGTTGGTGCACGGCAGTGATGCCACGCCGTTGGTGCACGGCAGCGATGCCACGTTGTAGGTATACAACGGTGAGAGTCTTTTGGATGTTTCGGACTTTTGACCGCGAGTTTGGGCATCAGCTTTATGATCGCCTTGTGAGCCAGTTTTCAGTCCCGTTCACCGACGGTTTGGTTCCCGTCAGGGTGTTCTTTATTAGTTGAGGGATCTACATCGACCCGTGGGTCTGTTGGGGTTATGATAGCATGTTGAGCGACCAACTGTGGCACGAGTTTGGGCCTTTTGAGGAGCCCTTTTGAGGGTAGCCTGCAGTTGTGTAGTCCACTCGAGTGGTTTCGGATCGGGAGGTAACCGAGTGAAGACCCCAGCGTATTGGCTTCCCTTCCTTATTGGATAAAGGTGCGGGTATGCTACGGGTCGTCTTGTTGTGGTTGGCACCATGTTGTGGTTTGGTGCGTATTACACTTGTGGTTATCTCAGTTTCCCCCAGCCTTTTAGTGGAGCCCTTGAGTTTTTCACGTCTCAGCTCAGTAGTGATGTGTTTTTCCTCGCCCGTGATTTACTTGCCCTTTTGAGATCTGTGATTATTAGAGTACGAGGGACGCCCGTTGCAATTTCTGGTTCGAGAGATGAGAGGATTGCACATCGGGTCATACCGTACTTGTTGTTGTTGCGAAGTAATCACGAGGAGCGAGTGGGGTTTGGGGAGCTGGAGACGTATTGTTAGATACCTAGCCGTGGTATTCTTGACTCCTGATGGGCTTGATCTAGTTTCGAGGACGAAACTTTCTTTTAGTGGGGGAGGATGTGAGGTCCCGGAATCCCCCGCGTAGGAGTTGCTGGTTGTTGGGCAGCTTTTAGTGGCCGTTGGGAGTGTTTGTGCGCGTGTCGGGCCCGAGAAATGGTTTGTGATGCAATTTGGGATTTAGTTGCATCACTAGAGGCCTGCGTGATGTGTCGCTGGTGGTTGCGCGCAATTTGGTCACAAGTGTTGGACTTCGTGCTTAAAAGGAGACCCCGTGGGAATTGGGATGACCCGTCGGGTGTTTAGAGGTGGTTTCGAGCGATTCGGATGTCAAAATTGGACTCCGGGCGAAGTTTGGATAAAAGTTACCTCTCCGGTCGCCTTCGGGAATTTTTAGAGTTGAATTTGACAAATCGGACTTTAAAAATGAACCCGGCGCGAAAATCGGATCGAGTGGGCATTCGACAAATTTTCGAATGAGAATTTGAGGAAACGGACATCGTTTTTGGATTCAGCGCGCGAAATCGCTAAGAATGGACTATTTATTTGTTGGATTTGGAGACCGGTAGGCGTGCGCATTTTTCGAGGCGACGTGGCACGCAAACCGAGGCGGTGGCGCGGCGGCACGCTTCCCGAGGCGCGCAACAGGCGCGCTGGCACGCGCAGGGAACCGCGCTCCGGCGCGGATCGCGCGGAGCCCGCCACGTGGCGGGCTCCCACTCGCGCCCGCGCGGGCGCGGGGGCACGCGCGCCCGGTTTGGCGGGCGCGTGTCCCGCGCCTGGCGCGCGCGCGGTGTAACGCGCCCGTGTGCGCGCGCCGCGTGGCACCCGGGGCGCGTGCTTGGACCCGGTGCACGCGCCCATGGGCCGTGGACCGCGGTTGCTCCCTCCCCATTGGCCAGCGCCGTGGACCGGGCCCGTGGACCACCCCTTCCTCTTTTTTCTTCTTCTTCTTCTTTCTTCTCCCCCGTAAGCCTTTCTCCTCCATTTTTCTTTTCTTCCTTCTTCACCCGAGCGAGAGAGGGAGTGAGGAGGAGATTTTGGGTGGTGCGGTGGCGAGTGGTGAACCTCGTGGAGCGTGCGCGGGTCCCGTTGGGAGCGTTTCGGCAGCGACGGCGCAGTCGGGTAGGTCCCGTGTGTTGGTTTTTCTGTATTTTTGTACAGTTCTTGGAGCGTTCTTTTAGACTGTATTGACCCCCGTGCACCGTTTTGCGTGCGGATCCTGGCACCGTGCACCGTTTTGCGTGCGGACTCCGGCACCGTGCACCGTTTTGCGTAAGGACTTCGTTTTGCGTGCAGATCCTGGCACCGTGCTCCGTTTTGCGTGCGGACTCCGGCATCGTGCACCGTTTTGCGTGCGGACTCCGTTTTGCGTGCGGATGTCACGCCCCGGGGGTTTGTTTCAGCAGAAACGGTTCACAAAAGGTACTCAATTGGCGCGTAGATTTTGTTTTTTTTTTTTTTTTTTTTTTTTTTTGAAAAATAAACCTTCTTCCCCGGCGCATGCCCAGACCCGCCGCATACACAGAATCACTCTGCAAACGGACAGAGTCTCCTCTGTATATGCACGGCGTAGCAGCTAATACAAGTCCCAAACGCAATCATCCATTCAATCACAACAGTTCTAACATACAACTATGTACCATAACTGAGTAAAAAGCACGGCCAAGAGGTTTTAAAAGGATAAGCCCACAGTCGTTGAAAACGGCGCCTACCCGGCGCCCAGAGTTTGAAAACGCGTTCGAAAACAGCATAAATCCACAGGGTTTGAAAACAGTGCCCACACGACACATGAGTTTCGAAATTCGTTTTCACAATCCATAAATCCACAGGGTTTTGAAATCAGTGCCCACACGACACTTAAATTTTTGAAAACAGTTTTCGCAATCTTTTCTTTGGTTTTTCTTTTTCTTTTCCAAACGGCCAACAGAAGTGAAAGGGAAGATAAATACGTAAGAGAACTACCAAATGGAGACCATGCCGACATCCACGCCGACCCCACGAGGGTATCGAGAACCACACAAAGAACTACAAATGTGAATGAAATGCAAAGATAGAAAAAGGAAAGACAGTCCGGGGTCCCCAGCGACCCAGAAGCTCCTGCCCCGTCCTCACCGTCGCCTACCTCTCCCCCCGTCTGGACCCTGTCACGAAGTGGGAAGTCAGTGACAAAAAAATAGTAGAGCAGGAAAAGTAGTAAAACAAACCGTAAAGCCAACCGGAGCAACCACCCTCCCAAGAGGGAAAAAGACAACCTGTACCCCTGTATCCTGCAATACCCGACCACGTCGGACAACTAAACCGACGAGCCGTACCGTACCTGCAATACCCGACCACGTCGGACAACTAAACCGACGGGCCGTACCGTACCTGCAATACCCGACCACGTCGGACAACTAAACCGACGGGCCATACCGTACCTGCAAAACCCGACCACGTCGGACAACTAAACCGACGGGTCGCACCGCTCGCACCTCGGCGCCTCAAACCCCACAACTAATAAGGGGCCCCACTACGTCACCTCGTGGGTATACACGGGTCATGGACCGCTTTTCCGGAAAAGCGCACCCTTTGCGGTGGCCAAACCGCGGGTGCGCGTGCTGCAGCCTCGAGCAAAGTAACCGTAACCACCATCATGTTAGCATCATAATATATAAACAAGAGTAAAACGGTGACATGTATAATCCAAAGTAACACGGTAATATGCGTGATCGAAAGTAACCCGCTAACATGTAGAATCAAAGGTAAAACGGTAACATGTGTAATCGAAAGCAACCCGCTAACATGTAATATCAAAAGTGAAACGACCGCCGGAGACCGACGCTAAACACCACGATGAAACCCACCACGAACAAACCATGAACGTGACGACCTTACGCATAAAGGGATGCTAAGGGTGTACCCACAAGTAAAATCCGATAGTATCATCACTAAAGATCACTCATATTAGCACAGTTAGACGAGTCATAAAAACTTGAGCACAATTTACGAAAGTCCCACACTAAGTCTTAGGATGAGCACCCATAGCTATGAACAGTAAACATGCTTATGAAGAACAGGGATTAGATGAAATCATAAGATCAAAATTATTGTATTCATGCATATGCGGAACTTTACTATATCTCATTAAGGAACACCCACCTGGACAGCGTTTGGTCGGTACGCTAGAAGTTGACTCGCTGCATCCCACCCGATCGGCACGCGGACCTAGAAAGTCCCCCAAGGTAAACATTAATAAGCTAACACTGTCCCCTGTGAAACCTGTGACTCCCTAACTTTGACCCGAAAGAAATTTCCCTTAAAAGCATTGTTAAAAGTATTGTCGTGGTCGAGAACGTTCAAAAACGAGGCGAAACGGGCCAAAAACGGGCCAAAACGGAGTTACCGGGCTTCCGGGCTGGGGGCTAGTGCACGGACAGGGGCGTGGACCGGGTCCACGAAAACAGGCAGCGAAGGCGCAGGCCGGGAGCATGCTGCCACGGTGGACCAACCGGCTTGGGCCGGGCCGCGCACAGCAGGAGGCGCGCACCGGGTCTACATCCCCCGCGGCTGCAATGGCGAGGACCGGGTGCACGCCTGGCGCGTGCACCGCGCGGCCTGGGCCGGGCTGGCGCACGCGCCCGTGCACCGGGTCCGCACCCTCGGGCTGCGCGGGCGTGCGCCGGGTGCACGCCTGGCGCGTGCACCGCGCGGCCTGGGCCGGGCTGGCGCACGCGCCCGTGCGCCGGGTCCACCCCTCTTGGCTGTGTAGGCGTGCGCCGGGTGCACGCCTGGTCCCGTGGACCGCGTGGCCTGAAGCCGTACGGAATGAACAGTAAAGGCCCCCCTTTCGTCATCCGCGGCTCCGGTGATGACCCCGCGAACACGGCGACTGCGGCGGCGACCCCGTGAGTACGATAACAGCGGCGGCGGCCTCCCGTTTAGCAACGGCGGCGGCGGCTTCCCGTTACCTCAAAACCCACATCGCGCGACAACCGAACAAACACCGCCCAAACCCTCGACCCCCCAGAAATTGCAAAAGAACGAAAACGACGAGAGGGTTTGCCCCGATCGCTTACCGTGATCCCGCGAGGAAGGAGAAGATGGATCGTCCTTCTCGTCACCAACGTGCTACTCCTCGAGAGATGGATTCCCGTTCTTCCTTCTCCTTTCTCGATCGCTCCCCTAATTCGAATTTTCGAAATTCGGACTCTCCCTCTCCGTTCACGTTCACCAAAAGAAAGGAAAAAAGGTTTTCTTTATGAATACCTCCAATCAACCCTAGGTCAAGGTCTGACTCAGACTTCCTCGAAAATCGTGCGGATTTCCACGCACGAATCTCGGTGCACATAGCAGTCACCGGGAGCTTCAAATCCCAATTCCGGGAGATCCGTAAGTCCGATTCCAGATCCGATCGCGCCGCCGTTCCTCATTTTGCGAGCTCTACCACCTAAAAATACCCGCAGACCCCGACGGTCAACCCAGAAATTCTCGAACCTTTAACCCCTCCCTAACAACTTAAAAAAAGATTCAGTTAAGACCAAAATGGAAAACCGGAAGGTCGAGGTACTACAAGATAAATAAAACGACCCACTGACAAACAAAAATAAGATAGAACATCCGATCGTAGAAGGATCCAGTCCGATCACCTCGAAAAGTGTGCCGGCCACTTAGCACGGACTCTGATGCACCACCCGAAAGCAAACGCTTTGACCCTCATTCCGGGAGATCTGTAATTTGGAATTCGAATCCGATCGCCTTGCCAAACTCCGTTTCCCGAGCTCAAACGCAGAAAAATACCCGCAGTCCAGGCCGGTCCATTGCAGGGAACACAGTGAAAAGCTTCCCTAACCACTCTGTCACAAAAGAAGGTATTTAAAAGCATTGGAACGCCAGGACTCTACATCACTCACCTCTTAAAACAAGTTTCGTCCTCGAAACTTAACCCTGGTCCGCAACGAATAAAACTGAGTAGCACTCCTCCATCTTTGACTCCCGTTCCTAAGTCGCTTCGCGTTCTTCCTGGTTGCTCCACAGCACCTTTCCATAGGGAATCGTCCGGTTGCGCAATCCTTTCTGTCCTCTCGTGCTAAGGTCCGCACCAGTGTTCCGTCGAAGCTCAGGTCCCCTCTGAGCTCAAAAGCAGTGACCATCCGTCACCCAAAATCAAGTACGCGGGTTCAGAGCACATCTTCGAGAATCCGGTTCACTCGCTCGGGCTGTCCGCCGGTCTGGGGGTGAAACGCCGTGCTGAAGTGTGGTTTAGTCTCTAGAGCTCATTGCAGACTTGCCAACGGTTCGACACCAGCCGAGTGTCTCTAATCCACCAAAATTTCTACTTGAGGTCCTCGTACATCTTCGTGTCACCTGGATGCGCCGCGAAGGGAGCGCAGTGCGCCTCTGACAGTAACCCTTCCTTCAACACAGGCAGCTCGGGCACGCAAGTCCACCATCGGAAACGTATTGCGTCGCTCGCACTCGCCGAAAAGTCGCTTGCGTGGTCCGGGGGGTCTTGTCTCGAATAAGCTGTATCCGTACGCCTGCCTTCTGACCCTCCAGGATTTCTCTAAGAGGGTTGGCTTGATCATCAAGGACTAAAGGTCGTGCGACAGTACCGGTCCCGCTGAGTACTCGCGCTCATCGAATTCCCCCCCCTCGGTTTGACCCTTCCTGCTCAAAACATCCGCTACTACTCTTGCTTTTCCCCGGGGTGATGCTGAGTGGACATGCCGAGTCCTTCAGCAACTCCGACCAATGCCTCTGTCGCAAAATCAAATCCATCTCTGTGAACAAAGCTTAAGACTCTGGCGATCCGAAAACACATCACGATGAATTCCAAAAGGTGGTGTCTCCAAAGTTTTTGAAACGAAAACGACTGCAGCCAGTTCCGGATCGCATGTCGGACAGTTCCGCTCACATTCTCTGTGATTCCCGTCGCTGACACAATGTGCCCCAAAAAGTCCACTTCGCGAAGTCAGAACACACATTTCTTAAACTTAGCAACCAGCTCCTGGTTCCTGAGATTCCGGAGAATGAACCGCAAGTGCTCCTTGCAGTTGATTGAGGAGGTCATCAATCCTGGGCTTGTTCTTCACTGTAACCTTGCCTATCTCCCTGTAGTCGATGCGTAGACGTAGGCTTCTGTTCTTCTTTCGCACGAACGCACGGGTGCGCCCCAAGGCGACACCCACGGTCTAAGGAACCCTTTATCCAGAAAACTCCTAGTCGTGCCTGGTAGAAGCTTGAAAGGGAGGATGTCCTCGCTCGGGGGTATTCCCGGCAATTCAGTCAGGAGGATGGCAGAAGAAACCCCTACCACGGGGGTGTCAGTGAACGACGTAAAGGGTCGAGTCGCTAGGCTCACTGAATCCAAGTAGCTATACATCCGCCGGATACCTCGTGAACCAGTCCCTACCCAGCACCTCGTCGTATTCCTGCCTCCCGACTCGAAATTCCCAGTCACGACGCCACCGGTCCGCACGCCACCCCGGCCGGCGCTGAGCAGTCAGCAACAAAGTCTCGCGATGCGTCGAGGTGCCCCAGTCATACCGCCCAACCCATACCAATGATCCTTTAAAAGTCCAAAACATCCAACTCGACGACGAGGAAAACAAGCCACACAATGCCCTCACAAGGCTCCGAGAGGTGCCAACCAAACAGGCTGGGTTACTCACTACCATAACTTCCCCCCTGAAAACCATGAACTCACCTGTCACCGACACGGACCCCAAGCTCGGAGCATAACCACCAACCCGGACCACCCGCTCCGACTATCCATCCTACCGAGGCGACGGTCAAGACTAACGTTAGGTTTCAGCTCTAAGACCTACCACAAGGTCTACCCCACAGAAAGGGCTGCGTACAGGGCCTCCTAGCCGAAGGTGACCAGTACCAAAACTCCGAGTGGTCGCCAGATCCCCCCCCTTGACTCACACCAGCCCCAACAGATCACAATCCACAACGCTCCCAATCAAGCCTCAAGGCTATGCGTTAGTCATGGGAAGCTGGCGACAAAACCCACAAGGTAAGGTCCTACTTCCGTCCTGGCACCGACGGGGTGCGACGCTCCAAATTGCCACTAGCTCTCGGTCCCAAACTGTTGCCCCACCAAGCACTGGGCATCTAATCGAGCGGTAAACTTCTAGACCCACAGTGACACTCCCAACTAGAAGAAAATCTAAGCTCTAGGTCCGTTCAGCAAAGACCTCCAGGTACTGAAGACTATCCATCTGGAATCTAAGGGTCGGAAGAAGACAAGCAACGGAAACAGCGAGAAGAACCGTGTCAAAAGTTGCCTAGGTTCACTAAACGCACTCGAGGGATCACACGCCAACCCACCAGCAGGACAACCGAACCGACGCCCTTGTGCAGAAAACAGAAACCCAACCCAAAGCTTTACCACCACAACCCCACTAAAAGGAGCCACCCGTGAACCCATCACGACGATCTCTACAACCGTCGCAGTGTCTACGGTGAAAGGCCGAACAATGGGTAACAATCATAGGGGAAGAATCCTCACTCCCACCCGTACCTTGCCCATGGTGCAAAAGGAAATCGACCGACTACCCGCTGTAACTTAACACCAGAAAACCCAGAAGGTACAAGTTTAGACAAACGGCTATCCAGTTACTCATGACCGACAGGCGGCCGACAGACCAACAACCGCCGGTGGGTTATGCTACCACCCGAGCCATATCGGGAAAAGAAACTCAATAGTCCCCGCACTCTCGCATCTGTTGCCGCAGGAGCTAGTTTTCCGCGGCCGTCGACGTCGTCGTATCTGCCTCCGTGTCCCCGGCCGATGATCTGGTACGGGCCATATCTGTACGCACACAACAAGAGTCAGCTCTAGACTTCACTTACAAAACAACGAACCACCTAGCGAGAGAAAAGGACTCGGACTCTTCCCCCCCCTCGATCACTCGCGTTCTACCTTCCTATGCCCTACCCATTTCATTCACCTGTAGGCAAGTGAGGTATCCCCATGGATGTCGGCACTAACTGTTGTGATTGAAAGAACTTCTCTGATACCATCTTAATCTGTCACGCCCCGGGGGTTTGTTTTAGCGGAAACGGTTCACAAAAGGTACTCAATTGGCGCGTAGATTTTTTTTTTTTTTTTTTTTTGAAAAATAAACCTTCTTCCCCGGCGCATGCCCAGACCCGCCGCATACACAGAATCACTCTGCAAACGGACAGAGTCTCCTCTGTATATGCACGGCGTAGCAGCTAATACAAGTCCCAAACGCAATCATCCATTCAATCACAACAGTTCTAACATACAACTATGTACCATAACTGAGTAAAAAGCACGGCCAAGAGGTTTTAAAAGGATAAATCCACAGTCGTTGAAAACGGCGCCTACCCGGCGCCCAGAGTTTGAAAACGCGTTCGAAAACAGCATAAATCCACAGGGTTTGAAAACAGTGCCCACACGACACATGAGTTTCGAAATTCGTTTTCACAATCCATAAATCCACAGGGTTTTGAAATCAGTGCCCACACGACACTTAAATTTTTGAAAACAGTTTTCGCAATCTTTTCTTTGGTTTTTCTTTTTCTTTTCCAAACGGCCAACAGAAGTGAAAGGAAAGATAAATACGTAAGAGAACTACCAAATGGAGACCATGCCGACATCCACGCCGACCCCACGAGGGTATCGAGAACCACACAAAGAACTACAAATGTGAATGAAATGCAAAGATAGAAAAAGGAAAGACAGTCCGGGGTCCCCAGCGACCCAGAAGCTCCTGCCCCGTCCTCACCGTCGCCTACCTCTCCCCCCGTCTGGACCCTGTCACGAAGTGGGAAGTCAGTGACAAAAAATAGTAGAGCAGGAAAAGTAGTAAAACAAACCGTAAAGCCAACCGGAGCAACCACCCTCCCAAGAGGGAAAAAGACAACCTGTACCCCTGTATCCTGCAATACCCGACCACGTCGGACAACTAAACCGACGAGCCGTACCGTACCTGCAATACCCGACCACGTCGGACAACTAAACCGACGGGCCGTACCGTACCTGCAATACCCGACCACGTCGGACAACTAAACCGACGGGCCATACCGTACCTGCAAAACCCGACCACGTCGGACAACTAAACCGACGGGTCGCACCGCTCGCACCTCGGCGCCTCAAACCCCACAACTAATAAGGGGCCCCACTACGTCACCTCGTGGGTATACACGGGTCATAGACCGCTTTTCCGGAAAAGCGCACCCTTTGCGGTGGCCAAACCGCGGGTGCGCGTGCTGCAGCCTCGAGCAAAGTAACCGTAACCACCATCATGTTAGCATCATAATATATAAACAAGAGTAAAACGGTGACATGTATAATCCAAAGTAACACGGTAATATGCGTGATCGAAAGTAACCCGCTAACATGTAGAATCAAAGGTAAAACGGTAACATGTGTAATCGAAAGCAACCCGCTAACATGTAATATCAAAAGTGAAACGACCGCCGGAGACCGACGCTAAACACCACGATGAAACCCACCACGAACAAACCATGAACGTGACGACCTTACGCATAAAGGGATGCTAAGGGTGTACCCACAAGTAAAATCCGATAGTATCATCACTAAAGATCACTCATATTAGCACAGTTAGACGAGTCATAAAAACTTGAGCACAATTTACGAAAGTCCCACACTAAGTCTTAGGATGAGCACCCATAGCTATGAACAGTAAACATGCTTATGAAGAACAGGGATTAGATGAAATCATAAGATCAAAATTATTGTATTCATGCATATGCGGAACTTTACTATATCTCATTAAGGAACACCCACCTGGACAGCGTTTGGTCGGTACGCTAGAAGTTGACTCGCTGCATCCCACCCGATCGGCACGCGGACCTAGAAAGTCCCCCAAGGTAAACATTAATAAGCTAACACTGTCCCCTGTGAAACCTGTGACTCCCTAACTTTGACCCGAAAGAAATTTCCCTTAAAAGCATTGTTAAAAGTATTGTCGTGGTCGAGAACGTTCAAAAACGAGGCGAAACGGGCCAAAAACGGGCCAAAACGGAGTTACCGGGCTTCCGGGCTGGGGGCTAGTGCACGGACAGGGGCGTGGACCGGGTCCACGAAAACAGGCAGCGAAGGCGCAGGCCGGGAGCATGCTGCCACGGTGGACCAACCGGCTTGGGCCGGGCCGCGCACAGCAGGAGGCGCGCACCGGGTCTACATCCCCCGCGGCTGCAATGGCGAGGACCGGGTGCACGCCTGGCGCGTGCACCGCGCGGCCTGGGCCGGGCTGGCGCACGCGCCCGTGCACCGGGTCCGCACCCTCGGGCTGCGCGGGCGTGCGCCGGGTGCACGCCTGGCGCGTGCACCGCGCGGCCTGGGCCGGGCTGGCGCACGCGCCCGTGCGCCGGGTCCACCCCTCTTGGCTGTGTAGGCGTGCGCCGGGTGCACGCCTGGTCCCGTGGACCGCGTGGCCTGAAGCCGTACGGAATGAACAGTAAAGGCCCCCCTTTCGTCATCCGCGGCTCCGGTGATGACCCCGCGAACACGGCGACTGCGGCGGCGACCCCGTGAGTACGATAACAGCGGCGGCGGCCTCCCGTTTAGCAACGGCGGCGGCGGCTTCCCGTTACCTCAAAACCCACATCGCGCGACAACCGAACAAACACCGCCCAAACCCTCGACCCCCCAGAAATTGCAAAAGAACGAAAACGACGAGAGGGTTTGCCCCGATCGCTTACCGTGATCCCGCGAGGAAGGAGAAGATGGATCGTCCTTCTCGTCACCAACGTGCTACTCCTCGAGAGATGGATTCCCGTTCTTCCTTCTCCTTTCTCGATCGCTCCCCTAATTCGAATTTTCGAAATTCGGACTCTCCCTCTCCGTTCACGTTCACCAAAAGAAAGGAAAAAAGGTTTTCTACAAAAAGGGTACTATTTATGAATACCTCCAATCAACCCTAGGTCAAGGTCTGACTCAGACTTCCTCGAAAATCGTGCGGATTTCCACGCACGAATCTCGGTGCACATAGCAGTCACCGGGAGCTTCAAATCCCAATTCCGGGAGATCCGTAAGTCCGATTCCAGATCCGATCGCGCCGCCGTTCCTCATTTTGCGAGCTCTACCACCTAAAAATACCCGCAGACCCCGACGGTCAACCCAGAAATTCTCGAACCTTTAACCCCTCCCTAACAACTTAAAAAAAGATTCAGTTAAGACCAAAATGGAAAACCGGAAGGTCGAGGTACTACAAGATAAATAAAACGACCCACTGACAAACAAAAATAAGATGGAACGTCCGATCGTAGAAGGATCCAGTCCGATCACCTCGAAAAGTGTGCCGGCCACTTAGCACGGACTCTGATGCACCACCCGAAAGCAAACGCTTTGACCCTCATTCCGGGAGATCCGTAATTTGGAATTCGAATCCGATCGCTTTGCCAAACTCCGTTTCCCGAGCTCAAACGCAGAAAAATACCCGCAGTCCAGGCCGGTCCATTGCAGGGAACACAGTGAAAAGCTTCCCTAACCACTCTGTCACAAAAGAAGGTATTTAAAAGCATTGGAACGCCAGGACTCTACATCACTCACCTCTTAAAACAAGTTTCGTCCTCGAAACTTAACCCTGGTCCGCAACGAATAAAACTGAGTAGCACTCCTCCATCTTTGACTCCCGTTCCTAAGTCGCTTCGCGTTCTTCCTGGTTGCTCCACAGCACCTTTCCATAGGGAATCGTCCGGTTGCGCAATCCTTTCTGTCCTCTCGTGCTAAGGTCCGCACCAGTGTTCCGTCGAAGCTCAGGTCCCCTCTGAGCTCAAAAGCAGTGACCATCCGTCACCCAAAATCAAGTACGCGGGTTCAGAGCACATCTTCGAGAATCCGGTTCACTCGCTCGGGCTGTCCGCCGGTCTGGGGGTGAAACGCCGTGCTGAAGTGTGGTTTAGTCTCTAGAGCTCATTGCAGACTTGCCAACGGTTCGACACCAGCCGAGTGTCTCTAATCCACCAAAATTTCTACTTGAGGTCCTCGTACATCTTCGTGTCACCTGGATGCGCCGCGAAGGGAGCGCAGTGCGCCTCTGACAGTAACCCTTCCTTCAACACAGGCAGCTCGGGCACGCAAGTCCACCATCGGAAACGTATTGCGTCGCTCGCACTCGCCGAAAAGTCGCTTGCGTGGTCCGGGGGGTCTTGTCTCGAATAAGCTGTATCCGTACGCCTGCCTTCTGACCCTCCAGGATTTCTCTAAGAGGGTTGGCTTGATCATCAAGGACTAAAGGTCGTGCGACAGTACCGGTCCCGCTGAGTACTCGCGCTCATCGAATTCCCCCCCCTCGGTTTGACCCTTCCTGCTCAAAACATCCGCTACTACTCTTGCTTTTCCCCGGGGTGATGCTGAGTGGACATGCCGAGTCCTTCAGCAACTCCGACCAATGCCTCTGTCGCAAAATCAAATCCATCTCTGTGAGCAAAGCTTAAGACTCTGGCGATCCGAAAACACATCACGATGAATTCCAAAAGGTGGTGTCTCCAAAGTTTTTGAAACGAAAACGACTGCAGCCAGTTCCGGATCGCATGTCGGACAGTTCCGCTCACATTCTCTGTGATTCCCGTCGCTGACACAATGTGCCCCAAAAAGTCCACTTCGCGAAGTCAGAACACACATTTCTTAAACTTAGCAACCAGCTCCTGGTTCCTGAGATTCCGGAGAATAAACCGCAAGTGCTCCTTGCAGTTGATTGAGGAGGTCATCAATCCTGGGCTTGTTCTTCACTGTAACCTTGCCTATCTCCCTGTAGTCGATGCGTAGACGTAGGCTTCTGTTCTTCTTTCGCACGAACGCACGGGTGCGCCCCAAGGCGACACCCACGGTCTAAGGAACCCTTTATCCAGAAAACTCCTAGTCGTGCCTGGTAGAAGCTTGAAAGGGAGGATGTCCTCGCTCGGGGGTATTCCCGGCAATTCAGTCAGGAGGATGGCAGAAGAAACCCCTACCACGGGGGTGTCAGTGAACGACGTAAAGGGTCGAGTCGCTAGGCTCACTGAAACCAAGTAGCTATACATCCGCCGGATACCTCGTGAACCAGTCCCTACCCAGCACCTCGTCGTATTCCTGCCTCCCGACTCGAAATTCCCAGTCACGACGCCACCGGTCCGCACGCCACCCCGGCCGGCGCTGAGCAGTCAGCAACAAAGTCTCGCGATGCGTCGAGGTGCCCCAGTCATACCGCCCAACCCATACCAATGATCCTTTAAAAGTCCAAAACATCCAACTCGACGACGAGGAAAACAAGCCACACAATGCCCTCACAAGGCTCCGAGAGGTGCCAACCAAACAGGCTGGGTTACTAACTACCATAACTTCCCCCCTGAAAACCATGAACTCACCTGTCACCGACACGGACCCCAAGCTCGGAGCATAACCACCAACCCGGACCACCCGCTCCGACTATCCATCCTACCGAGGCGACGGTCAAGACTAACGTTAGGTTTCAGCTCTAAGACCTACCACAAGGTCTACCCCACAGAAAGGGCTGCGTACAGGGCCTCCTAGCCGAAGGTGACCAGTACCAAAACTCCGAGTAGTCGCCAGATCCCCCCCCTTGACTCACACCAGCCCCAACAGATCACAATCCACAACGCTCCCAATCAAGCCTCAAGGCTATGCGTTAGTCATGGGAAGCTGGCGACAAAACCCACAAGGTAAGGTCCTACTTCCGTCCTGGCACCGACGGGGTGCGACGCTCCAAATTGCCACTAGCTCTCGGTCCCAAACTGTTGCCCCACCAAGCACTGGGCATCTAATCGAGCGGTAAACTTCTAGACCCACAGTGACACTCCCAACTAGAAGAAAATCTAAGCTCTAGGTCCGTTCAGCAAAGACCTCCAGGTACTGAAGACTATCCATCTGGAATCTAAGGGTCGGAAGAAGACAAGCAACGGAAACAGCGAGAAGAACCGTGTCAAAAGTTGCCTAGGTTCACTAAACGCACTCGAGGGATCACACGCCAACCCACCAGCAGGACAACCGAACCGACGCCCTTGTGCAGAAAACAGAAACCCAACCCAAAGCTTTACCACCACAACCCCACTAAAAGGAGCCACCCGTGAACCCATCACGACGATCTCTACAACCGTCGCAGTGTCTACGGTGAAAGGCCGAACAATGGGTAACAATCATAGGGGAAGAATCCTCACTCCCACCCGTACCTTGCCCATGGTGCAAAAGGAAATCGACCGACTACCCGCTGTAACTTAACACCAGAAAACCCAGAAGGTACAAGTTTAGACAAACGGCTATCCAGTTACTCATGACCGACAGGCGGCCGACAGACCAACAACCGCCGGTGGGTTATGCTACCACCCGAGCCATATCGGGAAAAGAAACTCAATAGTCCCCGCACTCTCGCATCTGTTGCCGCAGGAGCTAGTTTTCCGCGGCCGTCGACGTCGTCGTATCTGCCTCCGTGTCCCCGGCCGATGATCTGGTACGGGCCATATCTGTACGCACACAACAAGAGTCAGCTCTAGACTTCACTTACAAAACAACGAACCACCTAGCGAGAGAAAAGGACTCGGACTCTTCCCCCCCCTCGATCACTCGCGTTCTACCTTCCTATGCCCTACCCATTTCATTCACCTGTAGGCAAGTGAGGTATCCCCATGGATGTCGGTACTAACTGTTGTGATTGAAAGAACTTCTCTGATACCATCTTAATCTGTCACGCCCCGGGGGTTTGTTTTAGCGGAAACGGTTCACAAAAGGTACTCAATTGGCGCGTAGATTTTTTTTTTTTTTTTTTTTTTTGAAAAATAAACCTTCTTCCCCGGCGCATGCCCAGACCCGCCGCATACACAGAATCACTCTGCAAACGGACAGAGTCTCCTCTGTATATGCACGGCGTAGCAGCTAATACAAGTCCCAAACGCAATCATCCATTCAATCACAACAGTTCTAACATACAACTATGTACCATAACTGAGTAAAAAGCACGGCCAAGAGGTTTTAAAAGGATAAGCCCACAGTCGTTGAAAACGGCGCCTACCCGGCGCCCAGAGTTTGAAAACGCGTTCGAAAACAGCATAAATCCACAGGGTTTGAAAACAGTGCCCACACGACACATGAGTTTCGAAATTCGTTTTCACAATCCATAAATCCACAGGGTTTTGAAATCAGTGCCCACACGACACTTAAATTTTTGAAAACAGTTTTCGCAATCTTTTCTTTGGTTTTTCTTTTTCTTTTCCAAACGGCCAACAGAAGTGAAAGGAAAGATAAATACGTAAGAGAACTACCAAATGGAGACCATGCCGACATCCACGCCGACCCCACGAGGGTATCGAGAACCACACAAAGAACTACAAATGTGAATGAAATGCAAAGATAGAAAAAGGAAAGACAGTCCGGGGTCCCCAGCGACCCAGAAGCTCCTGCCCCGTCCTCACCGTCGCCTACCTCTCCCCCCGTCTGGACCCTGTCACGAAGTGGGAAGTCAGTGACGAAAAAATAGTAGAGCAGGAAAAGTAGTAAAACAAACCGTAAAGCCAACCGGAGCAACCACCCTCCCAAGAGGGAAAAAGACAACCTGTACCCCTGTATCCTGCAATACCCGACCACGTCGGACAACTAAACCGACGAGCCGTACCGTACCTGCAATACCCGACCACGTCGGACAACTAAACCGACGGGCCGTACCGTACCTGCAATACCCGACCACGTCGGACAACTAAACCGACGGGCCATACCGTACCTGCAAAACCCGACCACGTCGGACAACTAAACCGACGGGTCGCACCGCTCGCACCTCGGCGCCTCAAACCCCACAACTAATAAGGGGCCCCACTACGTCACCTCGTGGGTATACACGGGTCATAGACCGCTTTTCCGGAAAAGCGCACCCTTTGCGGTGGCCAAACCGCGGGTGCGCGTGCTGCAGCCTCGAGCAAAGTAACCGTAACCACCATCATGTTAGCATCATAATATATAAACAAGAGTAAAACGGTGACATGTATAATCCAAAGTAACACGGTAATATGCGTGATCGAAAGTAACCCGCTAACATGTAGAATCAAAGGTAAAACGGTAACATGTGTAATCGAAAGCAACCCGCTAACATGTAATATCAAAAGTGAAACGACCGCCGGAGACCGACGCTAAACACCACGATGAAACCCACCACGAACAAACCATGAACGTGACGACCTTACGCATAAAGGGATGCTAAGGGTGTACCCACAAGTAAAATCCGATAGTATCATCACTAAAGATCACTCATATTAGCACAGTTAGACGAGTCATAAAAACTTGAGCACAATTTACGAAAGTCCCACACTAAGTCTTAGGATGAGCACCCATAGCTATGAACAGTAAACATGCTTATGAAGAACAGGGATTAGATGAAATCATAAGATCAAAATTATTGTATTCATGCATATGCGGAACTTTACTATATCTCATTAAGGAACACCCACCTGGACAGCGTTTGGTCGGTACGCTAGAAGTTGACTCGCTGCATCCCACCCGATCGGCACGCGGACCTAGAAAGTCCCCCAAGGTAAACATTAATAAGCTAACACTGTCCCCTGTGAAACCTGTGACTCCCTAACTTTGACCCGAAAGAAATTTCCCTTAAAAGCATTGTTAAAAGTATTGTCGTGGTCGAGAACGTTCAAAAACGAGGCGAAACGGGCCAAAAACGGGCCAAAACGGAGTTACCGGGCTTCCGGGCTGGGGGCTAGTGCACGGACAGGGGCGTGGACCGGGTCCACGAAAACAGGCAGCGAAGGCGCAGGCCGGGAGCATGCTGCCACGGTGGACCAACCGGCTTGGGCCGGGCCGCGCACAGCAGGAGGCGCGCACCGGGTCTACATCCCCCGCGGCTGCAATGGCGAGGACCGGGTGCACGCCTGGCGCGTGCACCGCGCGGCCTGGGCCGGGCTGGCGCACGCGCCCGTGCACCGGGTCCGCACCCTCGGGCTGCGCGGGCGTGCGCCGGGTGCACGCCTGGCGCGTGCACCGCGCGGCCTGGGCCGGGCTGGCGCACGCGCCCGTGCGCCGGGTCCACCCCTCTTGGCTGTGTAGGCGTGCGCCGGGTGCACGCCTGGTCCCGTGGACCGCGTGGCCTGAAGCCGTACGGAATGAACAGTAAAGGCCCCCCTTTCGTCATCCGCGGCTCCGGTGATGACCCCGCGAACACGGCGACTGCGGCGGCGACCCCGTGAGTACGATAACAGCGGCGGCGGCCTCCCGTTTAGCAACGGCGGCGGCGGCTTCCCGTTACCTCAAAACCCACATCGCGCGACAACCGAACAAACACCGCCCAAACCCTCGACCCCCCAGAAATTGCAAAAGAACGAAAACGACGAGAGGGTTTGCCCCGATCGCTTACCGTGATCCCGCGAGGAAGGAGAAGATGGATCGTCCTTCTCTTCACCAACGTGCTACTCCTCGAGAGATGGATTCCCGTTCTTCCTTCTCCTTTCTCGATCGCTCCCCTAATTCGAATTCTCGAAATTCGGACTCTCCCTCTCCGTTCACGTTCACCAAAAGAAAGGAAAAAAGGTTTTCTACAAAAAGGGTACTATTTATGAATACCTCCAATCAACCCTAGGTCAAGGTCTGACTCAGACTTCCTCGAAAATCGTGCGGATTTCCACGCACGAATCTCGGTGCACATAGCAGTCACCGGGAGCTTCAAATCCCAATTCCGGGAGATCCGTAAGTCCGATTCCAGATCCGATCGCGCCGCCGTTCCTCATTTTGCGAGCTCTACCACCTAAAAATACCCGCAGACCCCGACGGTCAACCCAGAAATTCTCGAACCTTTAACCCCTCCCTAACAACTTAAAAAAAGATTCAGTTAAGACCAAAATGGAAAACCGGAAGGTCGAGGTACTACAAGATAAATAAAACGACCCACTGACAAACAAAAATAAGATGGAACATCCGATCGTAGAAGGATCCAGTCCGATCACCTCGAAAAGTGTGCCGGCCACTTAGCACGGACTCTGATACACCACCCGAAAGCAAACGCTTTGACCCTCATTCCGGGAGATCCGTAATTTGGAATTCGAATCCGATCGCCTTGCCAAACTCCGTTTCCCAAGCTCAAACGCAGAAAAATACCCGCAGTCCAGGCCGGTCCATTGCAGGGAACACAGTGAAAAGCTTCCCTAACCACTCTGTCACAAAAGAAGGTATTTAAAAGCATTGGAACGCCAGGACTCTACAGCGGATCCCGGCACCGTGCACCGTTTTGCGTGCGGACTCCGTTTTGCGTGCGGATCCTGACACCGTGCACCGTTTTATGTGCAGACTCCGTTTTTGGTGCGGACTCCGGCGGCGTGCTCCGTTTTGGTGCGGACTCCGGCGGCGTGCTCCGTTTTGCGTGCGGACTCCGGCGGCGTGCTCCGTTTTGCGTGCGGACTCCGGCAGCGGGCATCGTTTGCGTGCGGATCGCGTGGAGGCCAATTGCAAGTGTCTACGAGCAATTGGTGGCAAATCGAGGTGGGTGGCCTTATCTCCAAGTTTTATGGACTGTACAGTATTTCTACTGATGTAGGACTATGCATGATAGCTTAGTTCATTGTGTAGCATGCTAGATTGTAGGAATTGTTATTCCTGTTATCATCTGTTAATATAGTTATTTTGGAACTTGACCTAGCACCCCCGTCATATGTTGCATGTGTAACCAGACCAGTAGAAAACCCTCACTTGGGCTAGGGTTATTTATGCTTAGACATCCACACTGTTCTTTCATTCCTGGACATAGTGTTTTTCTCGCCCGGGTAGTGGGCCGAGAGGTCGGGACTTGCTTTTAGTGTGGGATGCTTTTGCACTCTGGCTTGGGAGCAGAGTGGAGTCTGGTAGTTGTAGCGGGTTGCTTATCCAGGCGAGGGAGCCGTTGAGTAGACGGTAGTCCCGGGCCGTCGAGTATCTTCCGGTCCGTATTGTTGGGAACCGTTGGGGTTGGCGGTGGTCCCAGGTCGTTGAGTGCTGTCCGACCTGTTTTGTTACCCTGAGTTGTGGGTCGTTCCTGGCTGTGGAGTATCTCCAGCCAGTGAGCTTTGTGCTGCGAGCTGTTGGAGAGGCTAGTGTCTCGTGTTTCGAGTTAGCCGATCAGCTGAGTCGTCGAGAGTGCTCCGACTGTTATTCGAGATATTTGGGGATCTTGAGTCCTACCGTTCTGAGAGTGAGCGTGGATTTTGACTAGCCTGCACATGCCAATGTTTGATACTCTATGCCGCGCCGTTCTACTCAGTTGGAGTCGCGTCCTGAGATGCCGCTGTGGATACGATGATTGGCCTGTTGAGGCAGTTTTTCGCAGTAGAGGCAACGATGGGCCTGTTGAGGCAGTTTTGCGCGAGGGGTGAGTTAGGCGGACAGGACGCCCCACGTAAATCCCGTCCTCCTGTGGATGTGTGGTAGTGGGCAGGTGCGCTCCTTGTCGTCAGGCGCAGGTTTGACTGGACCCTTTGAGGCAGTCAGTTCGATTGGGTCGTTTGAGCACCTTGTGTGCGAGTGGTTCCTTTTACTTTCCTCTGTTCCACTTTTTGAGTATCTAGATAGAGGCATGGTAGCTGTAGAGTAGTTCCAGCCTTTCTTGTTCAGATGTCATTGCATTATTATCTTTTGCCTCTAGTAGACTTAGTGGGCAGACCGTTGGGCTTGTTGACGGCACCCACTGAGAACTACTGTGGGAAGTAGTTCTCACACCCGTCGTGGTGTCTTTTCCCCAGGGACTTCTTCTTCTGTTCCTGTGCTCCTGTTGCTGATCCTTCTGACCGAGGCGAGGGAGTCGCGAGCTAGTTCCCTACCCGTCGTTGGAGTGTAGCTGTACCCCTTCAGAGGAGAGCTCCAGTTGATTAGTTTACTTCTTGTACTCTGTTGAGAGACCTTTGTTGTGAGGTATAGAGTTGTACTTTATTTTACAGTTTGAGAGACTGTTGTAGTGAGGATATTTTGTATCGAGAGCTTGTACACTGACGTATTTATTGGAGATATCTCCCTTTTGAGTTTTTGTATCAGAGGACTTTTTATACGATTGTATGTGGGAGATGATTTTTTTGTTTTATTTACAGTTGTACAGGATTGGGATTTCAGTTTTTAGTATTTTACTTTCCGCTCTGATATCTGTATACTGTAGTTGATTCTTTCTGCAGGTTAGGCGCTTCGTCTGTACGGCAGTTTCCGTACAGATGGCGGATCTGTTGGCGAGCCCGGGTCGCAGTTTCGACCCCGGGGCGTGACAGTTCCGGCGGCCACCCTCGACTCGACGGCAATCCGGGGAGTCCCGGGCTTCGCGGCTTCACCCGGAGCACACCCTAGACGCCAGAACGCGACTGCCATGGGCCAAGTTGCAAGAAACCCCACCGAAGCCAAGGACTCGCCTCGCCGGAACCGAGGAAGAAGAAAAAGATGGTGGCCCGGCGGCGCGCGGCGGTTCTGGGCGTCGGGGCTCTTCGAAATAACCCTCTGGTGGCCGAGAATACTCTCAGTGGGACTTTGGAAGGGTCTCAAGCCCCAGGTTACTTCCCTCCCAACTCACCCTAAAGCAAGGTTGAAAACTTGCTTTTCCGGCGAGGCGGCGTGGCGGCCGGCTGCGTGCGGTTCGGGAATCACAGAGGAGGAGGAGAGGGAGTCGTTGGTGCGGTTACAAGCAATGCGGCTAGGGCTAGGGCAATAGGACCAGGTTTCAAAAATTTAAAACTAATTGGGACAAAACTTCAATAAACCCCCCCCAACTCTCCATCTTTCAAACTAGGTCCCTCACTGTACCACCACCTTGCACCGAAGACCCTCTCCGCCAATTCTCTCGCCATTCGACACATACAATGTAAGGATTTTTCGCAAAATAGTGCGAAACTCTGAGTATTTCATGCTTTTCGAGGCTACCGGGTCGTCAAACTAAAAAATGGACACCACCACGACGTCCGGCTCGACGAAATCTATAAAGTAGTGATTTTAGTTTGTCGCATTCGATCCCCTACAATTTTAAAAACCATCAAATACGGTGAAATAAACAGTTCTGCACGCTTTACGATGCTTCTGGCTCGTCAAACAGAAATTTGGTCAACGCCACTGCGCTCAGAACGACGACGCCATTCAAATCGACTACCTGGATCGTCAGATTCGGACTCCAGACAGTCGATCGGTCGATGTTGGCTCGCGAGGGAATTAAATCAGGGAGTTACTATTTATTTCCCTAATCACTTAAGTCGCGGGTCCCACTAGTTTCCTTACCCATTTCAGGACGATCCGACCGTCGGATCAACAAACGGTCTATGCCATTTTCACACGATTCGATGAGACGGTCGCACTAGAGACCTCAGATTTCCAAGATTAGACTCGGATCGAAAAGGCGGACTTTGTGCTTCGGTGATTGTGCCGTTCGCACACCGGTATACCGACCACTAAAGTTAACTTTGTTTCCTCGCACACATTCACACCTGAAAAACACTCTTTATACCAACTCAGATTCCCCGAGTATTACATATTTTTCTGTGATAGAGCTCGAAAAACGGTGAACGGCGGTGCGACCGGATCCGAATTCCGACTTACGGATTTCCCAGAAAAGGGGTTTTTAGGATCGCGGTAGCCGTAGTGTGCATCGGAATCCGTGCAAGAGATCGTGCATGCTTTTCGAGGAGATAAGGAATTATCTCAAAGGAATAATTAAATAATAATTAAAGATTAAATACCCGATATGGATTTCGACGGTACGTACCAAGAAACAGAATTTACTTCTCACGAAAAAGAAACCCTAGCCGGAGAGAAAAGAAAGAAAGAGGAAAAGAGAAACCCTAACCGGAAGAGAAAGGGAAGAAAAAAGGAGAAAGCGGAGGGACCAGATCATCCCCGACGAACGTTCCGAAGCTGGGAACGTGAACGGATCGCCTTCTCCGACGAATCACGGTAAGCGATGCTCTTTTCGGTTTTCGTTTCGGGGTTTTGTCATCGTTTTAGGGTTTTCTTCCGTTGTTTTTGGGTTCGCCGCCCCCGCGCGGGGCTGCTGCCCGCGCGGCCGCCGCTTGTGCCCGCGCGGCCGCCGCTTGTGCCCGCGCGGCCGCCGCTTGTGCCGCGCGGGACTATCGCCCGCGCGGCCGCGCTGCTGTGCCGCGCGGGGCTGGTGCCCGCGCGGCCGCGGCAATGGCGCCCGCGCGGCCAGCACAGGCGCCGCGCGGGACTATCGTCCGCGCGGCCGCGGCGCTGTGCCGCGCTGGGCTGGTGCCCGCGCAGCCAACGCTGTGCCGCGCGGCGCTGGCGCCCGCGCGGCCAGCGCAGGTGCCGCATGGGGTGGCGCCCGCGCGGCCAGCGCAGGCGCCGCGTGGGGCTAGCACCCGCGCGGCGGCGCCGCTACGCCGTGCGGGGCTGGCGCCCGCGCTGCCAGTGCAGGCGCCGCGCGGGGCTAGCGCCCGCGCGGCCGCGCCGCTGCGCCGAGCGGCCGCGCGGGGCTGGCGCCCGCAAGGCCAGCGCAGGTGCCGCGCGGGGTTGGCGCCCGAGCGGTCAGCGCAGGCGCCGCGCGGGGCTAGTGCCCGCGCGACCGCGCCGTTGCGCCGCACGGGGCTGGCGCCCGCGCGGCCGGCGCAGGCGCCGCGCTGGGCTGGCGCCCGCGCGGCCATCGCAGGCGCCCGCGTGGCCAACGCACGCGTCGCGCGGGGCTGGAGCCCGCGCGGCCGCGCCGCTTGCGCCGCGCGGGGCTGGTGCCCGCGCGGCCGCCGCTTACGCCGCGCGGGGTTGGAGCCAGCGCGGGCGCGTCACTTGCGCCGCGCGGGGCTGGTTCCCGCGCGGCCGTCGCTTGCACCGCGCGGGGCTTGCGCTCCCGCGGCTTCACCGCACGCGATGCGCGTGCCGCGCGAGGGGCCGTTTCGTCGCCACCGTCGTCGCCGCCGCCATGGCGGGTCGTTAGTCTTTTGTTTGCCCGTTCGGAGTCGTGTTTTGCTTACGAGAGTCTTATCTTACCTATTATGCCCTGTTGGGGGACTTTCTTTTAGGTTCGGGTGTCGTCCGAAGGTGCGGATCGATTTGCAGGGTTCCGGTCAACGCAATTTGAGGTGGGTACCTGTGGTTATTTTCGGTGTAATGTCGTTCCCGTGTATTTCGTATGATCAAAGTAGATGTTTTAGTAAACTGTCTAACCCCATTGCATGTAAATCCCGTTTTATATCCTAACTGAGGCGGCTGAGGTCGCAGTACTGTTTTATATTCTAACTGAGGCGGCTGAGGTCGCAGTATTGTTTATATGCTCGTATTGCTTACACGCACACCGGCGGTCTGGCCACCGCACAGGGTGTATTTTTCCGGAAAGATGGTAAGGATTACCCGTGTACCCCACGACTAGGGATGATGGGGACCCCTCACGGTGAGGCAAACTGCTACTTGGGCAGTGGAGGGGTTGGAGGCACCAAGAATTGAGCACGGTATTTGGGGTTGGGGCCCAACTTGTTTTAATTTCTGGGGTAGGGGCCCAGCATGTTTTCTATCTGGGGTAGGTGCCCAGCGTGACTGTGACAGGGATTTGGCGATACATGAGGGGGAAGTAAATGCTCTGGTGTATCGGTTTGTCTTTTCAGTTTATTACATTTACTTGTTTACATCTACTTTATCAGTCACTGACTACCCACACTGTGACAGGTCCGAGCAGGGGTGGGAACCGGGACGACGGTGAGGTATCGGTTAGAGGACCCTAGCCATTTAGGCTATTAAACATTACAAGTTTATGGTTATCTCCTTTTGTGTTTGGTTAGTATGTCTGTGATTACTTGTGTATGGTTTATTGTGGATGTTGGATTGAGAACTTAGTGTAGGAATATCTACTTATACCTATGAATGTTGAGATGTATAAATGCGGCTCGTTTTCAAATACAAACATGGTTTCAAAAGTGTTTTCAAACCAAGTGTTGTGTGGGCACTGATTCCTAAACCCGTGGATTTATCCTTTCAAACAAGGTTGCCGCTTAAAAGAGTTTGCGAAATCGTTTTATAAAATCGGGTGTCGTGTGGACACCGTTTTCCAAACCTATGGATTTATCCTTTCGAAAAGTGTGGTGATTATGTTTGTATGGTTAGATGTAATCTCTCTTTATTATTGCTCAATGATTGCTTGGTTAAAGTACTTGTCGTGCTCGGAACGCCGTACATATACAAAGGAGGCTCTACCCGTTTGGGGAGTGAATTTGTGTATGTGGCGGGTCTGGCGCGCACCGGAGGCAAGGCTCTTTTAAAGAAAAAAAAGGAAAGAAAAATATATGTGTGTTTTCTGCTCTTTTAGAACCTCCGGGGCGTGACACCCTGCCTCCGGCATAAGTGTCGTTGTAGGGGGCATAATCTGCAGCACTCCCATCATCTTTGGTGCCGATAATACCGATTGTGTCGGTAGCGGCTGTGGTGGGGCTGCTGGAGCTCCTTGTAGCTCCTCTCGGTCTAAAAATTGCCAGGCTCGGATCTTATTCTCTAGAGCCCTCATCATTTGGGCCAGTTGCCTATATATCTCTTACAGGGATGGCTCTGATAGTGCCGATTCCCTGTATGGCTCCGGAAACCATGACATGCTGATGGTAAGATTAGGTAAAGGTTACCTGAGTATCCCACCGGGCGTGCCAAGAAGGTTGTTGGGGCCAAAATGTGGCTTGCGCGCGATCGGCCCCTTTGGGTGACCCTCCAGAGGTTCGAAGTGTGCCACGTTCCAACAATTAAGCGATCGGGCCGAGGAGGGATCCGCTCGGCGAGGTTCTTCTCTGGTAACTCCTCGCAACCACAACGACCGATGACTGACGAAGCGGGTTCACGGAGGTAGAGAGGGATCACTGGTTTGGACTTAGATGAGTCGAACCAGTTTAAGAGCCGATTGTAATGTTTAAGCACAAAAAACACCGATAAAGACACGTCTAATTAGCCGATTTACACTCTAAAGGCGAGAAAAGCAAATAAAGAAACGGTTGAGCCGCTTTACACTCTAAATGCAAGAATAAAGACACGACCGAATGGCCGGTTTACACTTTATATATATTGATAGAAAGAAGGGGATACAAGTGAAGAAAAAGGGATAGAAGGATTACAATTAAGCCTACTCCTAGGAAAGCAGTAAAAAAGAAGAAAAAAAGTTAAGTTAACCTACTCCTAGATAAATGAAGAAGTCAGGGTGGTACCGGGCTTATGAGGTTGCCGGACCCCGATTCCTTCGATGGTTCGCTTATTTATGAAGTATCGAACCAAGGTTATTGAGCGCCAATTTTGAATTTCTAATGATCGACGTAATTCAAGGGGGTCACCGTGAAATCCTCGACGGCTTCCTTTCAAGTCGATCAGGATAGCAACCGTTTCTCCTCTAGGTTCATCCCATGATTGTTGCGCCGGAGCGTGATCTTCAGCGCCTTCCATTGGTGGATGCCGCTTGCCGTTTCGGGTTGGTTGCGGGATTCGCGGCCAAACCTCACCTTCTTTCCTTTTGTTTCCTTCCTCAGTTTGAATCCCCGCACGTTGACTTCGATTCCCGCCTCTTCCGTCGATTGGACGAAGAGGTTTAGCAGACGCCATCAGCCGAAGTCGGCCTTGAGTGATTCGTGACTCATTTCGTCGACAGATTCTTACGTCGGATGTTTCTCCTGTCGGCTGGTACCCTCAGCCGACGACGGGTGTAGCGTGCTATGTTTCTACTCGAATGAAACCGAACCAAATCAGGATGCGGACCCTTCTTTGGTTGACTCTTTCTTTCATCGGCTGATGATTTTAACCGATGGTGTATGCCACATGTCGCTTTCTTGTGTGGTGAAAAATCTGGTCTAAACAGGATCGTTTCCGAATTTTTCCAAAAATTCGGATTAATTCGAAAAATTTTCAACCAAAAATTATTATTCGCGAATAATTTGCGAATTCCAATTTTTTTCTCGAAAATTTTGGCTCTTTTTTTTTTTTGAATTTTAAATAGCTATCTACCCTCACCTCTCAAGTCACACGACTCACACCTATCATGCACTCATGCTGCACAGATGCAGTGTACCATGACCAAGACCAACCTGCCAGGTACACACTCTTCTCATTCCAAGAAAAAAAAAAAAAAAAAAAAAGGAAAAACATCATCTCCTTCACACCACCCATCCATGCCATCCCACCCCACCTACTCTTTTCCGCTTCTCCATCGCTTGCCTTCCACGCCACTCGCCGGCGTCGCCGCTCGCCATCGGAACCCCTCGCACCGCTCGCCATAGGAACTCCTCCCGGCCTGCGCGTCGCTCGCCGTAGGAACTCATCCCGCCCTTCGCACTGCTCGCTATCGGAACCCCTCCCGGCCCGCGTGTCGCTCGCCATCGGAACCCTCCGGGCCGCATGCCAAAGACGCTCGCCATCGAACCCTCCGGGTCACGTGTCGAATTTTTAAAAATTATTTTGTATTTATTTATTTTTATATTTTTAAAAATTATAATTGATTATGTTAATAGTATAAATTTAGAAAAAAAAAATTAATGTAATAGCCGAATTTTTTATTCCGAATTTTAAATTTGTGAACGTATAATTTTCTTATAAATCACGTATCCGAATAATTGACGAGTCCATTTTTTTATCGAATTTTTCAACAAATTTAAAATTATGAAATGAATTTTATCCATATTATATCCGAACCGAATTTTTGCCGAATCCGAATTAACTAACTATGCTTCTAACTCGACTCTAATTGTGTTCCAAAGGTTATAAATAGATATTTAGGGTCTCTCTACTTGATACACCAACTCAGAAAACACCTGAGAGCTACCCCTAAAGGCTAGGTTTTCGTTGTTCATCTTTTTCCACCGAAATAGCCTTTCTTAGGTCAATTCGACGATTTTCAAAGTCATGTTTTTTTCGAATTCACCGAAATAGACTTTCTTATTTATGAAGTTTCGAACCAAGGTTATTGAGCGCCAATTTTGAATTTCTAATGATCGACGTAATTCAAGGGGGTCACCGTGAAATCCTCGATGACTTACTTTCTAGTCGATCAGGATAGCAACCGTTTCTCGTCTAGGTTCATCCCCTGATTGTTGCGCCGGAGCGTGATCTTCAGCGCCTTCCATTGGTGGACGCCGCTTGCCGTTCCGGGTTGGTTGCGGGATTCACGGCCAAACCTCACCTTCTTTCCTTTTGTTTCCTTCCTCAGTTTGAATCCCGGCACGTTGACTTCGATTCCCGCCTCTTCCGTCGATTGGCCGAAGAGGTTTAGCAGACGCCATCAGCCGAAGTCGGCCTTGAGTGATTCGTGACTCATTTCGTCGACAGATTATTACGTCGGATGTTTCTCCTGTCGGCTGGTACCCTCAGCCGACGGCGGGTGTAGCTTGCTGTGTTTCTACGCGAATGAAACCGAACCAAATCAGGATGCGGGCCCTTCTTCGGTTGACTCTTTCTTTCATCGGCTGATGATTTTAACCGATGGTGTACGCCACATGTCGCTTTCTTGTGTGGTGAAAAATCTGGTCTAAACAGGACCGTTTCCGAATTTTTTCAAAAATTCGGATTAATTCAAAAAAAGTTCAACCAAAAATTATTATTCGCGAATAATTTGCGAATTCCAATTTTTTTCTCGAAAATTTTGGCTCTTTTTTTTTGAATTTTAAATAGCTGTCCACCCTCATCTCTCAAGTCACACGACTCACACCTGTCATGCACCCATGCTGCACAGATGCAGTGTACCATGACCAAGACCAACCTGTCAGGTACACACTCTTCTCATTCCAAGAAACAAAAAAAAAGGAAAAAAAAAAATTAAAAAGAAAAAGAAAACATCATCTCCTTCACAGCACCCATCCATGCCATCCCACCCCATCTACTCTTTTCCACTTCTCCATCGCTCACCTTCCACGCCACTCGCTGGCGTCGCCGCTCGCCATCGGACCCCTCGCACCGCTCGCCATAGGAACTCCTCCCGGCCTGCGCGTCGCTCGCCGTAGGAACTCATCCCGGCCTTCGCACCGCTCGCTATCGGAACCCCTCCCGACCCGCGTGTCGCTCGCCATCGGAACCCTCCGGGCCGCATGCCAAAGATGCTCGCCATCGAACCCTCTGGGTCGCGTGCCGAATTTTTAAAAATTATTTTGTATTTATTTATTTTTATATTTTTAAAAATTATAATTGATTATGTTAATAGTATAAATCTAGAAAAAAAAAATAATGTAATAACCGAATTTTTTATTCCGAATTTTTAATTAGTGAACGTGTAATTTTCGTATAAATCACGTATCCGAATAATTGACGAGTCTGTTTTATCATCGAATTTTTCAACAAATTTAAAATTATGAAATGAATTTTATCCATATTATATCCGAACCGAATTTTTGCCGAATCCGAATTAACTAACTATGCTTCTAACTCGACTCTAATTGTGTTCCAAAGGTTATAAATAGATATTTAGGGTCTCTCTACTTGATACACCAACTCAGAAAACACCTGAGAGCTACCCCTAAAGGCTAGGTTTTCGTTGTTCATCTTTTTCCACCGAAATAGCCTTTCTTAGGTCAATTCGACGATTTTCAAAGTCATGTTTTTTTCGAATTCACCGAAATAGACTTTCTTATTTATGAAGTTTCGAACCAAGGTTATTGAGCGCCAATTTTGAATTTCTAATGATCGACGTAATTCAAGGGGGTCACCGTGAAATCCTCGACGGCTTACTTTCAAGTCGATCAAGATAGCAACCGTTTCTCGTCTAGGTTCATCCCCTGATTGTTGCGCCGGAGCGTGATCGTCAGCGCCTTCCATTGGTGGACGCCGCTTGCCGTTCCGGGTTGGTTGCGGGATTCACGGCCAAACCTCACCTTCTTTCCTTTTGTTTCCTTCCTCAGTTTGAATCCCCGCACATTGACTTCGATTCCCGCCTCTTCCGTCGATTGGCCGAAGAGGTTTAGCAGACGCCATCAGCCGAAGTCGGCCTTGAGTGATTCGTGACTCATTTCGTCGACAGATTCTTACGTCGGATGTTTCTCCTGTCTGCTGGTACCCTCAGCGGACGGCGGGTGTAGCGTGCTGTGTTTCTACGTGAATGAAACCGAACCAAATCAGGATGCGGGCCCTTCTTCGGTTGACTCTTTCTTTCATCGGCTGATGATTTTAACTGATGGTGTACACCACGTGTCGCTTTCTTGTGTGGTGAAAAATCTGGTCTAAACACGACCGTTTCCGAATTTTTCCAAAAATTCGGATTAATTCAAAAAAATTTCAACCAAAAATTATTATTCGCGAATAATTTGCGAATTCCAATTTTTTTCTCAAAAATTTTGGCTCTTTTTTTTTGAATTTTAAATAGCTATCCACCCTCACCTCTCAAGTCACACGACTCACACCTGTCATGCACTCATGCTGCACAGATGCAGTGTACCATGACCAAGACCAACCTATCAGGTACATACTCTTCTCATTCCAAGAAACAAAAAAAAGGAAAATAAAAAAAAAAAAAAGAAAACATCATCTCCTTCACAGCACCCATCCATGCCATCCCACCCCATCTACTCTTTTCCACTTCTCCATCGCTCGCCTTCCACGCCACTCGCCAGCGTTGCCTGTCACGCCCCGGGGTCGAAACTGCGACCCGGGCTCGCTAACAGATCCGCCATCTGTACGGAAACTGCCGTACAGACGAAGCGTCTAACCTGCAAAAGATAGAACTACAGCTATACAGATATCAGAGCGGGTAATAAAAGCTGAAAATAAATACAAGTCTATCTCCCGAATACAAGATGATACAATAGATACAACCTATACAACATCTACAAATCCACAGGGGAGATAGCTAAGACTAGAAATAACAACACATGATCCACTCCCACAGTCCGGGATGGTACAACTACCTCACTCTAAAGTAACAATGCTGGTAGGGAACTATCACGCGACTCCCTGTCCTCGGTCCGTCAAGCCAGCTCGGGCAGGAACGGAAGAAAGCCTCAGCAACCTGTCACCGACAGAGGGTGTGAGAACTACATCCTACAGTAGCTCTCAGTGGGTACCGTCTCCAAGAACCACGGTCTGCCCACTAAGTCTACTAGAGGCATAAGATAACAGAATGAAACTGATATAATGAAAGGATAAGCTGGAAAATATCTACAGCTATCATGCCTCTATCTACTATGCTCAACAAGAAAGAATACAGATGATGGTATGCATCCACTCAAAACTGACAGTATGTCATAAGTACTATGCTCAACAGTATAACCGACTATGACACATGATATGCATACTCTCTCACATAACACCCAATCTCAATGACTGCCACATAGGGTCCAGTCAAGCCTTCGCCTGTCGACTAGGATCGCACCTACCCACCACCACACATCCACAAGAGGACGGGATTTACGTGGGGCGTCCTGTCCGACTATCTCAAGCGAACTCTAGTGTATCAACTAGTCGCATCATCGCAGCCTCGTCAGGCTCGGTATCATCATCGCACCCGGGGCGTAGCTCGAGGGGAGCGACCCCACCGAACTCAAGTAACTCAAGTATCTCATAACTGGCAAAAAGCCAGGCTCAGCAGGCTATAGTCCACGATCAAACCGATCGGTATCACGATGCTCAACGCAACTCAATCTCACAACACTGACTCTCCCAAAGCAAGCACCACAAGGCTGGGACCGCCGCCACTCCCAACGGCTCCCACAACGACACCCCACTCATAAGCGAGAGGAGTCGACTGACGCGGCAAAGGTCCGAGAATCCCGATAGACCGGTGCCTAAAACCCCAATCAAACAAGAACAGACTCTAGGCTCAGCCTATCGAAGTTCTCGATCTTTTACCGTTCAGGGATTCCGGCCCCTCACGGTTAAAGTGGGAAACTATCTCAGCTCAAACTCATAACTCACGGCTGGCGATGCTCCACAGCAAGAACAGCACAGAGTCCGAAAACCCCGGGAGTCTAGTACCTACAACCCCAATCAAACAAGAACCGGCTATAGGTGTAGCCTCCCGTTGTTTTCAGCCCAAGACGAAACCAGCCCTTAGAACCCAGATCCCCCGCCCCTGGCGGATGAGGGAATTTAGTAAAAAGGATGACCTTTAAAAGAAATATCATTTCTCCTCAACCCCCTTGGGGTGAGGGTAAAATTTACCCCTTTTGAAAACTATCTTAAATTGAGAAAAACCAGCTTTTATGGATTTTAGTTCTTGAGAAAATCAGTTGAAAACGAGTTTGTTTCCCGAACTCCCAAGGGTGACACCTTCGCCCAATCAAACAAGAACAAGCTCCGGCGACCCTTAGGAATACGGAAGGAAAAACACTGGTATACCAAAATCATGAGAGTTCAAAAGCATTCTGGGTTCAAGGTCCTGATAACTCACGTACCCCACGATCACAACGTGGTAGTGATGAGAAAACGATGCAACAACTAGAAACCCGGGACCACCGTTTACTCTAAACGGTTCCCAAACCACCAATACTGGCCTAACACAGCCACCAGACCCCACTCAGCCCCCAGGCCCGAGTGAAACACCCATCCCACAAAACTCTGACCACTCGGCCCACTACCCGGGCGAGGAACCCTATGTCCAGAAGGAAATGCAGTGTGTGGAATGTCTAAAGCATAATAGAACCTAGCCCAGATTAAGGTTCTCTATTGGTCTGGTTGAATACATGCAGCATATGACGGGGGTGCTAGTCAAGTTCCAAGAAACACTTAAACTAGCATGCAATCCTATCATAATAGAATTAGAAGGAAGTCCATAGACTTGGAGAGAAAACCAACCCACCTCAGATCGCCACCAATTGCTTGTCGACACTTGCAATTGGGCTCAGCGGGCTTACCTTGCCTCCACGTAGTCCGTACGCAAAACGGAGTCACAAGATCGCGCCTCCAACGGAAGTCCCGAAGCAAGTCCGCGGCTCCACGCAGCGGGGAACACACAACCGCCCTCGACAGAAGCTAAAAACCACACAGCAAGCTGCCGGGAAGGAAGAAACCGCAAGGTCAGTCAAAACGGACGAAAACCGAGCATCCGGCGGCGAAAAACAGCCTCCGTCGGCGAAAAACAGCGCGCGGCGCGAAAAACAGCCTTCGTCGGCGAAAAACAGCCTTCGCCGGCGAAAAAACAGCGCTCGTTAGCGAAAAACAGCACGCGGCGGCGAAAACAGCGGTCGACGGCGAAAAACAGCGGCCGACGGCGAAAAACAGCTCGCGGCGGCGAAAACAGCGGTCGACGGCGAAAAACAGCGGTCGACGGCGAAAAACAGCGGTCGACGGCGAAAAACAGCTCGCGGCGGCGAAAACAGCGGTCGACGGCGAAAAACAGCAGTCGACGGCGAAAAACAGCGGCCGACGGCGAAAAACAGCTCGCGGCGGCGAAAAACAGCGGTCGACGGCGAAAAACAGCTCGCGGCGGCGAAAAACAGCGGTCGACGGCGAAAAACAGCGGTCGACGGCGAAAAACAGCTCGCGGCGGCGAAAAACAGCGGTCGACGGCGAAAAACAGCTCGCGGCGGCGAAAACAGCGGTCGACGGCGAAAAACAGCGGTCGACGGCGAAAAACAGCGGCCGACGGCGAAAAACAGCTCGACGGCGAAAAACAGCGGTCGACGGCGAAAAAACGGCCTCCAACGGCGGAAAAAACGTCCTCCGTCGGCGAAAAACAGCATCCGACGGCGAAACCGGCCTCCGTCGGCGGAAAAACAGGACCGGCACGCAACCCGAGGCGTCGCCGCGGTCCCGGGGCACGCCGAGCGGCGAAAACCCCAGCCGCGCGGCCCGGGAGGCCGGCCGCGCGGCACACGGCCCAAGCCGAGCAACGCAGGGGCTGCTGCGCGGCGCCGGAGCGCGCCGCGCAGCGCCCCTGCGGCGCTGCGCGCGGCCCCTGCCGCCCGCGCGCCTGCGCGCGGCCCCTGCCGCGCGCTCCTGCGCGCGGCTTGGCGGCGCCGCGCGCGCGGCCGCGACGGCGGAAATTCTAAAAAATTCAAAAAAAATCTAAAAAAATTCAAATAAATTTTGAAACTTACTTTAGCTCCATAAATCCATTTAAAAACCCTTTTTCACCAAAATTTTTTCCCAAAAATCCTCAAAGCACCAATTTTTCCTCAAAAATCCATTTTTTTAGCTTTTAAAAACCAACAAAAATTCCTTTTCTTGCTTTTTAAACAAATCCATCAAATTCCAAAGCTCAAAATCAAAATCCAAGAATTTCCAAAGCTCTTTGATAAAACCCAAGCTCAAATAATTAAAAGAAAAACCCAAAAAGCTAACCTCCACAAGCACAAACTCCAAATCCACCTCTTCTTCTTCTTCTTCTTCTCTTTTACTCTCTTTCTTTCTCTATTTTCCTTTCTTCCTTTCTCTCTTTCTTTCCTTTTCTTTTTGGTTTCCTGCTTCGTGGAGGCTACAGAGCAAGAGAGGGAGGTAGGTAGAAGGTGGAGGAGGCTATCTCAAGGGTGAAGTTACCACCCTAAGGAGGCTCCAACACAAACCCTTAATTAAGCATACTAATTAAATGCTAAACTAATAAAAAGCCAACTTTAAAACTTAAAGTACTTACATTTAAAACCAAAACCCCTCAACATGTCCTCTGTCACCAAGCAAGTGAAAGAAAAAGAAATAATTAATTAACAAAGCTATTAAAAATAATAATAAGATAATGCCAAAAGCCCAACTCCAACTCACTTTTTGCCTTCGGGCCTTCCGCCGCCGCCCGGAACCACCCGAACCCCGCTGTAAATCGAAAGTACACGCGCTCACAGCTTTTTCTCTTCAAAAACCTCATCCGTTGGATCGGGGTGCTCAAATCAAATACCGGCTCCAAAATTGCCAGTTCTGACTCACTTTTTGCCACCGGGTCTTCCGCGTCAGTCCGGAACCTCCCGAACTTCGCTGTAAACTGAATACATACCTGTTCCAAGTGTTCCTGAATTTCCGGCGCTCCACTGTGAAGTCGGTAATACCCAAAACTAGTCTTCAATCGGCGAACAAAGCCCGAAAAAACCCCGAATCGAGCTAGAGCTTCTGCGTTGATCCAAATCAACCCGGCATCAACTGTAAACCCAAATGCAACATGTCCAAGGCAACTCTCTGCTCCATGCCATCTTGTGTGGTCGGTGCGCTATCCGAAGTCCCGGTACTCTACACTCTCCCCTCCTTCAAAAGGTTTCGTCCTCGAAACCAAAACACACCCCCTACCACAAGCAAACTGCATCAGGAACATCATCAACCCCAACTCTCTATTTGAAAAGCAGTCGAAAGTAGCGAAAAGTCCGAAAATTTCCAAAGGACCGATGCCTTCACCCCAATCAAACAAGAACAGGTTCCAGCATCGTCTCCATTTCTGGAGTAGTCCTTCGAAATTTTTCCTCCCGTTCGCCAGTTTCGGTGTTAAAACAAGAACACAAGGAGAGTGGTGTTGATGCTGTCCCAGCTGTGGCCGCAATCCCAAAACTACACTCCATCCACTCAAACCATGCAGGGGGGTGCAAAAACTCCAAGCTCAACAACTAGGAAGGGAAACAACCAGGTACCAAGCGACCTGCTATCCTGGCGCCCTCCAATCGGGCAACCTAAACTCATCCTCTCGATGTGGGTGGTCGTCGCCCTGACTGCCTCGACATCGTGGCCTCATCTGGCTGGCGGTAAGTCGGAGGAGCTCTTTCCTCAGGAAGAGGTAGCGGGGGTGCTGTTGCAAGTGGCATCACTGTAAGTACTGCTCGAGGGCATGCTGCCTGAAAATGTCCAATCTGTCCACACGAAAAGCATCGCCCCTGCTATAGTCACACTGCTGCACTGCATGTGGCCCACCACAAAGGACACACACATCCTGATACTGCTGCTGGTGCCTCGGCTGTGGGGGACCTCCTGATCCCTGTCTCCTCTGAAATCCACGGCCTTCAGACTGGGGTTGTGACGGCCTCGGGGGTCTCGATCTACTCGTCTGTCCAAAATCAGGCGGTACTGAATGCCTCTCCCCGGAGCTGGTCCCTGGCGCTCCGTCCCTCTCTGACATAACCGCTGTGCCTCGGGAAACCCACCGAGCAGGCTCAATGGCCATATCCAAAGTCGGTGACCGGTGCGAGTGTACAAGATGATAAATATCCTGGTGCAGTCCTCTCTCAAACAAATCCACCCTCTGGGCCTCATCTGGGGCGACATGTGGTACACTGTCGCCCCAGATGAGGCCTCTCTCAAACAAATCCACCCTCTGGGCCTCATCTGGGGCGACATGTGGCCATATCCAAAGTCGGTGACCGGTGCGAGTGTACAAGATGATAAATATCCTGGTGCAGTCCTCTCTCAAACAAATCCACCCTCTGGGCCTCATCTGGGGCGGCATGTGGTACACTGTTCAGCAATCGCTGAAACTCCCGAATATACTCCTGAAGAGGTCGATCACCCTGCTGCAATCGTCGAAGATCCCCTTCTAGTTTCTGCTTTGCACTATCGGGAAATTAGGCCCCGCGTAGCGAAGCCCGAAACTCTGGCCAAGTCAACAACGGAACTCCTGGCGGTCCAACTGGGCGAACTCGACGCCACCAAGTCTCGGCGTCCTTCTCCAAAAAGTTCGCCCCCAAATGCACCTGATGTTTTTCCTTAATGAACAGGTTCTCAAACAGCTTTTCCATTGCCGCGATCCAATCCTCAACATCCCACGGCTCTGAACTCTGCCCTGAAAAACCGCGGGGGATGGAACTAGTTGATATAAGCTAGCCTGTCGATGAGCTCCCTTTGCTCTGCCTCTGTCAATGGAGCGATCTGTGACGAGGTCGGCGAGGTCGCTACTGGGGGCGCTGCTGAAGATGTCCTCTGCTCGAACAGTCTCATCATATGCTCCATATTTTTCTCCTGGCGTCGCAACACCTCCGACATCTGGGCCACCTGAGCCCGCAGCTCCTGGGCCTCAATCTGCCTGGCCCGCTCGGCCTCTCGCCGCTCGGGCTCCTCATCCAAGGTCGAACGCCCTCTCGTCGCTGCACGACGTCTCGGCGGCATCACAGGTAACTCTGCAACAATACAAACGTCAGGACATAACAACCATACGACCCAATCCAGCGAAAGTCTAAGACTTGTTATTCTTCCAAAAGTATTATGTTGTCTGCAGCCAACATAACACTTTGAGCGAATAACAAGCAAAATCACTCATCCCATCCCTTGGGAGAGTAAAAACTCAATCAGGACTCTCGCTAAAGTCACGACTCTCACATAGTCATCCTAATGTCCAACCACCATAGCCTAGGGTTTCTAAGTCCTCAATGACCTACAACCTAGGCTCTAATACCACCTAAATCTGTCACGCCCCGGGGTCGAAACTGCGACCCGGGCTCGCTAACAGATCCGCCATCTGTACGGAAACTGCCGTACAGACGAAGCGTCTAACCTGCAAAAGATAGAACTACAGCTATACAGATATCAGAGCGGGTAATAAAAGCTGAAAATAAATACAAGTCTATCTCCCGAATACAAGATGATACAATAGATACAACCTATACAACATCTACAAATCCACAGGGGAGATAGCTAAGACTAGAAATAACAACACATGATCCACTCCCACAGTCCGGGATGGTACAACTACCTCACTCTAAAGTAACAATGCTGGTAGGGAACTATCACGCGACTCCCTGTCCTCGGTCCGTCAAGCCAGCTCGGGCAGGAACGGAAGAAAGCCTCAGCAACCTGTCACCGACAGAGGGTGTGAGAACTACATCCTACAGTAGCACTCAGTGGGTACCGTCTCCAAGAACCACGGTCTGCCCACTAAGTCTACTAGAGGCATAAGATAACAGAATGAAACTGATATAATGAAAGGATAAGCTAGAAAATATCTACAGCTATCATGCCTCTATCTACTATGCTCAACAAGAAAGAATACAGATGATGGTATGCATCCACTCAAAACTGACAGTATGTCATAAGTACTATGCTCAACAGTATAACCGACTATGACACATGATATGCATACTCTCTCACATAACACCCAATCTCAATGACTGCCACATAGGGTCCAGTCAAGCCTGCGCCTGTCGACTAGGATCGCACCTACCCACCACCACACATCCACAAGAGGACGGGATTTACGTAGGGCGTCCTGTCCGACTATGTCAAGCGAACTCTAGTGTATCAACTAGTCGCATCATCGCAGCCTCGTCAGGCTCGGTATCATCATCGCACCCGGGGCGTAGCTCGAGGGGAGCGACCCCACCGAACTCAAGTAACTCAAGTATCTCATAACTGGCAAAAAGCCAGGCTCAGCAGGCTATAGTCCACGATCAAACCGATCGGTATCACGATGCTCAACGCAACTCAATCTCACAACACTGACTCTCCCAAAGCAAGCACCACAAGGCTGGGACCGCCGCCACTCCCAATGGCTCCCACAACGACACCCCACTCATATGCGAGAGGAGTCGACTGACGCGGCAAAGGTCCGAGAATCTCGATAGACCGGTGCCTAAAACCCCAATCAAACAAGAACAGACTCTAGGCTCAGCCTATCGAAGTTCTCGATCTTTTACCGTTCAGGGATTCCGGCCCCTCACGGTTAAAGTGGGAAACTATCTCAGCTCAAACTCATAACTCACGGCTGGCGATGCTCCACAGCAAGAACAGCACAGAGTCCGAAAACCCCGGGAGTCTAGTACCTACGACCCCAATCAAACAAGAACCGGCTATAGGTGTAGCCTCCCATTGTTTTCGGCCCAAGACGAAACCAGCCCTTAGAACCCAGATCCCCCGCCCCTGGCGGATGAGGGAATTTAGTAAAAAGGATGACCTTTAAAAGAAATATCATTTCTCCTCAACCCCCTTGGGGTGAGGGTAAAATTTACCCCTTTTGAAAACTATCTTAAATTGAGAAAAACCAGCTTTTATGGATTTTAGTTCTTGAGAAAATCAGTTGAAAACGAGTTTGTTTCCCGAACTCCCAAGGGTGACACCTTCGCCCAATCAAACAAGAACAAGCTCCGGCGACCCTTAGGAATACGGAAGGAAAAACACTGGTATACCAAAATCATGAGAGTTCAAAAGCATTCTGGGTTCAAGGTCCTGATAACTCACGTACCCCACGATCACAACGTGGTAGTGACGAGAAAACGATGCAACAACTAGAAACCCGGGACCACCGTTTACTCTAAACGGTTCCCAAACCACCAACACTGGCCTAACACAGCCACCAGACCCCACTCAGCCCCCAGGCCCGAGTGAAACACCCATCCCACAAAACTCTGACCACTCGGCCCACTACCCGGGCGAGGAAACCTATGTCCAGAAGGAAATGCAGTGTGTGGAATGTCTAAAGCATAATAGAACCTAGCCCAGATTAAGGTTCTCTATTGGTCTGGTTGAATACATGCAACATATGACGGGGGTGCTAGTCAAGTTCCAAGAAACACTTAAACTAGCATGCAATCCTATCATAATAGAATTAGAAGGAAGTCCGTAGACTTGGAGAGAAAACCAACCCACCTCAGATCGCCACCAATTGCTTGTCGACACTTGCAATTGGGCTCAGCGGGCTTACCTTGCCTCCACGTAGTCCGCACGCAACCGGAGTCACAAGATCGCGCCTCCAACGAAGTCCGAAGCAAGTCCGCGGCTCCACGCAGCGGGGAACACACAACCGCCCTCGACAGAAGCTAAAAACCACACAGCAAGCTGCCGGGAAAGAAGAAACCGCAAAATCAGTCAAAACGGACGAAAACCGAGCATCCGGCGGCGAAAAACAGCCTCCGTCGGCGAAAAACAGCGCGCGGCGCGAAAAACAGCCTTCGTCGGCGAAAAACAGCCTTCGCCGGCGAAAAACAGCGCTCGTCGGCGAAAAACAGCACGCGCGGCGAAAACAGCGGTCGACGGCGAAAAACAGTGGTCGACGGCGAAAAACAGCTCGCGGCGGCGAAAACAGCGGTCGACGGCGAAAAACAGGTCGACGGCGAAAAACAACAGCGGTCGACGGCGAAAAACAGCTCGCGGCGGCGAAAACAGCGGTCGACGGCGAAAAACAGCAGTCGACGGCGAAAAACAGCGGCCGACGGCGAAAAACAGCTCGCGGCGGCGAAAAACAGCGGTCGACGGCGAAAAACAGCTCGCGGCGGCGAAAAACAGCGGTCGACGGCGAAAAACAGCGGTCGACGGCGAAAAAACAGCTCGCGGCGGCGAAAAACAGCGGTCGACGGCGAAAAACAGCTCGCGGCGGCGAAAACAGCGGTCGACGGCGAAAAACAGCGGTCGACGGCGAAAAACAGCAGCCGACGGCGAAAAACAGCTCGCGGTGGCGAAAACAGCGGTCGACGGCGAAAAACAGCGGTCGACGGTGAAAAACGGCCTCCGACGGCGGAAAAAACGTCCTCCGTCGGCGAAAAACAGCATCCGACGGCGAAACCGGCCTCCGTCGACGGAAAAACAGGACCGGCACGCAAACCGAGGCGTCGCCGCGGTCCCGGGCACGCCGAGCGGCGAAAACCCCAGCCGCGCGGCCCGGAGGCCGGCCGCGCGGCACACGGCCCAAGCCGAGCAACGCAGGGGCTGCTGCGGCGGCGCGGAGCGCGCCGCGCAGCGCCCCTGCGGCGCTGCGCGCGGCCCCTGCCGCCCGCGCACCTGCGCGCGCGGCCCCCTGCCGCGCGCGCCCGCGCGCGGCCGCGACGTCGTGAAATTCTAAAAAATTCAAAAAAATCTAAAAAAATCAAATAAATTTTGAAACTTACTTTAGCTCCATAAATCCATTTAAAACCCTTTTTCACCAAAATTTTTTTTCCCAAAATCCTCAAAGCACCATTTTTCCTCAAAAATCCATTTTTTTAGCTTTTAAAAAACCAACAAAAATTCCTTTTCTTGCTTTTTAAACAAATCCATCAAATTCCAAGCTCAAAATCAAATCCAAGAATTTCCAAAGCTCTTTGATAAAACCCAAGCTCAAATAATTAAAAGAAAAACCCAAAAGCTAACCTCCACAAGCACAAACCCAAATCCACCTCTTCTTCTTCTTCTTCTTCTTCTCTTTTCACTCTTTCTTTCTCTTTTTCCTTTCTTCCTTTCTCTCTTTCTTTCTTTCTTTTTGGTTTCCTGTGGAGGCTACAGAGCAAGAGAGGGAGGTAGGTAGAAGGTGGAGGAGGCTATCTCAAGGGTGAAGTTACCACCCTAAGGAGGCTCCAACACAAACCCTTAATTAAGCATACTAATTAATGCTAAACTAATAAAAGCCAACTTTAAAACTTAAAGTACTTACATTTAAAAACCAAAACCCCTCAACATGTCCCTCTGTCACCAAGCAAGTGAAGAAAAAGAAATAATAATTAACAAACTATTAAAAATAATAATAAAATAATGCCAAAAGCCCAACTCCAACTCACTTTTTGCCTTCGGGCCTTCCGCCGCTGCCCGGAACCACCCGAACCCCGCTGTAAATCGAAAGTACACGCGTCCACAGCTTTTTCTCTTCAAAAAGCTCATCCGTTGAGTCGGGGTGCTCAAATCAAATACCGGCTCCAAAATTGCCAGTTCCGACTCACTTTTTGCCTCCGGATCTTCCGCGTCAGTCCGGAACCTCCCGAACTTCGCTGTAAACTGAATACATACCTGTTCCAAGTGTTCCCGAATTTCCGGCGCTCCACTGTGAAGTCGGTAATTCCCAAATCTCATCCACAATCGGCATACAAAGCCCGGAAAAACCCCGAATCGAGCTGGAGCTTCTGCGTTGATCCAAATCAACCCGGATCAACTGTAAACTCAAATGCAACATGTCCAAGGCCACTCTCTGCTCCATGCCATCTTGTGTGGTCGGTGCGCTATCCGAAGTCCCGTACTCTACACTCTCCCCTCCTTCAAAAGGTTTCGTCCTCGAAACCAAAACACACCCCTACCACAAGCAAAGCTGCATCAGGAACATCATCAACCCAACTCTCTATTTGAAAAGCAGTCGAAAGTAGCGAAAAGTCCAAAAATTTCCAAAGGACCGATGCCTTCACCCCAATCAAACAAGAACAGGTTCCAGCATCGTCTCCATTTCTGGAGTAGTCCTTCGAAATTTTTCCTCCCGTTCGCCAGTTTCGGTGTTAAAACAAGAACACAAGGAGAGTGGTGTTGATGCTGTCCAGCTGTGGCCGCAATCCCAAACTACACTCCATCCACTCAAACCATGCAGGGGGGTGCAAAAACTCCAAGCTCAAACAACTAGGAAGGGAAACAACCCGGTACCAAGCGACTGCTATCCTGGCGCCCTCCAACGGGCAACCTAAACTCATCCTCTCGATGTGGGTGGTCGTCGCCCTGACTGCCTCGACGTCGTGGCCTCATCTGGCTGGCGGTAAGTCGGAGGAGCTCTTCCCTGGAAGAGGTAGCGGGGGTGCTGTTGCAAGTGGCATCACTGTAAGTACTGCTCGAGGGCATGCTGCCTGAAAATGTCCATCTGTCCACAACGAAAAGCATCGCCCCTGCTATAGTCACACTGCTGCACTGCATGTGGCCCACCACAAAGGACACACACATCCTGATACTGCTGCTGGTGCCTCGGCTGTGGGGGACCTCCTGATCCTGTCTCCTCTGAAATCCACGGCCTTCAGACTGGGGTTGTGACGGCCTCGGGGGTCCGATTACTCGTCTGTCCAAAATCAGGCGGTACTGAATGCCTCTCCCCGGAGCTGTCCCTGGCGCTCCGTCCCTCTCTGACATAACCGCTGTGCCTCGGGAAAACCACCGAGCACGCTCAATGGCCATATCCAAAGTCGGTGACCGGTGCGAGTGTAACAAGATGATAAATATCCGGTGCAGTCCTCTCTCAAACAAATCCACCCTCTGGGCCTCATCTGGGGCGACATGTGGTACACTGTTCAGCAATCGCTGAAACTCCCGAATATACTCTGAAGAGGTCGATCACCCTGCTGCAATCGTCGAATCCCTTCTAGTTTCTGCTTTGCACTATCGGGAAAATTAGGCCCCCGCGTAGCGAAGCCGAAACTCTGGCCAAGTCAACAACGGAACTCCTGGCGGTCCAAACTGGGCGAACTCGACGCCACCAAGTCTCGGCGTCCTTCTCCAAAAGTTCGCCCCCAAATGCACCTGATGTTTTTCCTTAAGGAAACGGTTCTCAACAGCTTTTCCATTGCCCGCGATCCAATCCTCAACATCCCCGGCTCTGAACTCTGCCCTGAAAACCGCGGGGCTGGAACTGGTTGATATAAGCTAGCCTGCGATGAGCTCCCTTTGCTCTGCCTCTGTCAATGGAGCGATCAATGTGACGGAGTCGGCGAGGTCGCTACTGGGGGCGCTGCTGAGATGTCCTCTGCTCGAACAGTCTGATCAATACGATCCATATTTTTCTCTGGAGCTTGGCTGCCTCTACCTGGGCCCACCTGAGCCCGCAGTCCTGGGCCTCCAATCCTCCTGTCCAGAGCTCGGCCCGTCGCCGCTCGGGCTCCTCATCCAAGGGGTGAACGCCCTCTCGTCGGTGCACGACGTCTCGGCGGCATCCAGGTAACTGCAACAATACAAACGTCAGGACATAACAACCAAACGACCCAATCCGCGAACAGTCTTAAGACTTGTTATCCTTCCAAAAGTATTATGTTGTCTGCAGCCCACATAATCACTTTGAGCGATAACAAGCAAACCAAATCATCCCATCCCTTGGGAGAGTAACAACAATCAGGGACTCTCGCTAAAGTCACGACTCTCACATAGTCATCCTAATGTCCAACCACCATAGCCTAGGGTTTCTAAGTCCTCAACGACCTACAACCTAGGCTCTAATACCACCTAAATCTGTCACGCCCCGGGGTCGAAACTGCGACCGGGCTCGCTAACAGATCCCCATCTGTACGGAAACTGCCGTACAGACGAAGCGCTAACCTGCAAAAGATAGAACTACAGCTATACAGATATCAGAGCGGGTAATAAAAGCTGAAAATCAAATGACAAGTCTATCTCCCGAATACAAGATGATACAAGAGACAAACCTATACAACATCTACAAATCCACAGGGGAGATACTAAGACTAGAAAATCAACACATGATCCACTCCCACAGTCCTGGATGGTACAACTACCTCACTCTAAAGTAACACTGCTGGTAGGGAACTATCAGCGACCTCCCTGTCCTCGGTCCGGCAAGCCAGCTCGGCAGGAACGGAAGAAAGCCTCACAACCTGTCACCGACAGAGGGTAGTGAGAACTACATCCTACAGTGCACGCAGTGAGGTACCGTTCATCCAAGAACCACGGTCTGCCCACCTAAGTCGACTGAGGGCATAGGTCACAGAATGAAACTGGATATACTGAGGATAGCTAGAATATCTATAGCTTCATGCCCTCTAGCTACTATCTCAACAAGAAAGAATACAGATTATGTATCCAGCCACTCCAAACTGGGGACAGTATTCATAATACTATGCTCAACATATAACCCGACTATGACACATGATATTGCCATACTCTCTCACATACACCCATCTCAATGGACTTCCACATAGGTCCAGTCCAATCCTGCGCCGTCGACTAGATCGCAACCTAGCCCACCCCACACATCCACAAGATGACGGGATTTACGTGGGGCGTCCGGTCCGACTATGGCAAGCGAACTCTAGTGTATCAACTAGTCGCATCTCGCAGCCTCCGTGCCCAGGCTCGGTATCACATCGCACCCCGGGGCGTAGCTCGGGGGAGCGCCCCACCGAACTCAAGTCTGCAAGTTCTCATAACTGTCAAAAGGGCCAGGCTCCCAGGCTATAGTCCCGATGAATCGCGATATATCCAGATGCAACGCAACTCAATTCTTGACAACCCTGCTCTCCCAAAAGCAAGGCACCACAGTCTATAGGCTGGGACCAGCCGCCACTCCCAATGGCTCCACAACGACACCCCACTCTATCGAGAGGGTCCTGTTTGGGTTTAGGTTAATAAGGATCTAATAGGGGAAAAAAACACCTAGAGGGGGGTGAATAGGTGTAAACAATAAACACTCAAAAATCATTGTGCGATAAAACCCAATGCGGAAAAATAAAAGAACACACAAGATTTTTACGTGGAAAACTCCAAACCGGAGTAAAAAACCACGGGACCGATAACACGGCGAAATCCACTAGAGTTAACACACGTACAAGGTGATATAACGTACTCACAGACGACTCAACCTTTTACCATACGCCCCTAGTCGATCTTCTCCGCTCGCTCCACGACGCTTCTCGAATCCACGATCCCGCGCCCAACGCTGAATCCACAGCGTCCAACGTCGAGTCCACGACGTCCGACCGAATCCACGGTCTTCACCCAATGGTACGCTTCGAATCCACGAACGCACCTCGCTCCGAATCCACGAGAGCGATAACACCTTGAATCCACAAGGCCACGCGAGTCCACGCGCCGATTTTGGGGTAAATCGTTGTTTGTTTGGGTGGTGATGATCCGCCGAATACTTAGATCAAGAGTAGATCGGAAATACCATCTAAGTATTCATTAGTTTGATTCAACTCAAGATATGAGTATGAAAACCTAGAATCAAACTAATCAATATAGATGAAGAACCATTAAATAGATCTAATGATTTCCGTTCTTCTCTATATGTGGATCTAAGGCCGTATAAAATGATATTTGAAAATGACGGCTCTATTTGGATGCCCTAGAAATGAAATAGGGGCTATTTATAGGTTAGAAACCCTAGGAAGAATATTCGGATCAAAAACAAACTTTTCTGGAAAGTTTTACCGACGGCGATCCGGATTGCATAAGCCACGATCCGGATCGCAGACGCACAGAATGCAGTTTCCAGAAAATCGCCTGTTCGGGATCCGGATCATAATCCACGATCCGGATCGTTCATACATTTTCACAAAACAATCCCATTCGGGATCCGGATTGCCCAAGCTGTGATCCGGATTGCAGCAATGTATGAACGAACACCTTTCGGGATCCGGATTGAAAGTCCACGATCCGGATCCTGAACATGTCCCATGTCCAGTTTTTGATGAATAAGCAATTAAAACCTCTTCCAGTGTTTCTACACTATAAGAAGTATTCGGATCATCAAAATTATTTAGTTAAACGTACCTGATCCTTTTGAATTCTTCTTTCTTGAGATTGAGGTATATGATCCACAGTTTCTTCATCTTCAATCTTCAAGACTTAATACAATCACGAAATACGCCAACTCAAATTCCGTAACAATCTCCCCCTTTGGCGGTTTCGTGACAAAACACAGATCCACAAAGAAAATTCAAAAAGATATTTTTGTTGCTATCACCATACAACAAAAATTTACAAAAGAGTTCCAGAAATTAAAAACATGAGATAAACTCCTAAGACAGACTCTAGACTTAGACATCTGTAACCTCTGCACACAGAAAACATTCTTGACAAACAAATCGTTAGATACCTCAAGAATTGGAACATAGAAAACCAAGTGCAGAGATAGAGTTTGATCTCACCATGACATTTGAAAGAATCAGATATGTGAAAGAAACATAGTTAAAACCAACATATCTTCTAAGCAGTTGAAAACCAAATGTCAAAGTATGTTAGTCCAACACCAACTTGTTAGTCATATTACATGCCCAAATAGTTAGTCAAATAGTTAGTATAGAAGCATGTCACAAATCACAAAAGAAAACCAAAGTTGAGTTGAGATTCATACTTACCTTGATATCATCGATATTCACAATCATTGTTCAAAGTTCATTCATCATTTCATTGTTCATCATTGTTCATTGTTTTCGCTAACTCTCTCCCCCTTTTTGTCACAAAACAAAGCCAAAATTACAATGAGCAACAATATGTAAGGAGAGTTAACAACATAAACACACATCATAAACCTGCAAAACAGAACAAAAAGCAAAGTTAGAGAAAATGATTATAACTAGATTTACTCCTGAGAGTCGGAGTCATCCGGAGGTCGTGCAACCCATTTTCGCAAACAACTTCTTCACAAGTTTCTTTACTGAAGAGACTGACTTGGTCAAAGTGACTTGAGAAGCTGTGATAATTTCCATCTCATTTTTCATACATGAAGATCGCCTTTCATTTCAGAAAATTCAGCGGACATAGTTCCTGTTCATTTGAAAGCCGCTGTTGTTCTTTGAAGATGATGTCACCGAGGCATCATCGTCAGAAGTAGATGCAGGTGCCTTCTGTTTCGGAGGAACGGGGGCAGTGGAAGAAGTTGCATGAGTTCGAACTCGTTGCCAATTGGAGGAGAGGGGGAATCATCCTGCTTTGTTGTCAAAGACTTGACAATGGTTGTCTCATTTATTGTCCCCAACTATACAAATACGAACTCGCGCTCGTTATCCACCTTAAATCTCCTAAGGATGCGCATTATAATCATTGGATATGGTAGTCGCTCAGAGGGATGTGAGTGTTCGACATACCGCGTCATCCTATTCCAATGAGGTAGGGGATGTTCAGTTTGCTCCCATTGCTGCAGATGGGTTTCCAAGAAGATAAGAAATAGCACCTATCCCATCGGACGATTTTCGTGTTCATGTTTGGAAGAATGTTGTAGCAAATAATGAATTTAGTACTTGTACTCCTTCTTGAGTTCTTTGATAAACTGAATTTCGGCAGACGTAGTATCCGGAGAGCAAATTCCATTGACTACTATTCTCCAAGATTTGGCTGTGAAGACCTGAGTCTTCAAATAGTGAACTCCGTCTGAGATGGCTGTCATACCGAGCACCTCTCCAATCAGTTGGGGAGTGACTTTGATCTTGATACCTTTTACAAAGGTATGAAATTCTCGGCGTCCATCAGCTTCATCAATAAGACCTGCTGCATTCTGATAGAAGATCCGAACTGAGTGTGGCAGTACCCATTTTCTCAGAAAGTTGCAGATTGGACCAAGACCAACTTGATCAAACAGAGCTCCAAACTCTGCAGATCTATCTTCATCTGTTGTACATTGACATGTCGTTCTCCTATGCATTCCCTCTTTTCAAAATCTTTGATTCGTGTGGAGCTGACGAATCCCTGAAATGGTGGCAGGTTGTCCATAGGTTCATTGATTGAAATGCCTTGGGCACACTTCTTTTCCTTGCCGAGTTTTCACTCTTTTTCCGTAGGCTCCATTGCGCCTTTCCTTTCTCAGCTGCAGTTGGAGGAGGTTTAGATTTGGGAGCTTCAGCAGGAGCCTTTCCCCTTTGCAGAGTTGGGACAGCCCTTCAACTTCAATTGTGTCCCAGTCAATCGTTCTTTTCCGATTCAGTATCGGAGTCAGCTTTTGCTCTTCTTTGTCCTCTTGCTTCTCTTCGGCTTTGCAGAGTCCTTCACATGAACCATGGCAGTGAGCAGGAAAATGATCCAGGAGATCACCATTGAGTCAGTGCTTTGAGTTTTAAGAAAATGTCCTGTGAAAACCAACTCAAGAACATATGAAAAATCGTCAATTTTGAAAAATTTGAAAACATTGTACCTAGACAATCATAATCATATAGAGAAGCCAAGAATCAAATTAGTTTTCCAAAAAGAATTTTAAAAATAGATCAAATCCATGATTTACAAAAATTCCTCTTTTATGCCCTAACCGAATTTTTAGAAATCGAAGCCTAAAAATCGTTAATCAAGTGAAATCCCAGCATAAAAGTAAAACTAATTGATCCAGAGTTCTTATTTCAAAAGAAATTTGATCAAAAACCATTCACAAACGAAAAAATTCCAACTTTTCAACTCACGTTTGATGAAAAAACATAAAAACTGTGAAAAACCGAGTTTTGATCATGAAAACTTACTTGAATCCGAAGAACTTTGAGTTTTGAAGCACCAGGAAGCAAGAAATCTAGAGAGAGAAACTCTAGAAGCTTGAAAACCAGAAATTAGGGTAAAGAAATCTCGAATCTGAAAGTTTCTATATAGAAACCCTAGCCGCGATCCGGATCGGCCGAGAATGTGATCCGGATCGGCCACACGCGGGAAAAATCCTGCGTTCGGGATCCGGATCACTTGCCACGATCCGGATCGGCTACACCTTTTTCTTCAGAAAAATTAAGAAAAATACATAAAATCCAGAAAAAGTATGTAAGCACATTTCATGTCAACTTTAAACAAATGACATCGTTTCATACAACAAGAAATAGATTATGAAAAATCTATCAAAAATATCCAAAAATGAAACGAAGATTTACGAAAGTTAAAACACTTAAAGTTGAACAACTTCAATTACATCTATCTTGATCCTATGTGTAATGTCTTTATCAAATCATCAATTTCAGTAAAGAAAATGAAGTACCAAGATCAATAGATGTTTGAAATCCCAGATAAGTTAATAATATATCTAGACAATCTGTTGAAGGAGTGGCTCTTTGAGCATCTTAAATCAAAAATCCCACCTTATACCAACCATGAAATACGACTGAGTCAAGTATTTCAATATGAATTTCATCAACAATTTTCAAAACAAAAATTGCTTTTCATTCATGGAGTATCTTTTTCTTTCATTTTCTCCATGTGGTGGTAGTTTTCACACTCCTCATTGGGATGTAACTCTTTCCACATCTTTTGAGCATTTCACATTTCATTGACTCCCCCTCAATTGGCTATCAATTATTTAATATATAAAGTATTCAACCAAACCATTGATCTCGAATTCATACTCGACTAAGCAATCAAATATGATAATGACTATACCAAGAGATCATTGAGAGAGAAATTGACTTTGATCACAGAAAGATGGTTTAATTAACGTAAATGATCATTGCAACATTGAAACATTATGACATCAAAAACATAATAAATTTCTAAATGCATAAAAGGATGCAATTAAAGTCAATTATGATTTATGCTCAATTAGTGTGCTATGTACAGAACATAGATAAAGAACAAAACAAAAACAAGAACAAAAACAAAACCTAATCTAAGCAAAGGTTTCAAAAGAGTTTATTTCAAGGAAAGCATGCCAATTGCTTTTCGCAAGTGAATGAAACGTTTTTGATCCAAAGGTTTTGTTAAGATGTCGGCTAATTGATCCTCAGTTGAAATATATGACAGTTGAAGAATGTTTGATTCAACTAGCTCTCTAAGAAAATGATATCTAAGTTCAATATGTTTTGTTCTAGAGTGCAACACAGGGTTTTTAGAAATGTTAATGCACTAGTGTTGTCACATAAAATGGTTACCGAAGATGTTGAAATTCGGAAATCGCTCAACACGCTCTTCATCCAAATCAATTGGGTTGAGCAACTTCCTGCAGAAATGTACTCCGCTTCGGCAGTCGAGAGTGCTATGCAGTTCTGTTTTTACTGTGCCATGCAACAAGGCAGTGGCCGAGATAGAAGCATGCACCACTCGTGCTTTTCCGGTCATCCACCGATCCAGCCCAATCGGCATCTGAGTATCCAACAATATCCAAAGTCGTTCCCATAGGATACCAAATTCCGAAATTGATTGTACCTTTGATATACCGGATGATCCGTTTCACCGCTTTCAGGTGAACCTCCTTCGGTGCTGATTGATATCTCGCACAAATCCCAACACTGAAGGATATATCCGGGCGACTAGCCGTGAGATATAGTAGACTTCCAATCATACTGCGGTACAGTTTCTCGTCTACATTCTCACTTTGTGATTCACTTCCAAGTCCCTTATGGCTAGTTCCCATTGGAGTTGGAAAATCTTTCGAATTTTCAAGATCAAACTTTTTGACCAACTCCAGTGCATACTTGGATTGACACAAGTGAATTCCTTCATCGTTCTGCTTAACTTGTAATCCAAGAAAATAATTCAACTCGCCCATCATGGACATCTCAAATTCGCTTTCCATGGTCTCCGCGAATTTAGAAGCATCATTATCTCTCGTTGCTCCAAAAACAATGTCATCAACATAGATTTGAGCAACTATGAAATTGTTTTGATAATGCTTCACAAAGAGAGTCCTGTCAGCTCCCCCTCGAGTGTAGCCCTTTTCCAAAAGGTGCTTTGTCAACCTTTCGTACCATGCTCGCGGTGCTTGTTTCAGACCGTAAAGAGCCTTTTTCAGTCGAAAAACATGGTTAGGTAGTTTATGATCCACAAAACCTTTCGGTTGAGCTACATAAACTTCCTCATTTAAAAATCCATTTAAAAAGGCGCTCTTAACGTCCATTTGAAATAATCTGATTTTAAAATGACAAGCGATCGCAAACAATATACGAATGGACTCGAGTCTAGCTACAGGGGCGAAGGTTTCATCAAAGTCTATACCTTCTACTTGAGAATAGCCTTGAGCAACTAACCTTGCTTTGTTCCTGATGATAGTACCTTCTTCGTTTTTCTTGTTCTTGAAGATCCATTTGGTACCTATCACATTGTGTTGCTTCGGAGGCTTCGTCAGTTCCCAGACTTTGTTTCGCTCGAATTGATGGAGCTCTTCCTGCATTGCTTTAATCCAATAATCATCTTGGAGAGCTTCATCAACATCCTTGGTTCGATTTGAGATACATAGCATGCAAATCCGCAAACCAATTGTCTCCGTGTTCTAACTCCTTCTTGTGGATCTCCAATTATGTTCGATTCAGGGTGATCCTTGGAGATGCGTAACGTTTGAGGTAGAGGAGTAGGCGGAGGTACACGAGATGATTCCTGCACATCAGATGACTTGAAGAACCGTTATATGCATCACATT